>CAUIVZ010000001.1:31347207-31814707 GCA_961763995.1 Juglans cinerea
AAACCTTTGAATGCAACCAACTAGAGTGCCATAAAATTACCACTTGTTGGTGATATAAACAATTTGCGAATGTATATTTGTGACCCGCTCAATTTGTAGCTAATAGCAACAGGTTCAAGTTTTTGCGGCATTTTGTTTCCATTTGTGACCACATTCGCACACACCATTTTATTTGTGTCGAATAAAAACATTTGCATCGATGAATATTATTGCCATAAATTATATTGCGTCCCATTCTATTGCAAGGCAAATGTATAAATTTTTTTTGTGATTCGTGAAGTTTTTTGCGACACACTAGATCGTCACAAAAACTAAATATTTGTGATGCCATATCATTTTTTGCGAGGGAATAATAGCGCCGAAAGATAAAAACTATTAGCAGCGATTTATTTTTATTTACGAACCAAAAACGTGGTTGTTAATGAAGTGTTTTCCCTAGGGGTGCTACCCCCCCCCCCCTAAGGGAATGGGCAAGGGAAAGGATTTCCTCCCCACCCCCGCACCGGTACCCCGTCACAGATAACAGGGTGCAGATGGGGGGGTCAATATTTTCGCCCCCGCCCCTACTTGGCCTTTGGCCCAAAAACTGCTGAAATGGGACTAAATTGGCCCAGAAACAGCTTCTGGGCCATTTTGGGCCCATAAAATTAGAAGTAAAAAAGATAAAGTTATATAAATAAAAATAATATATACATGATACAAATTTACTAATTTAGAGCAAATGAAGTACTACTATAGACTACTAGTCTACTACCTAATAAACTAATAATAATAATTAAGCTATTACAAAATTGAAAGGCTAAACAATTATAAAATTACAAATATAAAAGTGTCTAAGGGATATTGTATCAACATTACAAATCATTGAATACATAATACGCACAAATGATTCAAATTTCAATACTCTAAAGATGGAGTTGTTTGAGTCTTTCACTGTGACATTTGGGGAGGCCCGGGCAGGTAGTCATTTTATTAACTCATAGAGATTTGAGACTTGAGCACATATTCATATTGTAGCGGAGGTAGACGTCATCTGAGTTGTCTCATGTGTTGCTACAACAATTAATACTAAAATTAATACCGATGGAATAAAAAATTAATATAAAGAAATCAAAATAATAAAATAAAAACAACAATTACTAGGTGGTTCAGATCCAGATTGATCACCACCCTCCTCCTAGTTGGTCTCCTTAAAATCTAAAACATTTGGAACATGAATATCCTTTCCCATTGTCCAACTCTGTGTGCATATCAATGTCTCAACAGTTGTAGGAGACAATGACTACGGAAAGGATCCAATATACGCCCTCCGGTACTAAAGGCTGACTCTGAGGAAATGGTATTAATAAGGATGACTAAAATACAGCAGGTCATCTCAGAAAGGATGAGATATTTCTTTGTTGCTGCCATCCACCATCCTAATATATCGAAATCATCATCATCTTGAATAAGATCCCCTGAAAAATAGTTGTCTAACTCCGAAACCACCCCTGTAGATTGACGGACTAGTGTGGGATTTTGTGCGAGGGTCTTAGTCCATGCCAATCTATGCTTCTTTGTTGGCCCAATGTCTGGAGGAGACGTTGGGGTAGGTGTAGGTGTAGGTGTAGGTGTAGTAGATGCAGTACCACCCTTAATTGCATTAAACTCATCATACAATTTAGCCAAGGTATCTCGAGCCATATCACCAATAAGATAAGCCCATACCTGATCATGCGCAAGTCTGAAACCATATAACATGCCTGAGATTTTCAGACGGGAATCAAGAATAATAGCCACATATAACAAAATATTTAGTCTACTCAAATCTCCCCAATACTTGACATATTTGACCCTCATGGTCAATGCCATCCCCCAGATCCTTAGATTGGAACCCTTACACATGTCATCTAATTCTTCTTTTACCCTACATATTTGTTGACAAAAGTCGTGGGATGTAGGGTACAAAGACCAGATAACTTCAATGTGACATCACAAAAGAGCCCGAGAAAATCAACAAAAGTAGGAACTACCTCCCAATCATTATCATTAGGCTTTCCTAATCTCCCGTGCTCATCAAAGTATTTGACATATTGAATGTCTTCATCACCCAATAATTGAAAGGTTGCCTTATATTTTTGGGCCGCCTCCAACATCAAGAAGGTTGAGTTCCATCTGGTAGGAATATCAGTACAAAGACCCTTCTTCGATGTTATGCCCACAATTTTCGCAGCAACCTTGAATTTCTCCAATCTAGAAGAAAAAGACCTCACAAATTTCACAGCCATTCTAACTCATGCAGGCGAGTCATCAACATCTTTCAACCCCTCAGTCACAATTATATTCAAGATATGTGCATCACATCTAACATGCAAATATTCATCAACCAAGAATATCTTATTTGTCTCTCTAAGATAAGTCTTCAAATATCCCAAGGTGACATAATTAGACGAGGCATTATCAACTGAAACTGTCAAAACCCGTGCAACCGAGTCATCAACATCTTTCAACCCCTCAATAACAATTATATTCAAGATATGTGCATCACATCTAACATGCAAATATTCACCATCCAAGAATGTCTTATTTGCCTCTCTAAGATAAGTCTTCAGATATCCCAATGTGACATTATTAGACGAGGCATTATCAACCGAAACTGTCAAAACCCGTGCCAACCCCCACTTCTTAATTGCGGCCTCCAAGACCTTCCCAATCGTCTCACCCTTATAATCAGTTATTTGACAAAACTTAAAAATCTTTTTGTGAAGAATCCAATTAGAATCAACAAAATGCACTGTCAAAGACATGTAATTCATATTTTGGACAGAAGTCCAAGTATCGGTAGTGAGGCAAACTACCAACCCCGTAAATTGGCCGCCCTCAAAACATCTTTATCTTTTATGTACATATTTTTAATATCATTTGCAACGGTGTGGCGAGAAGGAAGCGTAAATCTAGGTTCCAATTCTTGGACAAGTTCTTGGAACCCTTTCCCCTCCACAAACTGAAAAGGTTGCTCGTCTATAATAACCATACGAGCTAACTTCCTTCTACACTCATTAGGATTATACTTCGTATACCCCTTCAACGTTGGACCCCCATTACTCCTATCCGCCACCATTTGTTTAGTCCAATATCTAGTCTAGATTGACTCTTCTCTAGTAAGGATTTTAATATTGGACTCTTCTTGCATTGTTCCTCTAAATGGACCTTTAATTGGGAGGTACCATGTTTCCTATAGTGACATCCATATATTTTTCCACAGTGATTACATTTAATTTGGGGGTTATTGGGGTCACCACCCTCTAGTTTGGTAAAGTGAGACCAAATATGGAAACACGTTTCTTGCCCTGTGTGGGCTTGGGGGCGGGACAAGGTGTACTCCCAGGGGTTGGAGTAGGGTTAGGTTCTGGGGCAGTGGTACTGATAGGAGCAGGAGTACTAGTAGGGATAGGAGAGCTATCACTGAAATCCCTTTGAGAAGACATTCTTGATTCCCCAACATAATAAAAAAATTAGAAAATCAAGCAACACAAGATATAAAAAAATCATAATAATACACAACATATGAAAAAACAAAACAAATTGATTTAGGGTTTCGGATTTGGACCCTAAACTAATTTAGGGTTCCAAATCCGAAAACCTACAAACTACAAAAGAAAAAAAATATATTTAAACACAGTGCACATGCCACACAAATACATTTAATTTCAACCACATGCACAAATCAGAAACCACAGCACACAAATTCACAATCATTCCCATCCTCCATCTCCGATTCAACCCATCCTTCCTCCAATCTCCAATCCAAAACTCAAAAAAAAAAAAAATCTAGGTTTCAATCGAGGTCCAGATTAAGGAGTCTTACCTTTGGCGTAGCAAACGATGGACGGAGCAACTGTGAGTCTCAGTGTTCAGATGTCGTGCTCGTGCGAGAGAGAGAGAGAGAGAGAGACAGAGAAGAGATCAAGAGAGAGACAGAGAGAGCGCGAGAGAGTCTGAGTCTGAGAGAGAGTTTGAGAAGCCAGAAGGATGAACGGGCCAAAGAACATATATATATAATATAAAACGACGTCATTTCACTTGTGGAGTGTTATATATATATATATATATATAATATAAATATATTATATATTATGTGGGGCGGGAGAAAAACGAAGCGGGGCTTAGCCCCTTCCGTCCCCCGCCTCCGCTGGCAGCCCCCCTTGCGCGCGCATATGCTGAACGGAACCCCCACCCCGCCCATGTGGGGTGGGGGCTAACAGGGCGGTGCAGCGGGGTGCGGGGCCCCGTCGCCCACCCCTAGGTCACTTTTCTTTTTCCCTACCATACCACATTTTTGTGATGATTAATATGGGCTTCTTGCGGTGACCAAAACGGATGCAAAAACAACAGTTTTTTGCGATGCTAAGTACGTCTACCGTTTAAAACTTTTTGAGATGGATTTGTATCGACTATATAGCGGCGAAATGTGTTGGACAGTAATAATCATTAGCGGTGAAATAATACGTTTTTGTTGTGTTAGTTTTCGCCGCAAAAAGGGCTTTCTGTTGTAGTTTTAATGCATCCAAATAAAAGGATGCATTACTTTCCATCCTTTTCCATCTATTCATTTTAGCTTTATTTATTTGAATAAATAAATGAAAATTCGTTATCATTTTACCTATATTAAGTTCCAAGAAATTGACGCCATATTGCGTTGGATTAGTACATAAATTTTAGGGGAGGTTTGGAAATTGAGTTAAAATGAGATGAGATGAAATAAAAGTTGAATAAAATATTGTTGGAATATTATTTTTATTTTGAAATTTGAAAAAGTTAAATTGTTTATTGTATTTTGTGTTAGAATTTAGAAAAGTTATAATGATGAGATGAGATCTTTAATTTGAGAAGTCAACAACTTGGAGATTGCCTTAAATTTGTAAGATTTGATTTACAACAAGCAATCCTATACTTAATTATACAGCGCATTAATGTTTGTATTTTTACTTTCTTTAATTTTCACCTCAAATGAAGCATGGCAGCTTGAAACCAAGATCATTAATGTTCTTTGAAATTCTGGGGAAAACAAATTAATTAGGAGTACAGATTGGAAAGGGGAAGAGATTTTTTTTTTCTCTAAAGAACACATTAATATTGATTCTCTGCGATCTGCCTCTCCATTTCAAAAAACTGCATGAGTCGCCCTAAAAAAATGTTGAAAGTAGTTAATTACTTCCCTATTTTAAAATTTTTATATTCAATTTTCAGAAAGTTTTTAACTTTAATCCAAATATCTTTATAGAATACTATTTTTTTCTATTTCGCAAAAATCAAAACAACTTTCACAAAAAAGTAAAAAAAAATAAAAACCTTACAAAATCTTACCTAAATCATGAATTTTAAATTATACTACGTACACATGAGTACTTTTACAAATTCCATTAATATAAAACACATCTCAATTGAAAACGTTTCATCCAAACAACTTTAATATTATTGTTGCTAATTAATTGTTAACATGTTTTATATAATATATATTATAAGAAAAACAAGTATTTGTGACAAATTATTTGTGACAATAACAACTATTTACGATAAAAATATATTCATTTTGATAAAAAATAATCATTTTCGCTAGAAATGACGTACGTGCGTGCGCCCCACTTATATATTCATCGCCATTCGCCAACCTTCAAATATCGCTACGTGCCCCTCCACAAATATATTCATGATCTATTGATCCAACCGCCATGCATGCATACGGCCAGTACTTCTTTATATTAACTAGCCGCGCATATATGCATGCATGCATGCATGCGATCGACTTGCACGCCCCTGGGCCGATGCGCTTCCTATTTTGATGGCATCTCGATGAGTACTTGGATTATTCCTTTTTCAAGGGACATTACTTAATCCTTTATAATATCTTTTATCTTGAGCACGCAGAAATTCTCTCTTATTTTCCTTCCTTCCTTCCTCATTCTCTTGTTTTCTCTTCCTCATTTCAAACAAGCCAAACTCTTTTACGTTGTTCACATCGTCGCCATCTCTTTGCACCACCACCAAGCCCGTCGCCCAAGACCAAGCTTAATTCCACCGCCTCCAATCCTGGGTTCACTGGGTGATTAAAAAAGGATGGACTTTCAAAACCAGTTAACTATGATTTCTAGGGAATAATACCGATGCATTCCTCCTAAATGCAGCTGCAAAATATGCCCACAGTTTCACTATAATTTGCCCAATACATTCAAAATAAACATGAAAGCATTCCAAAATAAACAGAACTCTGTTTTCATGAAAAACTAAAAGAAAAAATCTCCCAAACATAAATCGATATCAGTCATGAACTGCCGAATCGAGTTTCGTCCACCGTCTGGGTTGACAACCAAAGTTCAAGTTTCTCAAATCATCATATAGGAAGAAAGAAAAAAAATACAATGAATCAAAGCACCAAAAAGAAAATGAATTTCAAAGACGGAGAGAGAGATAACCTAGAGAGAAATACTGAGCTTCATCACCGTCTGGGTCGAGCTCTGTCACCGTCTAGGTCGAGCTCCATCCTTGCCACCGTATGGGTCAAGCGCCGTTGAGGATGAGATTTCATTTGGGTTGGTGGGATCTCCTGGAAGACAATGGAGTGAGGGATTTCGTTTGGATTTGGTTTGGGTTGGTGGGATCTCCTGGAAGATGACGGAGCGAGGGATTTCGTTTGGATTTGGTTTGGGTTGTTGATCACCTGTATGCTAGTGGAGATTAAACATTATAAATTTCCTATGTGTCAACATCTCATTGGAGGGCTGCTCTTCTAATTTTAACAGCCTGACCACTCTCCAGCTTTTCTCATATTATAACATATGTGGCTTTCAACTATAGTAAAAGCCAATCTTTTATGATTAAAGTATAAGAATCATGAAACTACCTCCTAAACATTTTCTTTATAGTATTCAAAGACTTGGTCATTTTCTTTATAGTAATTCTATCGCTTGGGGGAGTGCTGACTATTTTCAACAGACATACACTGTTTTATTGATTATTCTCTATATATATATAGTTCCATTAATTTTAATTAGCTCCACTTTCTTGAGTGGCTCCCCAACATATATTAGGGTTGCAAGGAGCTTTTGTTAATCTCAATTCATGATTTGGTTTAAATCAAATTAAGGATGATCTGCATGCTGATTTTATAATGCATGTTATCTTGAACTAAATCAGCACCTAGGCTTGCAACCCGTCCAACCCGCACTGTTTTTTAACCCAATCCGACCCGTCCGCTCACTTAGACCAAAACGGCCCGACCTGTAATGTGCGGGTCGGGTCGGGTCTAAAATTACTGAAACGATTCGTACAACAGCAAATTCGATTTACAAACTCCTGAGAAAACTTTTCCAATTCCTCAGTCACAACAAAACGAAAACTCCAAATTCCTCAGAAGCAAAATGAAAACCCCAACAAAGTCTGACGCCATCGCAACGTCGTTCGCATCAAATACTTTGATGCGGTGATGTGCATGAGCTTGAACTAAGAGCTTGGCTTGTTATATTGGAGTTCATCAACACCCACGAAGATGCAGTAAACGCTGTCGTCGCGGACTTCGATGCCTTTGTGTTCACAAGCTCAGCGGATGGAACTGTCAAGGTATGGCAAAGGGAGCTACAGAACCAAGCACTTCCTGGTTCAGGTTTTGTTGAAACAAGAAAACGCAGTGACATCGTTAGCCGTAAACAAATCTTCAGCCGTTGTATAATGCGGATCCTCGGATGTGCTAGTGAACTTCTGGGAACGCGAGAAGAGGCAGAGTGAGAGCCAGACAATGGTTTTTTTAGTTTGAAGCCTTTTGAAGAAGAGGCAACGGTCGCCTAAGTTAGGGAAGGGTAGATGAAATCTATGTAAAATCTTACCTGATCAATGGTCATCCAAAGTTGGTTGCAGATGAAATGACAGGCGATTCGCAATCATCGGTGACCAACAGGGGCGACTTGGCTGCTAGGGTTTATGTCTAAAGATCAAACACTGAAGTGTTTTATTTTATTTTTATAGGAGTCGGGTTTGCCCGTTATTTATCGGGTTCAACCCGACATTAATGCAAACCAACTTCTATCGGACGGATCTGATCAGGTCAGACGGGTTCAACGGGTATTTTGCACAGGCCTATCAGCACCACTAAAACCAACTATATAATTATGTGATATTCATAGTGTCACTTCATAAAAAAATAAAATAAAAATACAAATTTTCTCGTTGTTTTGTTATCTGCAAATTAAGGCATGGACATGAAATATTTGCATGGTACCACCAGGAGCAGTACTACTCTGATCTCTGGTGATCTTGGGACTAACTACTAATGTGAAAAGCCATATGAACGCAGGCATGAAAATTCAACACACGAGTTTCGAAAGTCTACCTTTGAATTTCACGGGAAAAGCACATATATACTTGAACAGTTTTTTTCTTTTTCTTTTTGTACTTGAAACAAAAAATGAAAAAGAAGATCATCGAGCAAGGCAATATCTAAACATTTTCCTTCATGAGCTGACTTTGACTAGTGGGGATTTCGTTGCTTTGCCTACAAGCTAGAATTAGAATAAGGCAGGTTTGGGGGGGGATGAGACACAAAATTTTCATCTTATCTCATCTTATTATTACACCTTTTTCAAATCCTCATATAAAATATAATAAATAATTCAATTTTTTCAAATCTCAATTCAACTTTTTCAAATCCTAAAACAATAATAATACTAAAATATAATATTTTAAACACTAAAACAAAATACAAAATTCTCATCTCATCTCTTAAACCTGCCCTAAGACATGCAGGTCCATCGGGGCTGTAATTTTCCCAGAAATGGTTAATTAATTTTAGTGAAAGGTCCACTTCCAATATTATTTTTTTATATGTACTACGTGCTAATATTAAAGAATTTACTAAATCAATGAAGACTTGAAGCTCAATTCCCACACAAGTTTTGGAAATTATCAGTAACTTAATTAGTAACTAGTACTACATATAGTCAATTATATATTTGTATAGTTGAACCGATCGATCGAACGGGCATGGACTTCGGATCGATGGGGATATAACGCGTAGATTCTAGCATGATGTTGCGAATTATCTCTATCCGAATTCGACCATCCAATAAATACATATAATTGAAGAAGATCTCAATTTGATCATACCAATAGGGACATATAATTGAAGAAAATGATCATATACTATAATATGATTTGCCAGGGCAGGAGTATCATGACCAATATTAGCCAAAATTGGCAAGGCCCAGTACAAGAGGATCAGAGCATGAACTATAAGGAATTAGGCATCATGCATTAATTAGACATGTACAAATTATATTATATGATCACTAATTATTGGATTGCGCGCGTAATCTGCGGGCCGGCTTTCATCCATATTTAATTAGGAATAGCAACAACGTCTCTAGCTCTACCCTGCATTATTAATTAGGTTTCAACCAATTATATTGATCGTGACATGAATTGCTTGTTAACAACGTTTATATATGATCTAAGGCTGCATTCTTTTACAATATATATCACATTCTTCATGAAGGTCATAGAAATTAAGAAGCTGTGCTTATAATTAAGCATTAATTTTAAAGAGCATTGACGAGTCAACAATATTCTTATATATATTATCAAAGGAGTGGGATGAATTGAAAGAGGAAAGAACCAAAGAATATCGACATGCATGATAGCCACATATATATATATATATATATATATATATATATATTTATATATATATAACATGACCACAGCTAGCATTGGCAAGCCGAAGATCAGTATCCTACTGTTAAAAGTGGAGATCAAAGTATTAATGGCAGATAGCGCTGTTGGCTCTCTGCTTGACAAGCTGCTTGCTCGCTTTGTTGAAAATGAGGTGCAACTCTTGAGAGGGGATCCGGAAGACGTTCTGAATCTGAGAGGAGAACTAGAGCGTATGAGAGCTTTCCTGAAGGTTGCAGATGCGATGGAAGAAAGTGACTTAGAATTCAAAGTGCGGGTTAAGCAAATAAGAGAGATCGCTCATGAAACTGAAGATGCTCTTGATGAATTCATGCTTCTTCAAGTACATGATCATGCAGATGGATTCTATGGGGCTTTCCACAAATTCTCTTGTTGTATCAAGAACATTAAAGCTCGTTATCGTATTATTTCTGAATTACAAGCCATCAGATCCAGAATAAAAAATCTTTGCCAAGTTCACGGGAGTCTGCTTCCCAGACTCACAAGAATCAAACAAGGTTCGGGCTCCACGAGTGCAGAAAATACATGGCAAGACCGTCGAGGCGATGCTCTTCTTCTAGACAAGACTGATTTGGTGGGGATCGATGAACCTAAGCAGCAGCTGGTGGAGTGGCTGGTGAAGGGTGGCAATAGACGTGAAGTGGTTTCTGTGGCTGCAATGGGAGGAATGGGGAAAACAACGTTGGCAAAGCAAGTCTATGATGATGAAGAAGTGAAAAAACATTTCAAAAGGCGCGCTTGGGTCACTGTTTCTCAATCTTTCAAGTTAGAAGAACTCCTCAAAAACATGATTCGACACTTCTTCAGTGTAGTCAGCAAACCAGTTCCAGAAGGATTGGACGACATGAACAACGACCGGCTGAGGAGAATAATCAAGGACTTGCTCATGAAAAGCAGGTACTTGGTGGTTCTAGATGATGTGTGGCACTTGAATGAATGGGATGGTCTCAAATATGCCTTGCCTAACAACAACTGTGGCAGCCGAGTAATGCTCACTACACGTAATGCTGGTGTGGCCTCCAGTACCTCTTCCGGTGTGGAATCTGTAGGTAAGGTTTACAACTTGAAGCCTTTGTCACCAATGGAATCTTGGGATCTTTTCTGTAAGAAAACCTTTCAAGGGAATGCATGCCCTACTTATTTGGAGGATATCTGTCAAGATGCTTTAAGAAAGTGTGAGGGATTGCCCCTTGCAATTGTAGCAATCAGTGGCGTTTTGGCATCAAAAGACACGCGTAGGATTGACGAGTGGGATGTCGTTGGCCGTAGTCTTGGGGCTGAGATTGATGGCAATGACAAACTGCAGGATCTTAAGAAAGTACTTTCGCTAAGTTTCAACGACTTGCCTTACTACCTAAAAGACTGTTTCTTGTACTTGAGCATCTTCCCAGAGGACTATCGGATCGAGCAAATGAGGCTGATTCGGTTATGGATAGCGGAGGGATTAATCGAAGGCAAAGAAGGGAAAACACTGGAAGAAGTTGCAGAGGACTACCTCAACGAACTCTTGAATAGAGGTCTGTTGCAAGTGGCATCCATAACCAGTGATGGAAGGGTCAAAACTTATCGCGTCCATGACGTGCTGCGGGAGATAATTGTGTCGAAGTCTAGAGATCAGAACTTCACCTCCATTGCTAAAGATCAGAACGTGACGTGGCCGGATAAGGTTCGACGCCTATCTATACATAACACACTGCAAAACGTACAAGAAAACAGGTCTGTTTCTCGACTCCGTTCTTTGTTCATGTTTCGGGTGGTAGAAAAGCTGGACATACAAAGCTTGTTTCCTGGTGGCTTTAAGCTGCTAAATGTTTTAGATCTGCAAGAATCACGTTTAAAAAAGTTTCCAATTGATGTTGAAAACCTGGTTTATTTGAAATATCTAAGCTTGAAGGGCACCAAGGTTAAAACCATTCCAGGAACCATTGGGAAGCTTCAGTACCTAGAGACTTTGGATCTTAAACATTCCCGCGTCACTGAACTGCCTGTTGAGATCTTGAAGCTCCATCGACTTCGACATCTCCTTGTATATCATTTCAAACTTGAGTCTTACGAATATTTTCACTCTCGATATGGCTTTAAGGTCCAAGGAAATATAGGAGCTCTACGATCACTTCAGAAGCTCTGTTTCATAGAAGCAAACCAAGGTGGTGGCGCTATAATGATGGAGCTAGGGAAACTGTACCAACTAAGGAGGTTAGGCATTGTAAAGCTGAGAAAAGAAGATGGGAAATCTCTATGTTCATCCCTAAAAAAACTGACCAACCTTCGTGCGCTGTCTCTAACTTCAATAGAGGAGGAAGAGATTCTTGATGTGCAGCACCTTTCTTGTCCACCTCCATTCATCCAGCGGGTGTATTTGAGAGGACGTTTGGAGACATTACCTCCATGGATACCATCACTGCATGGACTGGTCAGATTGTATCTGAAATGGAGTAGACTGAAGGAAGATCCACTTGCGCTCCTTCAAAAACTGCCAAATCTTGTACACCTGGAATTACTTCAGGTTTATGAGGGAGACACGTTGTATTTCAGGAAGGGTGGGTTCAACAAGCTTAAGATTTTAGGCCTTGACCAATTCAATGAACTTAGATGCGTGCAAGTGGAGGTGGGAGCAATGCCTTGTGTTGAAAAGCTAATTATCCAGCGGTGTGAATTGCTGAAGATGGTTCCGGTAGGCATTGAATATCTGACCAAGTTGAAAGTTCTTGAATTTTTTGACATGCCCGAAGAGTTTATCAAGACTCTTAGTCCAGATGTAAAGGATAGTGATTATTGGAAGGTAGCTCACATCCCAGAAGTCTATTCTACCTACTGGAGAGATGGATGGGAGGTCAATACTTTGGATCTTTGTGATGGAGAGAATTCTCCCAGGCCCAGTGCTATCACCACAACAAGCCACGACCTTGAATCACGTTGGAAGTGAGTGAAAAAAAAAAAAAAAAAAAGAAGGAAGACTGTAAATATTATTTGTACTTGGATCTAGGGAAACCTGTGGTTGAGAAGGTGATCAGTGGTGGAGGCTGCATGCTTGAAGCTAGCTTGTGTTTCAGAAGTTGTATATATGTAAATATGTAGCTGTAAAATTAGCTCTAATGGTTGGATAACAGATTACCTGCAGTCCAGTTCAGGCAGGCTGCAATGCTTGGCCGATGCTCAGAGCTGGTTACTTGTGGTTCAAGAGGACAATGATGGTAAGGGCAGGCACGCACGCATGCATGCATGCACGAGACCAGGTAGTGAATTACACTCACTGTATATAAATAAGTTGCTGCTTGGAGTAGAAACTCTTTGCAACAAAGGGCTTCCAGGTTTACTTGTAAGTACTCCAACAGTAATGTGAAACACATACATACAGTGTACACTTGTAAGATTGTAAATGCTCATTATCGTTGGTCATGAAGATCGCAGATGGCCAGAGGGTGAATAGATGTTCTTTGCCAATCTTCTTTGTAACCAATGAAATTGAACCGAAGAACATGAGATTTTTGTTGAGCAGAAGCAGATTAATCTTTAGGGAACTACACATTTATAAAGCAGGGCATGCAGTGTGAACATGTATGCAGAGGGGAGAGATCATTCTCCTTTGATTATATCTAGCCACCAGAATTTCCCGAGGATTTGATAAAAACCATTATGGATTGGCGACAATGTTCTTTGTTTCTTTATCTTTTTTTTTAATGATTATATTATATAGAGGTCACGATCAAAAAAACCATCAATAAATAATAATGATCTTTGTAGCTAGCTCGGTTGATTTCATGGAAGGAAAGCTACATCCCAGCTTGTCTCATTCAATATTATTATCTCTTGTTTATTAACAAAATAAATAAAAGAAAAGAAAAAATTGTGTGCAGTGCAGACTAGCTACAGTGTAACCCAAAAATTTGTTTACTCGTTTACTGAACCTCGCTAACTAAATCCATTAATTGTATAGATATTGCTTCAAAATATGACTAATTCTTTTTTTTTTTTTTTTTTTACAGTTCTAAAGCATTTAATTGTTTTAAATGCTTTCCCTCCAACGAGTCATTGGTTCTTTCCAAGTTCACTTTGATTCTGCTTTGAACGGCCTATTTAAGGGTGAAAATGTTTTCTTTTTTTCCGGAATCGTAATAACTAGCTAGTCATCAACCCTAAAAACTCTTGAATTGAACAAATGAGGACTTTTATATGATGAGTTCAGGATCCGGGTATCTGATATCTGCATCCCCAACCGCATCTGTAACTTGATGCAGGCGGATCATATAATATCATCAGTCTTACTTGCCCGGATCTAATCTGGGCGGATAACCACCTTGACTGACCCAGATGTCTGGGTTTCAGACCAGACCAGAAAAAAAAAAAAAAAAAAAAAAAAAAATCAGGTCTGGATGCACACCCTTAATTAATATAGGAGAATAATTACCTGACTATCATGTATTAATTTTCTAAAATTTCTGTCATAAAATTTTTTATATCTCAACAAACATTAAAGTTAACGAAAGAGTACAAAGAGTTTAAAGTACAATAGCTATGAAGTGAATAATGTAAGAGAGTATATAAGGAATTAAGAACCAATAGTTACAATAAGATAAAGAGTCTTTTTTTCCAATACCTAAACTCATGGATACTGGATAGGTTGATTTTTTTTTTTTAATTAATAAAGAGATAGAAGAGTTAAGTGACGATCAGAAGGCCAAAGAAACAAATAATGAAAAATCAATGACCGCACTGAATGCATGTTTCTAGTACTGAAGCTGGTGCATGCATGCAGCTTGTGTTGATAAAGATGCCACATTATTGTGTATCATGTTTTGGTGCTGGCCGTCATATACTCAAGCTGTTCTAACCTTCTTTGTTAGGCTCTCTCTCTAGATTAACTATGCAAAGCCGATGCATCATGTTTTGATAAATTTTGTATAGTAGGCTATTATTTCTGGAAGGGCTTTAATACCACCATAGAGGCTCGCAGGGTGTCTCCCTAGGCCTTGGGGGGCCAGCAAAACACTTGAGCCTAAACACCCCCTAACCCAAACAGGGGGAAAAGAAAAACAAGCAATGCCTTGCAATAAATACTAATGGCAGTTGATAAGATTAGGGAAGGCGTATCGACTTCTGATAGGCATCATGGGGGAATCACGATGCAGAACCCCAAACGTCGCCCCATAGAATTTATGTGTGTGGTAAGGACTGACGAGGTAGCTGAAAGGGGCATTGGGCCCAAATCACGAAGCCTAGCACCTCATAGACATCAATAATCACAAGGCCCATCACCTCATAGATTTAAAAGCCTCGTCATATGACACAGTAAGGGTTCGCGAGTAATAAGAAGGGAATAAAGTAATTCAATCGAAAAAACCTAAAGACGCCTAATGTAAAAGTCTCATCGCACAATATGCAATGAGACTTCACAGGATAATTGGAAATGCTTTAATACCACCATAGAGGCCCGCGAGATGTCTCCCTGGGCCTAGACCCCCACGGCCCAGCAAGACACTTGAGGCCTAAACACCCCCCCCCCCCCCTCCCCGACCCAGCAGGGTTCAAGTTGAATCAACAAAGAGAATACCCGCCCAATTATCCCAAAATTGTTAAGATGTTTATCCATTCAAACCAAATGAATAACTCAGAGGAACGGAGATTCAAGTTTCAAATAACATATGAGGCAATTAACCCGAAGGATCCTAAGAAGGCAAACTTTCTATTTAAAGAGGTCAGGTACGCTAACAAAGGTTTGGAATATCTTTGGCTCTAAAATTACACATATCTTTATTGACTTAGGCATCGAAGGATCCCCTTTATCCCCCAAGTCCTCTTACTCTTTGGTTGCAGGAGGTCGAGAGTAAGCAGCAGTGAAACACGTCCTCAACAACTTCTTTGTACCACACTATTTTATGATTTATAATTAATATATTTTATCTTATCAAAAAAAAAAGTAATCATAAATGATAGGAAATATTTCATCTTCAAACATTTTCTTAAATATTATTGTAAAAAAATGAAGTGGATTTATTGTGCTAACAAAGACAATACAAATTACAATCATGCAAAAAGCTGGTTGGGATATATTAATAAAATAAAATAAAATGAAATAATGAGATGATTCAATAGAATACAAAGAAAATGCATTAGAAATTATATAGGCAATAGATGCTTATCACAAAACTGAAGATGCCACAATACTTTACTTTCAGTTTCGGATGCAGGAGGAAGTTTTTGACAGAAAGATGGTGGAAACATAGGGTAAAAGAGATAGCTGCATCAAGAGATTAAGGTAACTATCTGGCCCAGCTGGAATCTTGCACTTTATAGACTTGAATTAAATTTTTGTTCGGTATTCAGACTGTAACAACAAAAACACACAAACTAAAAAGCACCCTTTGTTTTAAATCGATTAAGGATATTATTACCTATTCACTTTAAAACAAAGAAGAAAGTAAAAAATTTTAAACAGAAAATTTGATAAAAGGGAAAGACCTACTCTATATATCATGTAAACGGATTGGCAGGATTGCTGCCCGACCATTTATGGCCATTTTCTAAAAGAAACAGTTTCCCCCAAACCTAAACTAGTGTTCCATTCTACCAGTGGGTTTGAGGAAAAAAGGATAAATATGATAAACACTTCTTTACAATGAATAATGGAACGAACCCTATACGCTACAATCAGCAAGCACAATGGAAAACAGAATTTCCAAGGCACTTTGCTTTATTGGCTATCTTTCTAACGCCTGTTTCATTGTTAGAGGATCCTAAACTACCAGGAGATGAGTGGATTCTGTCCATGAAATTAATCTTAGGGGCATCAAGAATTGCCTTGGGCATTGATAATGCATACTGCATACCCCATATTGAGAGTGGCCTCATATATATAAGAGATCTGAAGTGCCCGTCCACTGTCCATCCCTCCGGAGTCTGGAACCAGTATCTGCAAGTGACAGAAAAGGAAGATGTCTCAAATTAAATACATATAGAGCCTATCGCCATCGGAGAAGATAAAACAGCCCCCTAACATATGCAGTTTCAAACTGTGAGGTCTTTGCATCTTACATGGGATACTGACAGGTACACATTGCATTATTTTTGGCAGAGCACAGAGCACACACCCGAGTTCCAACCAAGGATAATCTACCCAGGTTGGACTTCTAACAAAGGGCTGTTTTAAGTTGTATAGGTTCAACATAAATGGAAAAGGCATTGTATGGTCAACTTTTAAGCAATATAAGTATGGTTTTCATATAAACCAGAGAGGAGTTACATCTGGACCAAGGCCTGACCAAATTTTCAGAAAGCACCAAAACAGCCCTAAACTTGGCCCAAAGAGCTGATTTTGGTTGGCATTGTATAATATTTGCAGCTTTGTGAAAATTTCCATCACCAGTTCAGCTAAAGTAATATGACACAAATCTCAGAAATCTTAGACCCTGTTTAATATGTCATGGTTATCAGTAGGTAATTGCTGTTATCATTGTTGGTCATCCCACACCACAAATATGATCAAAATGAAAATATTGACATATTTGATTATTTGATCAAGTTAACTAGGCATCAAATCACATGCAAATGATTAAGGCACATGCAAGGAACTTACCCATATCCTTCTTCTGACCAGCCTGCAATAAAAATACCTTCAGCAGTTTTAAATGCCTCCTCCTCCATTCCAGCTAAGATCATTGTAGCTGCCACTCCATAGGTGACACCGGTCCATATTTCACGTGATTGCATGCAAGACTCATCCACCTTTCCGTTGGGATGCATCCCATTTACAGCACCCATTCTGCCTCCTTTAACTTTCATTACATTGAAATCAAAGATTTTCTGAAGAGAATTTCTGACTTTGAAATCATCAAAAAGTGAAGGCAACCCTGAGGATGCTGTATACCATTGCCCTGCCAGTTGATCTGCTTGTATGGATTTACTGTTGCTACTTGAGCCACTGTCATAGTTAAAATAAGAACCATTCCATAATTTTTCCTCAAATGATGGTTTAGCCTTCAAAAATTTACTTTTGCACCTTTCGGCAAAACTTCTGTCGCCTAGTTCAACGGCCATCGCAGCTGCAGCTTGGAGTGCAGCAAGCCACAAACATCCACAATAAGCACTCACGCCGTGAACTGTCCAAGCATCGTATGTTTGATCTGGGAACCCATCATTCTCAATGAGACCATCATCGTCCCGATCAAACTGTTCCATATATTCCATGGCAGCACGAACCGCTGGCCAAACATCAACACCAAATGACATATCCCCAGTTGCAGCGAAGTCTCTATACACCTGAAGCACAAACTTCGGGTTCAGATCCTTCCATTTGCTTGTATCATGAATATTATATGCATTCATTTCATTCCACGGATCATGTGTTCCCAGATCATGAGGAATCGCTCCTCTAACCTTACGAATTCCCCAATTCCCCTCTGCCAGAAACTTTACTTTTCTTCCATCCTCAGATAACACAGCCTTCGCAAAATCACGTTGAATATTGAGTTCGATCTTAGGAAACAGCTCAAGAAGAGCAAATGAAGCATAGAAGTGTACGTCATATGTGCACCACATGATGTACTCCACACCTTCCAAGTATAGGAACCGTCCAACATCATCACTTTCATCTGGTGGCTCCAGCGATGTGAGGGGCTGCAAAGGGTGATTGGAATGTCCCTTCCTCACAGGAACCACTGCAGCATCTTCACAAGAATCCTTTGGAAATACATCTTCATCTTTGTCTTTTAGTTCAGTACCAGTTTTAGTATGCTGAAAAACCGAGTCTTTTCTGCTGTCCTTAGCTTCAGTTACTCTAACATCGGTATTATCCACGTCTACTAATTGATGCTGATCATTTCTCATGTTTGAAGAAGAAGAGTCTGTTAAAAAAGAATAAAGCGGTCTGTTATTTCTGACAAACATGTAGCCACAGGCAAAAAACATTGCTAATATCATTGTTCTCAGGAAACCAAATTCTCCTAGTAAAATATTAAGATGCAAAAGATAGCATAGAAGACTACCAATCCAGACTGTTCCACCAGCAACCAGGAAGTACAGCTCATTAAATAACGTGAACTTGTACCTGCAAATATGGGGCAGAGCATTATGTATCTACCATGAAAGAGTAAAGAAATCAAGAAAAAATAGCACGAGTCAAAATCACCAATTACTCTAGCAAATCACTGGTACAAGATTTGCAGGCCATAAAGACCCAGTGTTATTGATGTGATTTTGAGACCCATTATGTGGAAGTTGTGGAGTATTTGTTGAGAATAAGCATACCAAGGGTGGTCAAGAGCTCACCAAACATGAAGGGTTCCTTGTAGGCACCCGAGACAACTTTTGGAATTATAAAAGATTTTGGCACAATTTATACATCGAAAGATTTGAATGTCCAACATCAAGACTAAAAAGGCTTCTGCTGATTGGCTTCTGAAGCCTTTCTCAAATTTATAACACCAAGTGAAATTTTGGTAGAAAATGATATTAGTTTGACTGGTATTACCATTCTGGAAGCCTTTCATCATTCAGGACAGGACTTTGCCAATTCTCTATCTCTTCTTCCCACCGCTTATAATCTGTTCAAGATTTCAAGATAATATCATGTCATAAGACGCATAGCATTCTCAAACATACATCACCCTTGGGAAGCTTATAACAAAAATGAAAAAGTGCAAACTACAATATTTCAGTAGCTTAGTACTTAATCACAGCAAATGGTGGCCTGATAATAGGGCCTGGCTTCAATAGAATATGGAACAGATCTAAACCAAAAGATACATACTGGTTAGTGCATCATGCGCCAAGTTCAAGGCGGCTCTTTCAGATGTGCCATAAAATTTTGTGTACCTCCTACAACCAAAAAGGGAAAAAGAAAAAAAAAATCAAACAAAAGAAAGATGAATATGCTTAGGAAATAATTGTCACACAAAAGACAATGACACAATTTCCAACCATTACACACAAGGGAGTGCAGAAATTCACCACTTGATTTTAAACTAGCAAGTACCTATAACATACTTGTAAATTTATATTAATTATTATGAGCCTGACAATGTACACATCTTTTCCCAAACCTTTCTACTCAAAATATTTGAAAAGGTCAAAACGCAACTTCTTAAATTACCACTGCAATCATAGGCAAGTTGGTAATTTCCGATTTAAGAGAAGAGCTTCAAGTGTAACTTACCAAACACACAAACATGTACATAAAGACCAGGTAAAGGAGAGCATAATACCTATGGTATGAGCTTCCCTTCAAAAATTTTACTTTTGGAGATGACCATGCAAGAGCAAATGCGACGGTGCACTTCCCATGAGCTTCCACCCATGTAGAGGCTGAAACTGCAGCGCAAACTGCCTCTCCAGGTGAGGAGGGAATGCTTGGTCCAGAACTGAAGTTAACTCGATCAAACTGACCATCCTAAAGATACAGGCAATAGACTTAGAGTGAATTCTTTCGAGCATTAGAACCTTAGAGTCAATACTCAATCACAAGCTTAAAAATTGTAACAAAGTTGTGACTTCTACATATGCGGAACCTTAGTAACCGAAAAATTCAAAAGTAATTATGGCCACTATGTACTCAGTTCCAAGCTCTATATGGAAAAAATGATCAGAGAAAGAAAACAATAATGAACAATTACCTTGGCCATTCTATCCCACATGTCCTTTGCAGTAATGCAACTTCCTTCAGACAGCCCAAAAGAAGGAAGAACAGTCACGTTCACATTCTGAGTTTCACATGCAGCTATTGCGAAGGTAACAGGAGGATTGCCTTTCGCAGTCCTGCAACATTGGCATAATCCTAAGAAACAATTGAAATCTAGTAGCAGAGTTAACTAGTTCATTTAAAAAGAAATAGACGAAGTTGTGAATGACAGTAACTTCAAATCTTCCATCTAATAATAATGTTTCTCCTTAAGCATATAGCATATGAGCAGAAACAAAAGTTTCAAATAAACTCAGAAAATAGAAATTATGCAAAATGCAACATTGGTTGAAAAAGACAACAAAACAAAAAGGACGCAGACACCAAGAAATATGCACCTTAATAAAAGAGCCACAAAACAATCTCCTTGACCATTCCCCAAACAAAGGTAGGGTATTTTTCCAGAGAAGTTGCCACACCTACAAAGAACCATCTAATGCCTGCTTCCTAGATGGCATCACCAATCCATTTTACGTGTACATCACGTTCAACACTCTTTTTATTTTATTTTTTTTATGACGGCAACCACCCCATGGCAGAGCCCTTAGGACTCACCCATGGAACCTAAACCCCCAGGGAGACTAGCACAGAAACCCACCGCCATGACCTCCCACTTAAATCGCAGTTTGATCCCAAGTGAATCGAACCTGTGACATGGGGCTCATACACACAAGTTCACCCTTACCACTTGGGCTACCCATGGGTGGGTCAACACTCTTTCTAATTGGAACTTACTGCCCGAGACTAAAAGATTATCTCTTGCTTTATGTTTTGTATTGTTCCAAAATGCATATGCACTAGTCAAATAATTTTATTTCTCTTAGCTTTCAAACTTCCAAAATATTTAGCAAGTAGAAACCATACACACAGATAGGGGGTTTTTATTGCCTGTATAAAACAATGCAGGAGTTTCAACATGCTGACAATGACATATAGGAAAAAAATAAAATAAATAAGAAGGCAACTATCTCACTTACTCTGACTTTCTAACCCTTAGTGCTCTGAAGATATAAAAAGGTTTATTTTTTAGATTTAAATAAATTTCCAAGAGTAGGCAAATCTTTTAATACCACCGATAAAATAATATAACTAATTCACATATTTCCTAGATATTGAGATATTGATTTTAAGTGAGTCATTAAAATTCAAGTCCAAATGTCTACCAAAATTGCCGCATATAGGATAATAATTTTCATAAGGACTGAATTTTTTTCCCCACAAAAAACACCCCAATGAGTCAAAACAAATCCATGTCCCAAGTGCCTTAACCTGCACGAGAAATCAGGCTTGAGGTGTAAAACTGCATTAGAGGTGGTTGAATCAAGAGCAAGGCCTCGAAGTCGTGATGACTTCCAAAATTATGCTAACATTTTTTAGTGTTTCGATCATTTTATGACTTGTGCAGAACAAGGAGTGCCCAAAACACCAAAGCGGCCTAATATATTAATACACAATCTCATCAGGTGTCTGCCATGAATAAGATAGTAAAAGGCAGATGCCGAGTAGAGCTTATTCAGATGCTTTTATATTATCTGCTAATTCATTCCTAGTATGCCCTTAAAACATTTGAATCTATCTAAATTAGATTGGTAACATAACTATTTATTTTTCGTACTCTACTTATTTCAGCTATTTCTTCCCTAATAACTTACTACAAAGGCCATAGATGCAGACCTCATTTATTTTTGTACTAGGCATATTTTTTTTTTCCTCTTGATAGGGTGCTATAGTCTTCCCCTTGTCCCCCACCTCCTCTCTCTCCCATTGTGTTTGTGCGTTCACAGCACTGGGGGTGTTTCTGTTAAATACCTTGCCCTCACTTAATGTATGAAAGCATTGAAATAATCAAGAGAATTATGCAAACCAACCGTCATATATAGCTATTAAGGTTTTATGACTTGCTTGTGATGTAGAAGTACGCCAGAGACTCCATCCTCGCCTCTATCAAAAGAAAGAGAAGAAAGTAAAAAATATATACCAATAAGATGCAGGGAACATGAAGGAAAGAAATAAACTTTTTTTTAGCACATGTACTCACATAAATGGTTCATTAACATGATCTCCTGAAAGATGCGAGATGCCACCAATTGAATTCTGCACAAGAGGAAACCATGACTGAATATCCAAGAAACCATGCTACACCTTTTAATTGCTTGGATTAAGGGTAATGAAACTCTGGCAACAAGAAGTAATCTTACCTTCCACGTAAATAGAAGGCTGACTTTAGCCCTTTCTCGACCAGTGTTAACCAACTGCAGCAGGAAAAAGTACCAGTCTCAAAACCAGTAATCAAAATCACCAAAAAATTACTTATCAGAAAATGCACTAAACTGTCCCTTAAACAGTGAGTCCCAAAGGTCATCAGACTACTCGTTGTTGGCTTTGTATACAGGTTGCTGAGATGAGTAACAGGATTTTATAGAAATATTGAGGACCATGAACAAACGATGGAGGAGCTCAATAGAATTTAATGGGTTAATCTCCATATTTTTTGTATCGTTTTCTAATTCTAGATAGGTGACTATCTTGTATACATCCTATATACATGAGTGCGCCTTTTGCGCTTTTCAATGAAATTTATACTTATAAAAAAGAATGTCTTTGGCTTTATCTACAGTCTGCTAAGATGAGTGATAGGATTTACTCATAACTTTTATGACAAGAGCTTTAATGCAAACAGTATACATTATTTTATTGGTAATTTACAAAGGCGCCCGGTTGGTCTTGAACCAGCGACCTCAACCTTCATCTTGTTCTTTCAAGTTTTGAAGATGCTTCTTGAGTTAGAGGCTTGCTTGCTGATGCAAATTGTTGGTGGCAAATTCAAGTTTAAATTATAAAACACATTATATTTGCTTACTTGAGAAACTGGACAACCAGACTTGAATTAAAAAGCAAATTTGATTACAGCACAATTAGCTACTCCACATCAGTAACCATTCTTTTTCTTTTTTAAAAAAGGACATCAGTAACCATGCTAAATAGCATGGACACTGTTTTCAGGACAAGGAATGCAAACAAATAATTAAATGAGATATTCCAAAAGATTTACATGGAAAGGGATCGGGCATATAGATAGGGATGATAAAATATTAATGGAATTAATGGAAAAAGATACGACATTTTGTAGTATTTTTTCAAACCAGCAACGGCCTAATAAAAAAAAACCAGCAATGGCCTATTAAAAAAAAAAATCAGCCATGCATGCTATGACAATACTGCATATTGTTTTGATGCGACTGAGGGCAGTACTCAAATAAAACCATGCGACAGCAGTCATATGAGATGCATTTCTTGTGAGATACACCTATTCTTTCACATGTATGAGCATACATCATTGAATTACTAAAACTCCAACCACCTACATAAATAGATGCTAGAATTTAGAGAGTTTAGCTCTTGCAAACATCTTTGTGGTTATGGAGCTAGGATCCATGTCATTAAACAGTATTCTGAGACGAGAAATTGAATAAACATACTGTGTAAACAAAAACAGCAGTAGGAAGACTGCTATCCTTGTAATTATGTGGCATGAATGGTGATATTTGTCTACAAGATATTTTGAGTTCTGGGTCTGGTTCACCTACAAGAAAGGTGTGTTAATCAAAATAAGAATCCAAGAAAAATATATTCCATCCCCCCCGCGAAAACAAAATGAACAATGTCCAAAATGTGCCGCCATTTTTACTCAATGCCTCAAACCCTAAAATAAAGTTTCAGTATCAGTTACCACCCTCCGTCAAAAATAGACATCAACTTTGACAGAAATACATATAAAAGATGAAACTGCACATCCACCACAATTGAAAGACTTAGCTTGAATTTTAAGGTATTTTTGTCTTTTTATATATATGCCTATCCAAACTAAAACAATTTCTAGTGGAGGCAAAAATTGCCATTGAAACTTTAAAATTTGGTTGAAGTTGTGAGTCAAACGTTTATGGGGTGTATGCGACAATTGAGTGGTAGTTCATGCAGCAAAATGAAATTACCTAAGTTATCTGTACATGCAGCAAATAGAAACAATGGAGTGGAATGTTACCATCATATATTGTCCATGCTCTTGGAAACAAAGCGTGGTATGTGGAATGCTGACCATTTAAATTCCAGCCCCACGACGATAAACCCTGATCACCAGATTTCCTGTCAGTGCATGAAACTAATCAGTAACATATCTAATTTCCGCTTTTAAACCTCTAAATCAGAGGAAATGAGTGGATTCATACATTCTTTCTTCCATTCTTCCCTCACTCAATAATAACCAGAGAACAGTCACTCTCAGTCATGAAGTTAAAAAAAGGATCTTCAGAATCCATCTATTAGAGGTATTAACTCTTAATGGCATCTCCATTAGAAGTCAATGACCTTATAGTTGATTATTGAAATCTGCCAATGCCCACTTAATTTAGATCACTATCGAACATTCATCTACAATATATATCGCTCTCCTAATAATGAGAGAGTGCCAAGACTGCCTTTTCATGCCTAAAAGGGCAAACAGATTCCCAATTTAACAATATGATCAAAAGGCATAATTATAATTTTGTTTTGGCAGGTCTTACGTCAGGTTATCTCCAAACCATTTGACTAGTCAATATCTATAGCGACACACACAATCACTTACAAGGAAGATCCACGGGATCATACTAGGGGAATAAGTTAAAACTTTTTTTTTGACAAGTAGGAATAAGTTAAAACTTATGTAGGAGCATCTGTACATAAGCATGTAAATTCAAATCATGTCAAACTAAGAGCATTAGGACTGAAATATTGCAATAACCTGTAAATTCAAATCATGATTGCTTTGATAAAGTATTTAAAACTTCATGATTTTTTCTTACCCCAGCCCTTCATGTTGGCCTGGAGCCAAAACGGATGCAAAATGTTTGTTCCCACCATCTCTTGATATAAAAATCTGAAATAGCAAAAGAACAGAGTAGAATCAGAAGTAAATTCATGGTTCCAAATCTACATGCCAACTTCACAGTAGGACAGGGATCGTTTGCTTCTTCCACAGCAACTAAGAGGGCATACAAATATCGGTCTTTATAAATCAAGGTTCTCTTTATCTAACTGAGTGTGGAAATCATTATCACTTTATAAATCAAGTTCAAACAAAAAGACAAGATGATTTCTGGTTTCTCCACCCTTCTGCTTCCCATGTTAGGCTTGGGCTGCATAACTAATAGACTTATTTAACTGATTGTTGCGCCAGTGGTGTTACATCTATGACAATGAAAATAAGAGTGGTAAGAGACCCATGACTGATTTTTTTTGTAATTTTATCACAAGGCAGAATAGTTTCCAGATGATCTTAGAGTTCAGCCTGCCCTACATTCCTTTGAAGCAGTGATATCCCATTTTGAAGCCAACAATAATTGCTTGGTTCCTTGTGCAAGACTGACTAAGCGGCTGTTGCTCATGCTTACTGCTAATGGTATTCAGTATCCAGCAACTATCTCACTTATCTCGTTTCATTTTTCTTCTTTTGCTTCAGAATATAATTAAATGGCATACTAAACTCTTAAAATGTAAACTTTCACCAATAAGAGAAGTATGAGGCCTCTGATCACACATATGCACAAAGAGAGAGGCACTGAGAGAAAGAGAGGGAGAGGTTATGAAGAAACAAGATCTTTTGGTGCATGCTTAGCATCTTTCTGTCATAAATACCATAACTTTTTTTGCTTCATCATATATCTACATATAATAGCTCTCAGTATTTAAATTTGTAATGGAAAATATCTCGTTTCACATTTGATTCAGTTCACAGTTAGCGACAATTTTTTTACGGAAGCACTTCAACTCATAATATGCTTGATATCACAATAGACTAAGATCTATGAACTACCAAACTATTTTCAGTTATACGCTCACATAAAGAGTTTACTGCATGCAATTCTTATCTGAGATGGCATGCAAAAAATACATAAAAAACCATGGCTTGTAACACCAGATAAGTTGAGAATTTCAAAAACACAGAAATGTCAAAACGCACGGATCATATATATCTTGAAAATAGAAACCTCATAGCAAGTAGATGAGGCTAAGTCAGAGCATTACTGAGAATTGATTTTCCATGACAGGTGAAGGTTCGCATATACCAGGAACAATTTGCCATTGCCTAAAGTCCCCTCTAAAACCTCTAGATATGCTGCCACTCCTGTGACATGAACAGAGGTAGATCCTCTATGATTAATAAACGTTATTACAAACAAGAAATGAAGCATTATACTTTGATACATCACATACCCCATCCCTCCAAGCGGAACCCCTTGAGATGCTGATGGCTTGCAACTTTCTCGAGTGAAAGGATCAATAGGTGCTTTCTGCAGAGATAATACCAGTCGCAGTTCAGGTTTCTGAAGCTAAGTTTCAATGGTCTAAACTATTGTAAAAACATTTCTTTATTCGTTCATTGGACTTTGAACATTAAGGAGGTCAAATAGATATAACATGAATGACCTCTCCATCAAGGAAAAATAGAAATTACCCTCCCATGTGAAGCCTCTTCCCTAACATAGGACCACAATCGTATACCTAGTCGAACCTTGAAATTCAAAATTCAAAAATAGTGAGTGGGACATAACTGGCAAAGGAAATTGAAAATCTATATAAATATAGGATAAGCTATGCACAAGATTAAATATTGCACACGTCTGTTTCCATAATCAGTGAACTAAAAAGAAAGAGAAAAATCTCTTACCATCCTTATTGCGTCCATAAATGTGACACTAAATTCTTTAAGAATATTAGCGTGGCTATTTAATCTCCTCCTCCAGGCTTGTTCCGGAGGGGCAGCACTATCGAAATCAAACTACAAAAAACACTCACAGAAAATTAGTCAACGTACAATATTAAAACCAGATATCCTAACTACAACAATCAACTTTCATGTAATGGACAATAATTGTTTTGACAAAACCAATGTACCACTTATGAAGTGCATCACTACAATTTAAATCGCACAGCAATCCTTCCAAGTGGATATTGTTTCTTTTCAATTTCTATCTATCTGGTAAATAAAGCGAAAATTCTAGTTTTCAAAGTCTGCCTTTTCTTTTTTCATTCTTAAAGTTTTTCAGCAACCAAATAGAGTCCAACGAATATTAGAAATTAATTTTTGAAAAAAAAATGCAAGCGACATAAAAGCTTACCAACTGCAGAGTGTTCCTGCTGATATACTCCTCGGGCGGCCATGAGTTCTTTCTACAATGGAACAAATTCCCACTAACCATGTCGACTAATCCTCTATACTATATATACCACACAAATCTTTTTCAAAAAACTTGCGCAATCCCAACCAAAGTACCAAAAAACTATAAAGCTCAAGTCTCAGACAAAACCCGTCTAAACTCCCCCCACAAATTCTTCTCAGAAACGCGATTATAAATACCACTCGACTTCCTTTAGCTCCAAACAACAACGATCAAAGCGTACAAGGGAAAACCAAGGAAGTTTGCTTCGACTTCGAAACAAAGATCATAAATGCGATTCCTCCATTTGTCTGTGCCTAAATATACGAACAACAGTCTCGATCACACGATCCGAAACACTAAACAATCCTCAAACCTCTGGAGCCGTCCGATTCGATCCGATCCGAGCCCAAAACACCGAAATTCAATCCACCGAAACGCCAAAAGAGGACCGAATATATCGGGATTCGACTTAGAGTAAAAGGAAGTTAAGAAGAGAGGGAAAAAAACAAAACAAAACAAAACGTTGATAGTAATGAAAATGAGTCTCGAGTAATTATGAATTGATTGGTCGGAAGGACATGAGCATATAGTATCGAAAAGCGCCGTCGTGGCGTGGAGGATCCGCCGCCTGTAACTTTGAAGCGTCTGAACACCGCCTCCGAGATCGCCAGGTGGCGCTACGCTCTGCTCTCTCTCTCAAAAGAATAGCTTTCTCTGTCTAAATATTGTGCGGTGTCTGTTTCTGCTGGATCAAGAGCGAGAGAGAGCGAGAGAGTGAAAACTGAAAAGGTGTTGAATGTATTATATACTCCGGTTGGTAGTCTATTTCAGACTAAGATTGGCTACTTTCTTTATGTTTTGATTTTTCAATAAATAAAAATAATTTATAAAAATAAAAAATTATATTTTCAAATATTTATGTCTTCTATCTATTTAGCGAAGATTGTTATATCTACAAAAGAATTACATAAAAATAATTTTATAAATTAGTATAATTTATCTGATCCGTTAGATCTATTTTATAATAAAAATAAATTTATAATTTAATAAATTACGTCAATTTATAAAATTACTTTTCTATAACCATTATATGAGTAGAGTATTTTCCATTACATTTGAGAAGTTAGTTCGCGAGGTTTATCCACCAGCGTTTATATTTATTTTCTTTGATCTTTCTTCCTGCCTGGGCCACTACTTTTAAAAGGTACCAAAATGATATTATTTTAGTCGGGAGTAATGTTGTGTACTGTGGAGTATACAAATGTCGTAAAGTTGTTTTGAAAAAAAATTTAATATTATTTTACCATATAATTACCATATATATTACCATATATATTTCATATTTATTTATTTATTTTTATTTTTAAATAATTATATTATAGTTATACACTCACGATTATAATTATTTTTTTAATTCGGAGGGTTGATGGGTAGGTGTAAGAGTAGGACTACCGAATATAAATATGGTCGGCTGTGCATTGGATCACTACTTTTTATATTTTTATAATTTGTAATTTATTATTAAAATAGATTTGTATGATGACGATGAGCAGTAAAAGTGGTGTTTGGGTGTCGACGATTGTGCCGTACAAATAAATAATTGATGGCGGTGCGTTTGTAGTTATTATGTAGTTTAGACTACATGCAAAGTGGTCATGGTGTGGACTATTATTCCCCACGCCCACGGCCATCCATTTTGGACCAAAGCTTCAACTTGAAAGGGCAAATCCACGCAACTCGGGAGATTGAAGATTCTATAAAAGTAGGCTACTGTGTCAAGCTCCTTTCGGACCTTCGCGTCATTGTAAGAAATTAACGTTAAGTCTAAGATGAATTGAATTGAATTGAATTGAGATAATAAAATATTATTAAAATATTAAATTTTAATATTATTATTATTTTATGATTTGAAAAAATTGAATCGTTTATTATATTTTATATTAAAATTTAAAAAAATTATAATAATGAGTTTAGATGAGTTTAGATTCCGACTTATTGGGATAGATGATTTTAAATAAATTAAATAAAATATTTTTAAAATATTATTTTTTAATATTATTATTATTTTAAGATTTAAAAAAATTGAATTGTTTATTATATTTTGTATAAAAATTTAAAAATATTATAATAATTAGATAACATAAAATAAGTTGAAAATATTTCTTATCTAAACGGAACGTAAAATTTCTTTCCATTCATTTAAAAATACATATATATATATATATATATATATTAATGAAGGATTACATGATGGTTTTTTTTTTAACTTGAACTTTAAAAAAACCATATATTTGTCACATGATGAAATGATATATGTTATTTTTATAAATGGATTGGAGGAAGTTTTTTCTATCCCAATTTGTAAGAAAATCTTTTAGTGATTTAATTTTTTTTTTAATCTGAGCTCGAGAGATAAATTCACTTAAAATGTATTTTAAAATATTTATTTATTATTTAATGATGTCTAAAAAAAATTGACTCATTTAATCTCTTTATATATCTACTTCTCTTCCACTCCACTCCACTCCAAATTTAAAAATTCCAGTGATTCTGAAAATCATTTATTAATAGTTTTTGAGTATGCATATGCATGGAATTATTCTAACTTTATCATATAATAAAATATCATTAAAATTGATTATTATATAAGAAATTTTAATTACAGGATATATCATGTCATAACGTAACGATATCACCTCATTTATATTCCGACATTTGCATGATGAATGTATTCTTTGGGGTATAATGAATAAATGCTGGGGGCTTTTTCAGCATCACAAAGCTAATAAACTTTATAGTTGTGGGAAGGAACTTAATTGTAGAAATTCCTTGCGGAAAATAGCTCTCGATCGAGTAGGCGTATGTCCAATATTCTATCTTATTAGCTAGTTTGCGTGGCTTCAAATAATGAGGCTGATATATCGTATACATTTAGCAATATGCGTTTGTTAAAACGTTGGTGTAGGTGTTTGGAGGGGCCCCCGACCATGCATTCAACATCGCATTTGGTCGCAATGAAGGCTTGTAAATTCCACTACTCGGCTTCCATACTAAACGCGTGACTCCAGTGTTTGTTTTGATGCGTACAAACCGACGGATGTCGGTGAGAAAGTTGTTAAAATCGAAATTCTTAAGCTACGTTTCGAACACAAATTTATATCAATCAAATCATTTATTGATGAGATTTATTATTTTCTTAATTTTTTAAATATATATTAACATATTTCATATATTTAAACGTATATTTTAAATTATTTATATTTAAACGCATCTCGATAAGATTTATAAAATATTATTATTTACAAATCAATTTATCTAAAATCATCTCAAAATCCAAATGCAAGCTTATATTTTATAAAAACAAATACTTGCTATTAAGTTTACATATTAACGTAGTTTATGTAATTTGGTAAGTTGTAATATCTTCTTTTTTATTATAAAATAAATCTAAAATTGGCATATAAACTTATTTGTATAAGATTTATGCATAAACCTAACACATTTATCTTTCAAAATAGATTAGACTTTTTATTCATCGTCTTTTAACCATAGCTTATCATGATTTCTTGATGTAGTATTAAATGATTTCTTGATGTAGTATTAAATGATTGGAAAGTTTGGTATTAAAATTTAAGAAGATTCTACAAATTATACCATTAGCTTTAAATTACTCCTATCTCACTATGATGAGATGACAAAGCCCATCAAGTTTTAAGATTTTCTTTTAAAATGTAAAGAAAGGTCAAATGGATATAATAGAAATAAATATTTTGGATAGATAATTATAGAGTAATGCTATTATGTACCCTAATTTATATCACTTACTTTATCTCCTTGATGTGGCATCACAATGTGGTGCCATGCAACATATTAAAAAAAATTTAAAAAAAATAATCAAAATACAAAAAGATGAAGACAAAAATGAATGAGCGGGTCTAGATGAAGATGATGGTGCGGTTGAAGAAACTGTATCTGCTTGATTCAAAGAAGATGTGTTAGAATGAGATTGAAGAAATGTAAAGAGCTGGTGACATTGCTCTTGAGAAAAAGGAAAATGTGGAACCGAAACCGAATATGAAATTGATTGGCCAGCAATGGCTTGATTAGCAGTGGAGTTTCTAGGTTTTGCCTTGTATCTAGGTGGATAACCATGGATTTTGTAACATTTATCGGTAGTGTGACCCGATAAACCACAGTGTGTACAATAAGGGCATTCTTTGCGAGTAGCAGATTGCTTGTTGTTCTTGGGGCCAGCCAAACCTTTCATAGAATCATGACTGCTAGAATCACGGTTGCTAAACATAACAACAACTTTGTTGTAATGTAAAGAGTCAGAAACAATTTCACATTGTTTTTCCTCTTGAAGAATAAGAGAAAAAACTTTGTTTATCGGAAGAAACAGATCAGAAAGTAAGGTCTAACTCCATAAGTGACCATAAGACTCATTGAGTCCCATCAAGAACCATAGAACATAATCCTCTTGTTGATATTCAACAATCCTTTTAACAGCACCACATGAACACAAAGGCATGAAGAGAAAATGAACCATCTCTTCCCAAAAAAATTTCAATCTAGTGAAATAAGAACTTACAGAGGATGTTTCTTGGGTCAAGGAGGCAATAGCTTTCCAGATCTGAAAAATACGGGGCCGATTGCTTTGGGCAAACAATTTCTTGAAATCATTCCACATCTCTTCAGCCGAATCGATGTAGATGATAGAAGAAGTGATTTCCTTTGTTAAAGCATTTTGTAACCATGACAAAACAACTGTATTACATCAGATCCATGTGTGATATATTGGATCTATTTTAGATAGCATCGGTAGAGCACCATCAACAAAACAGAGTTTGTTTTTGGTGATAAGAGACATAGACATGGATTGATTCCATGTGAGATCATTATCTCTAGTTAGTGGTTAGGAGACAAGAATGACTCCATAATGATCATCACTTTGAAGAAAGTAAGGATTCGAATAATCCTCATGAGAATGGTGTGGAACGGTGGAAGAAGAAGACGAATCGTCGATGGGCATAGTGAACCGTCACTAAGTTAAGGTTATGTCTGATACCATGATAGAGGAAAAATTCTAGAAGACTATACAAATGAACGAAATACACGAAATATATAAAGGAATACAACTAAGGTACATAGTAACTAAGGTGCATGTGATTACATGTGATGATTAGATTGAAATTAATATCATATACATTTGTAATATGTTTGCTAGCCTTGATCCCACTTGATCTTAGGGTTGCTACTCACCCCCCGGATGGGGCCATCCCAATCCCGCCGCCACCTCTTCGTTACGGGGGGTGGAGGGGTGAGTTGGGACTCAGGCCCCGATAGGCGGGTGTCCTTGTCTGGATGTCATGAGCGGATTGCTCCCCATGACCATCTACACACCCCCACCCATCACCCATTGGCCACCCACGGCCATCGAAAAACCCAAACAACCAAACAAAAACAAGTAAACCACCAACCTAGACCAACCAAAGAGAGATATATCGACTGAGGGTGACGGCGATGTCATAAAACATAGAGACTGATATAGGAAAGAGAGAAAGGTGAGATGAGGGAAAGGGCTACGGAGTTTTATAAGAAAATCCTATAATAAAATGACATCGTTCTGGGATTTTCCTCCAAACCGACTATATATATATATATATATATATATATATATATATAAGCAGGCTAGACAAGAGAAACCCTGGACAGGTCTGGGCCGAGCCTGGGTCCCGTAGCTCGGTAGCCCAAGCTTGTGGGTAGACCTCACCCCAGCCAGGCGGGGGTCAAACGGGCGGTGTGTGCCCACCCCTACTCGATCTTGCTCCTAGTTGGCTCGAGCGGAACTTGTTTGGGAAGTGAGATGAGATGTAAATTTTGTGAATAGTAATAAGATAGTTTATGAATAGTAGTAAGATAATTTGAGTTGAGTATTTTTTTAACTTTGGAAAATGAGAGAGAAAAAGTTGAATAAAAAATATTATAAAGTTAAAATATTGTAATAATATAGTTTTATAATATTATTTTTGTTTGGGGATTTTTTTTTATAATATAGTTTTGTAAAAGTTGAAATTGTTTTTTATTTTTTATTTGAAAGTTTGAAAAAGTTAAATGATTAGTTTGAAAAACTTGTAATGATTAGTTTGAAAATTTTGTATTTGAATTATGTTTAAAAATAAGATGGGATGAGATGAAATGAAATGAGATCAGATGATAATTTTGTATCTCATCTAAGGTCCCAAACCTGCCGGACAGGCCATGTATCCCATGGCTATAATGCCAAATCTCTATTCCATCGATGGACTATTTTTCTATCTTCATGTATTGTCGACATATAAGCACCGTGGGTTGCCGTTGGTGCATGACTTTTTTGCAGTGTTTTAAATTTCGTACCGTACCGGCCGGTACGACCGAAATTTTTCGTTTCGGCCATCCGGCCGGTACAGGTACTATATCTGTTCCGTACTGGCTAAAATACCGGCCGTACTGGCCGGTACCGGCCATAACGGACTAAATTTCGGCCTGTACCGGCCGATATTTCGGCCTGTGTGTTTTTTTTTTTTTTCGATTTTTTCAAACTACAAACTTATTTTTTAATCTCTAATTCATATTAGACTATTTATAATTTTTATATATATGTATTTATATATAATTTATTTATATATAGACTATTATTTTGGAATATAATTTTTATATATATTTATATATATAATTTATTTATATATCGACTATCCCGAAACGTTATCCCGAAACGCTATCCCGAAACGATACCGATACCGAAATATTTTGTTCTAGTGCCTTGACCGGTACGACGTCCGGTACGATATTCAAAACATTACTTTTTTGTCGACCCTCACCAAAATGCTTTAATATATAGTTGATGGAGATGGCTCTCTGATCCTCCTAAGACAGCCACATGTTGTTTTTAACAGCGCCTGCCTTCCTTTTGGGCATGTGAGAGACAACTAGAGTCTATTAACATCTCATACAATTATTTATTTAAGGATAATAATAAGCTTACTACTTCTTACCAATCATAATTTATTATTCTCTTTATTTTTTTTAATTTTTAATTATTATTTTCTTATACTTAATAGTTAAGAAATTGACTATTAATAAAGTTGTATATTTTTTAAAGAGTTAGTCTACGTACAATCCTTAAATGAAGATTACTCATGCAAACCTATACAGTTATACTTAAAAAAAAATTAAGATTACAATAATGTCATTTTTAAAATGATGTTTTTCTTCTTTTACCTTCATTCATCAATGAGACTTCATACGCAGTCCACCACTCAGGATTGTAAATAAAATTTCTCTTTTTTAAATTTTTTCTTAATGATTAATGATATTAAAAAAATACTTAAAAAAAATAATAAAAAAAATAAAAATTTCAAATACACTATGAAGTAATAAATGAATGGTAGAAAGTAGCAAGTCTATCATTCTTCTTTATTTAAATATTTTTTACAATTCTAAGATAAACAGACAGTCAGTCTAATAACTTTAGAAAAATATTGTCTATTGGAAAAAATCATTTAGATGAAAAGTTATGGAAAATCCTAATCTATATTTAATCATATCATTAAATTTATTTACAAACAATCCACCTGGTAAAAGACAGAAAAAACAACCCACGACATGACAACAACATGAGAAACAGAAGAGCAAAGATACTAAGCCATGTCGACATGACAAACCGCATGATCTTACTTTGATCTCCTCGTCAAGAACCTCATGAATGCTAAAATCATCTCTACCCAGTCCCCAGTCGCCCCTATAGTCCTTAATATAATAGACAATAGTGGTCTCATCAATCTAATGCAATCAAACTTGTCTGTCTTGCATGCTTCTTATATCAGTACCCTAATCCATCTTTTGTAAAGTCATGAACGAATGTTTGAAAACGAGGCTAATTCGTGGACTAAACTTTGACGGGTGGGCGTCAGTCATTGGCTTGAACAATGGTCTCTTATGATGGGCTGGTTTTTCAGCCACTGTTTTATGAACACGTGTGTTCATGTTGTCGACATCAGATTAATATTTTGTAGAAAATTATAACGACATGGATGGATATGTGCATGATAGTCAATGAACATGATCATTAAAGTTCCCAAGGAAAAATCATTAATTATCTAGATCTCAATTTACACGCCTATATACCAGCTTAAATTTCATTGGCATGGCGTTGTGAAAGGCAATTATGCCAACTTTAAAACTTAGACCAGATGAAAATCTTAAAATTTAAAATATAATAATATTTTTAAATAAAGTGATATAATCTCATTAATTGATAGTAAAATAGTTGTGACCATATTGTTCTTGTCATGATTCCTAACACCACGACTGTAATTAATTATGTGATTGATGATCATGTCTACCATATGGTGTGTTTAAACAAATATTATAAGTTAATGAAGAAAATGAGTTAATTTATATAGAAATTTAACAAAAAAACTGATCTTACAATTAATATAGTGCTAATGTTTATAGATTTCGTAGATAGAATGAAGGATTATGGAGAGAAAAGTAGAGGATTGTGGAGAAGATGAGTGTTTTGGGCGTCGGTTGAAGAAGAAGAAATGAGAAAATAAGAGAAGTTCGTGGGCTAAGGGGTTAAGTATGTTTTAAAACTTATTACGGCGACTTTTGTCATTGTAATAAGTTCTACACACATTGAAACGATACCGTTCTAATTAAAATACAACTTATTACAGCAGAATAAGTTGTCACCCGTTGGATACCGTTCGAATGAATAATTGTGAAATTTGAATGTGAAAGATCAATGGGCACCAAAATTTTCCCACGTGCAAAATTTTGGCCGACGCGTTCGAACGGTTAATTGTGGTGTTCGAATGTGAAAAGTCAATGAGCGCCAAACGTTTGGTTGCCGCCAAAATTTTCCCGTAACCAAAAGTTTGGCAGCAGCGTTCGAACTCTTTTCTTTTTGTATATTACCATCCGATCATGTTACATTCAGTCTAAAAGTGTTATATCTCATTCTAACGTAATTGTGGATTTAAATATAGTATTAGTATAAGTTATATATATAATAATATAACACAAAATATAGTTAATAAAAACTATTATAGTTATTAAACCGTTACTATTATAGTTACTATTATAAGTTAATTATACTATAGTTACTATTAGAAGTTATGATAGCCATTATAAGTACAGTATAAGTATAGCTATTATATATAAGTTATGATAACTATACTAGTTATGATAATACCAAGTATAGGTACTAGTTATTATTAGAAGTTATGATAATTATACTAGTTATGATAACACTAAAATTAGTTACTAGTTACTATAGAAGTTATGATAACACTAAGTATAGTTACTAATTACTATTATAAGTTATGATAACTATACTTACAATATAGTTATACTATAAGGTAACATAAGGAATAGTATATAGTTATTATTACAAGTACAATACAACTAACTATATAACTATTATAAGTTATAATAACTATACTATACTTATATATAATTGCTATATAAGTTATTAGTATATATAGTAATTATACTTATATATAATTACTATATAAGTTAATATAATTACTATATATTAATAAGTACTATATATATATAGTCAACATGATTATATAGCTAGTATAGTATAAGTATTATATATAGTTAATATATAGCTATATTAACATTTATTATACTATATAGTGCATTTACGTTCGACCTTGGATTATGTACCTTTGAATGGCATATTAACACGTTCGAACGGTACTGCACTATAAAGGGACCCAGCATCGCGAACGGCATCATTTCCATTCAAACTTTAAAAACCTTCGAACGATAGTCAATATGACGCCATTTCATTGCCATATTACTGTCACCGTTGATCAACAATACCGCTATCAAAGATGTATTTTTTTTATTTCGTATTTTTGTACTTTTGTTGTTATTTTTCACTATTGTTTAGAAGTTATAAAAAAATTATTCTAAGTTTAGATTTAGTACTCTAGGGCTGCAAAACACAAGGCCAAAATGGTTCTAGGGACATTTCGGCCTTGTGTGTGTTATTTTGTTGAAGAAACGATTCCTTTCGTTTCAATGGCTATTGAGTCGACTCAGTCATTGCTGAGCTCGATCCAGTTACCATTCGAACGTGTACATCACGTTCGAACGGTAAGAACCAAAACGACTTTATTGGGAACGATGTCTCAACTGTTTGACTGCTTATTTACAACACCATTCGAACGTTCGAATGATTGGAACCCAAAAGACTTTCTTGGAAATGGTGTCTCAACCATTCGACTGCCTGTGTACAACACCGTTCGAACAAGTTTACGTTGATCAAACGTGTAGAACCCAAAAGACTTTCTTGGGAACGGTGTCTTAACCGTTCGACTATCTATATACAAAACCGTTCGAACGGTTTGTCAGAGTTCGAACAGTTATAAGCCAAAAGCAAAACTATTCGAATGTTATTTTTAGCATTCAGATGAGTAAACATTAATTATATAATTTTATTATTGTTTTGTATATTATATTTTGTAACTAATTTTATTATTTAAATTTCAAGTTGAAATGTCTTCAAAGGGGTCAAGGTCAAAGCGTGCTAGACCAGAGGAATTAGGTTCTTTTAGTAGTACGATCGATACATTGTTAGGTCGTAAAGTTTTACTGGAGCGTCAAGTGAAGATCGACGATTTTCAGGATCTTCTCTTCGAGGGCCGCTCCTTGACATCTGTAGTAGTGCGGTTGGTCATCGATTTTGGACCACAGGGATGAGGCGTTCCAGTTCATGGCATATATTGATCTTGTCACCGACTTCTATAGAGGGCTTGGTGCCTCTAGTCTAGATGCTGAGGGTAAATATATTATCGGCATGCGAGATATTTCATTCCCATTCTCGGCAGACATACTTGTCGATTTTATCGGTATCGCACGTTTGGAGACTGCATATCCAAACGTGGTGCCCAAGGAGTCTACAACTGGTGAGGAGACAGCTGAGGACGAGGGCACTGATCCTGATGGACTGGATGGCCTCTCGGATGCAGAGGTGACGCAGTTTGTTGTTGGTCCAGATGCTCCTCCTTATGATGAGATGAAGAGTATAAAACAGTTCATTTATCAGATTTTTTCAAGATTCTGAACTTAATTATCGCCCATAACATTGACTCTCGGCAACACAAGATGAAGCTTGGTATGGATAGGGCGAGATTTATGATATGTGTCGCTTTTATGATGTCTATCGACCTATTGGGTTATATATTCACTAGGATGCGATCAAAGGTCTCATACGTTACGACAGATATTTTGCCATTCGGCCTCCTGATCACACGATTCCTATTGTCGGTTGGGGTCTTACCTGATGTTACTGAGCATATTCGGGAGCGATTGGATCAATCAATGCCTCCACCCTGTCATGGAGCACGGGGCACTCGAGACTTCGTCTTTGTGCTCCTACTACAGAGCCAATCGATACTCAGACCAGAGTGCACACCCGACTGATCATGGAGTATCAGCCGATTAGACATCCACACAGCCCGAGGTGTCATGCACTCTTACTGCTGATCAGATTGATGATATAGTGCGTACGGAGATCCAGATTACCTTCAGAGGCTTATGTACATAGTTCATGGGTGCCATTGATCACGTGTCTCGGACTCAGGGGATGATATATACTTGATTGACACAGATAAAGGCAAAAGTATATTCAATCAATGATATCCTCAAAGAGTTAAGGACATAGTATTTTATATCTTTTATTTTGTATTTTGTTTTATTTTTGGTATGGACAATATTTGATGTTTTATAAGTTTAATTAATTAAGCATTATGTCTTTCTTTTATAAATTAGTGGTGATTTACATGTTCAAACAGTTATAATGGACGTTCGAACGACAAATTACTTTCCCATGAACGACCCACCAATTTTTCCTACAACAGCAAATGATTATTTCACTAGGGACAAAATTTATGGTCCCTAAGTACAGCGTTCGAACGGGAAGCATGTATCAGAATTTTTTTGGGATGAAATTAGAATTTCGTCCTTAAAACTTGCATTTTGGGACGCTTTTTAGTTCGTTCCAATGCAAAATCGTCCCAAGAACTCAAAATTGTTGAAGTGCATATATCCATCGTCAAGTAACAAACATGTGGATGCCATCAATCCCTTAGCACTAAAGTCTCAACACTAGTTGAAAGTAGGGCTGTACACCGATGGGTTCGGCGTCAGTTTCGGCGCAAAACCGAGACACCATCGACGTCTGCCATGGGTTTGTTGAACCGGCCGAAACCGAGGGTTTGGAAAGAGAAAACCGATCAAATCGGTCTCGACGTGCGTCGGCACAGTCTTCGGTCCATCGTCGGCGTCTTTTGTGAAGGAGGAGGAGCTGAAGAAGAGTGAAGAAGTGTCTCGCCGTCGCTGCCATGGAAGAAGAAGAGAGTTGCAGAGGTTAGAGAGAAAGAAGACGACGCGGGGAAGAAGAAGAGGGACGCGGCGTGATAGTAGTGGCGTGGAGTGACTGTCGGAGTTCTCTGTGCCACTGGTAACAACGTGGAGGCACTGGCACCGAGTGTAGTGGCTTGGAACGACAAGGGCACCGGCTGTGCATTGCTCTATTTTCGGGGGCTAAAACAGGGGAGTTTTTCAGTTCACTATGTAGGTGGTGTCCTCGGCAATATGGTGATGGTGCAGTGGTGTACGACAGAGGAGCTGGGGCTCCAGTGATGGTCAAGTGGAGGTTGCGCACGACGAGGTGGAGCTGCGATTTGTGGAGATGTAGTGCATGCACGGTTGCGTCGATTTTTGTATGGGAGCAATGAGAGTTCTGGGCGGTGCACAATGGAGATGGGTTGGTTGATCAGATGCTTACGAGGGGGTGCACTAGTGGCGGCAGTACGGACGATGGAGGGTTGGGCTTTCGTGGGGTGACTCTTGGTATGGGGTGCATGAAACCGAGGGGATGGAGGCTGGGGCTTGCGATTCTAAGGTGGTGTGGCGGCAAGTGTTTGGGTAGTTTCTAATAGCATGGGATAATATATGTGTGTCTATATATATGTGAGGTGAAAACCCTAGAGATATGAGGGAGACGTGCGTGCGGATGAAAAACAGAGTTGTGCGTGTGCATGGAGCGGATAAAAATATACTAGAGACGTGCAAGACCATGCATGCCGTGGACGAGAGGAAGACTTAGGAGTGAAAAAAAATAGACAAAAAAAATAAAGCGTGCGGGGAAGTTAACATGTGACAAATAAAATAAATAAATAAATAAATTGAGCTTGATTGGGTCCGGGTGTTACAATATCACCCAGGTTGTGAAGAGGCTCACAACTCTATAGAGATCCTCTCAGCGTTCAGAAAAATACTCTGATGACACCACTTGTCCCCGGCAATGGCGCCAAAAACTTGACGTATTCTCAAATGTGCTTCCAAGTGCAGAAGTGTCAAGTTGTATTAAGGATAAGTCTAGGATCGTATTTCACAGGGACAAATGATTTTCAAAATATTTGTGAAGGCTTATTGTAAAAATATGGTGATGTAAAAATGCTATGTAAAATGCTTTTTCGATTTTTATGGTTATGAAAACAGTTTGAAAAGATAAAAAGTAAATTGTACACAGTAAATGATTTGTTGCCAATAAAATGTATGGTGGAGCTTGGAGCATCTTGGGTCTAGGACTTTGCTCTAAAATATGTATTAACTTATGCACAATTTGATTTCTAAAACTGGAATGGTTCAAAAGGTGTTAAAATGTATTTTAGTTTTTATCACGCCTCAACAAAATTACTAATCAATAGCTAAAATTGACAAGTTCATAGAATCAATTTGACAAACATCTGGGTTGCAGTTTTAGAATTTCTTTGCCAGTGCCTAAAACAAAATATCATCACTAAGCATCCACCAAAATTACTATAACACGCAGCTGATGGAATCCTTGATTAATTCAAGATTCTGATATGCCTTGTGTCAACAACAGAGTAAGAACAAAAGCAAAAGATTTCATCAAACTTCCCTCTTCAGAATTCAATTTCAGACAAAATGAGATATGCAATCGAACCACAGAAAATCCAGCAAACAATGGAGAACAATAGAAAGTTTTACCACAACCCAAGCCTTAAGAACTTAGCCAATCATCTTCTTCTAAACTAGCTAAAAACTAGAAATGGAAAATACTTAAAGAAAAAAATTCCAAATTCGTCTGAACAAAAGCATGAAAGAAAAATGCAAGAAAAGATAATAATATGAAACTAACTAATTCCTTCCTTTTATACTTGGAATCTTCTTTCTTCTTCTCTCTCCTTGCCACGAATTTCCTATTTTCCATCTTGCCTAACTGCTGCATCTTCTCCTCTGTTCGCGGTCCCCAAATTCCCAAAATAATTGCACATGCGTTAGTCTATCAGGTTTGATAGAGATTTGGTTTCTTCTCAGGTTGCCTTCTCCTCATGGGCTTCACTTATGCACATGGGCTTTATTTTATTGAGTTTGGACATGCTATCCATTGGCTTTACTCATGGACGTGACCTCTATTTTATTTCTTCATAGGTTTAGCAACTAAGTAGGCTTTGATTACAAGTTCCAATGGGCTTTACACCTGCAATGGCCAAGATTCAAACATAAGCTTACTTAAATGTTAGCTAGCCCAAAAAAAAGGATAAACCCATCTATATTTAATTAGAGGTAAAATATTATTTCACATGCCAAAACCCAATTAATTCATATTATCTTATTAATACTCTTATTTTAACACATAAAACTCATTTAACCCAAGATATTAAGAGTATTAATAAAGCATAATTGACCATTTATCAAATGGCAAATTAAATTTAGCATTGCAAACATTCATTGACAATATTACTAAGTTAAAAGTACTTGAGTAATGATGCAAGAGAATAAAAATGATATTAATGTTTTTTTACTGTATTAGTGTGTGCAAGTTGTCCTGGTGATTTTTCTCAAGTTTGGGAACTTGCTGACTTCTGTCATGGTGAACTCCGATTTTGTAGAAGTTTGGTAACTTCCTATTATTGTGATTTTGTTGAAATTTGGTAACTGCAGTCTGCAGTTGTCTGACTGATTTTGTTGAACTTTGGTAACTTGTTGTGAACTTGTAACTTTGATTGTTCTTATGGCTGGTAAATGTCTGTTGTATTAGTCTATGCCTATTGAAGTTGTCAACTTGTCTACCTCACAGTTTGTTGTATGGCTGATATGAGTCATGCATATAGCCTATTGCTGGGTCACTATTTTGGATCTGTTCTATGGTAACTGCATTTGGTAACTGCAGTTGGTAACTTGGCTGAATCCGTGATGCACATATTTCTATCGATTTTGGACAATGTTGTTGACTTCTGTGACTTTGTCATGGTGATTTCAGATTTCAAAGCTTGTCTAAATCCCTAATGCACATATTTATTTATGAGTTTGCTTGTATAATTGTATTGTATAACTGTGTTAGAGATATGACATTGATTTTTTAGGCAAATTAAGTTTTGTATTTTCTGTTAAACATTCATTGACAATATTACTAAGTTAACAGTACTTGAGTAAGGGATTACTAATATGTTTAAAATTTTTTAGTGTATTAGTGTATGCAGGGCAACAATGTCAAGAAGTTTGACTCCATTCATGAAGACCGATGAATTTAGTCTTTTACAACCCATTTTTTGTTTTGAAGTTTAATGTATCTTATTTCATAATTTATTGTTGTAAAGTATTTTTTGATTCACTTGTTCCATTACGATGTAAAATGTCATTTAATGTACCATAGGTCCTTAGCCATAATACTCTTGAAGGCTTTAACATGTAAATTTGTATTTAATTTATTATTTTACTAATGCATTTATTTTAATTTTATATTATTAATTTTAGTCAATAAAATTTTGCATTAGCGAGCCGAGCTCGAGTCGAGTTTGGGCTCTGCTCTTTAACAGAACCGAGCACGAGCTGAGCTCGAGCTCATGTCCCTTATACATGAGCCGAGCTCGAACGTTCTCATAGGCCCAGTTGACAAATGAGCCAGGCCCAAACACGACACGAGTAGTGAATGAGCCGAGCTCTCACACACCATGCTCGCTCAAGCTCGGCTCGTTTAAAGCCATAGTGCCATCATTCCTCATGTGTTGGCCATATATCGTCCTCTTATCCTTACTATTGTTGCTATTGTTGTTATATAAATAGGATTTTGTTATATATCAGCCACTATTCATCCTCATACCTAACGTCTGACAGTTTTTTTTTTATTGAGTATGGAGTAGTAAATAATGACCGATAGAAATATTAATTTATATAAATATCGTTATTGACATTATTGCTACTGTGACTTTCTGACCTGGCCATAATAAAAAAAAGTAGACTTTTGGGCTTGGGTCGATCTTGAACCTGGCACTTTTTACAGTCCAACCTGAAACTAGTTGTTGGCTTGTTGCTGTATAGAATTTATTTATTTTTATTAAAGTTAAGATTACTGATTGAATTGGTTGAGAGGCAACTGCTAGAGATTTCTTCTATGCTAATTTGCTTAGAAAAGACACTAATTGATTCATTTATTTCCACTAATTTCAAGGGTGCAGTTCATATCACGGTTCATTGGTTCAGTAATTAGAAGATAGCACATGAATTTGACCATCCGACGTTCTTGCTAGGCAGATGCTTTGTTAAGTTCCTGGGTTCTAGCTATATGGGGTTGTGAGTACAACTTCCAAATGTATAATTGGTGTCAGCAGACAATATAGATCCAAGTTTGGGGAAATGGTAAATGCATCTGGCTTGAGAGTTGGAAAGATGCAATTAAACTTTGCCAGATATATAGCAATGACCCTCTTTAAAAATTCAGAAATGTTTAGACTTTTATTAGTCACACCTGAGAGGACATGGCACATCAGGTTTCTAACTTAACCTTGTAGAACCAAATCACTTCGCATTGTGGTGTAGACTGTAGAGTTTATCGATCTGAAAACTTTAATGGCACAAGAATTAGTGATATTTATTGAGTCTGATGTTTGGTTGGAAATTTGAGGTTAAAGTCTGAAATTTAGGAAATTTCGTGAAATGATTAAATGTGTAGCATATTTTAATCTTTGACACATACTCCTTTCAAAACTGTAATTTCTTTCTATGGATTACTTTCTTTGCTAAACTTGTATAAGAATATGGTCCTTTTTAACTTATTTGTGCTTGACTTAGTACTTTATGAATAAAATGTAATTATCGTGCATCTTTACCCTATCATTACTATCTGCTCATGCATTTTATCCATCCATGCATTGGTATTCATTTTAGGGAATTTGGATAGTTGCCTACTAATATTGGGTTTTGTGTTCCTATATGTTAAACAATTTACTGATTTGTCTTTCATACTCTTCGAATTTTCTTATTGATTGTGAACTAACAGGTAACTCAATGAGATGCAATTTCGTGTCACATGTAGAGAGTTATACTGTGTTTACTGTATGGTGAACACGTAAGTATTTCATATTTGATATATACTGATAGACTTGAAATAATTATGCACAAAATTATTTTCTATGTTCTAATTAGCTATTAGGACTGTTCATCCGGGTTTCGGACCGGATATCTGGATATACCCGACCCGGAATCCGGATTTCAAACCCGGACCGGGTTCCGGACCGGATATGCCCGGGTATGACCCGGGCCGAAACCCGGATGTATCCGGGTTTTTACAACCCGGAAATCCGGGTTCCGGGACGAACCCAGGGTTTTTTTTTTTTTTTACAAAGGCTAAATTATTAATTTTTTTAAGAAATGGACAATGCTGAAAAGCATTTTTTTAAATCTAGAAGCCTGTATTCTATTAAAAAAATTTTGGAAAACATATTTTATATATAAAACTATTATCTTTTTAACTAAATGCATCTAAAAATAATAATTCAATATTTATCATATAAAATCCAAGCAACATATAATGCAACTCACTATTACATATTACATTATTTGATATTTTATACATTATATAACAAAACACAAAATTACAAGCCATGATTGATCATTCATCAGTTTAATCAGGAAGAGCTTATGGAATGCTTGGTGCCTGATCTCCTTCACTGCTCCCCTTGCACCTTGAGCTTCTATTACAATTCCAAAACATGTCGAGCTTCTAGAAACCAGAGGCATGCCACGGCATCCCCTTGCACATTAATATATATAAAGCAAAAGACATGGAAATCAGTTAAATAAATAGCTTGTAACCCCCACAACATCCCACAAACTCCATCTCAATCAACTCTGAAAAGACTCCCAGAGAGAAAAACAGAGCAAAAGGCTTAAGCAATATGAAATCTTCTACCTTTATGTGTTTACCTTTGAGCTAAAAAAAAAAAAAAAGCACAAACAAAAATATGCTATCTCATTTGCATACCACTCTACATACCTCATATATAGTAGAGTAGAGTCCAAACAAAAAAAAAAACAGCTTTGTTGTTGACTTGTTCATGACTTCATGATACAGAAAAAATATATAGTCCAAAATTACTCATAATATTCCACAATATTATTGTGCATGTAAGAAATTAGGGATGTTAAGCACTGGTCATTATTACCTATAGAGTTTGATAGTAGCACTCCATGAACATCATAACAAATTAACCCAAATAACAAGAATGCAAGAAAATCAAGTATGAGAAGCCCCAACACATGCCACTCTTCACCCTTCTTTATTGCTATGCTTAGTTGGCAAAGGGACACATTAGATATACATTGTCTGCTAATATCCTTATATATCTATTTAGAAGCATAGCTGTCTACTTAATCTCAAATGATTTGTTTTATTTACATAAAGACTACCATTTTATCAAACATATGATGTTTCTAATGACAATCCCCAAGCAGAAGTGTAGGAAAACCTAGCATAAGATCCAAATATCAATCCAACACTTCTAAATTCAAAAAACTGAACAAGCACCCATGTGAAGGAGATACTTTATTCAACCAGAAAAATGCTAGCACCGAAATAATAAAAAAAACCCATATTATTATGTTCTTAAACTATGTTTTTTTGTTTGAAAAACAGATCTCCACGAAATAATGCAAGAAACTGATTTTCTAAGAACATCAAAGTCATATACCAGATCTCCAAGAGTCAAAAAACAACCAAAAAAAAAAACCCAGATATCAGAGCACATCAAGGATTCTAAGATACAATAGAAAATATAATGCAAATTATGAGATCAGATCTAAGAGTAGATCTAGAACAAGCACCCATGTGAAGGAGATACTTTATTCAACCAGAAAAATGCTAGCACCGAAAACCCTAAAAGACACCCATATTATTATATTCTTAAACTATGTTTTTATGTTTGAAAAGCAGATCTCCACGAAATAATGCAAGAAATTGATTTTCTAATAACATCAAAATCATATACCAGATCTCCACAAGTAAAAAAAAAACCAAAAAAAAAAAAAAAAAACCGAAAAAAAAAAACCCAGAAATCAGAGCACATCAAGGATTCTAAGATCTACAAATAAAAAGAAAATATAATGCAAATTATGGGATCAAATCTAAGAGTAGATCTAGAACAAAAAAAACAAAAACAACTCAAAGCCACGTCTTAGATTTAAGAGCAGATCTAAAAGTACTAGGGTTTCGGCACTCGACAAAGGAAGGCTAGGGTTTTGGCACTTAACAGTCCAAAACTCAAACCCATGACAGAAAACCGAAATTTCCCTCACCTGGTCGCAGAATGGGACCCTGACGACGAGAGAGAGAGAGAGAGAGAGAGAGAGAGAGAGAGAGAGAGATGGAGATGACGGAGCAATGGAGGCGATGAAGGCAGAGGAGGCTAGGGTTTCCGCGTGAGAGTGAGAGAGGACATCGACACAAGCAGCACAGAGAGAGAGAGAGATTTGAAGGAGTGAGTGATTTCGAAAATCTGAAGGGTTTCTACGGTAGAAATTCTACCCCTTTGGGCTTATTGTTTTGATACGGATTACGAAGGTTTTAAAAATAACCCGGGTACCGGGTGTAAAATCCAGGTTCCGGATTTAAAATCCGGTACCCGAACCGGATGAAACCGGTTTGAGTCATGCAGGTACCGGCCCGGAACATATCCGGGCTGGAACCCGTATCCGGAATTTGGATATCCAGGTTCTGGACCGGGCCGGGGAAAAACCCGGCCCAGTTGAACAGCCCTATTAGCTATTATGGTTTTAACACTAATACATTTGTGTTGTGTTAATGAACACATTTGTTAATCAATTTGTATTATTATTTGCTTCTATAGAGGGCTTTTATATTTTTGCAAAACTTTTTTTTTTCCTTCCAACCAGTCGCGCCACTACTAGTGTGACTGTATATATATATATATATATGGACCTTGCTAATAGGATCGATAATTTAACCGCAGAAGTTGATCGATAAGAGCAAATGCACTTTTTTTTTTTTTTTTAATAATTTTTTATACATATTTAAACATTTAAAACAAAATATCAATTCACTAATAGTCACTTCCTTAATTATTAAGTAAACAAAAATAAAAAATAAAATCGATCACTTTTATTGGATCAATTGACATTTTCAGAATGATCTGCGTTGGGCTTGAATATTTGGCAGCATTTTCTGAAGGCCATGCACAGGAAAAAGGAGATGAGGAGGACCAAAAAGACAGTGAGCATGATCAATCCAGTGGTGAGGTGGGGTTTCTTTTCATCACCAGAATATCCCAAGTTATCCTTTCCTGACTCCAAAAGCACCCATATCAAAATCCCAGCACCAACCAAAATCACGCTTGCTAGGAATGCAAGTCCTATTGCAATTTTCTTATCTTTTTCCATTTTGTAATCCACAAGCTAGCAAGCGATTAATTCTTCTATCTGCACTAATACATAAAACAAAAACAAAAACAAAAACAAAACAAAAAAACTTAGAAAAGCGGCTCGATCACGAAACTTACGTACATTAGTCGAGACTATGAAAACACTTTAAGAACAAATGAATACAAAGAAAGGTGGTACGTAGAAAGTAGTACTAGTGATGGTGAAAACTTACACGTACGTGAGATAAAATGAACTTCAAAGCGAACTCAAACCTCCTATTCGAGCTAGCTAGCTCTATAATCATCCTTCAAAATTCCTGTGCCATTTATATAGGATAATCATGGACAGCATGCACGAGCCATTCATCCGAATTGATGTTGTGCATCATTAGCATTAATAACAATAATCCATGCATGCAGAATACTTGCAGAGCATGCGTATAATGAATTAAATATCATGCACGGTTAAACTTAATTTATTATGACATTAATTGGTTACTATAGTCCAAGAAAAAAAAACAAAAAAGAAAGACACAAAGGATAGATTTTTTTGTTTTCTTTTAGCCGTATGTCTGACAATGGTGACAGCATTTGCATGACCCGTTCCGAAAAGTATGAGGATTTTTAGTTGAACACTTGGTAATCAGGAGCCATTCAATAACTCAATGACAGAGACCAAAGACAAAAATATGAGATGATTTCAATTTAATAAGAAAACAAAAGAACAGAATGAACTAAAGTAGATCATAATCGGGGCTGGATTTCAACACGAGTTAGGAGAACATTTGGATACCCTTTTTCTGAAAGAGCAGCTGTATATATCCATTTACAAAATTACAAGTATCATTCCCCTACGTTGATCTACCAAGGGAAGTCAGATAAAACAAATAAAGTATTTCGCATTTTTCCTGTCTTCCTCTTTTGGTTTCCTTATTGTCCTAAATTACATCTTTTTGGAACTAGCACAGTTCAAAAGAAATTGAACCTGTCAGCATAAGGAGAAGACATCACAGACAATCAAAGATTATGCCTTGAAGAATTCATCGGTGACGATGCATAGAATATTCATATCTAAAGGCATGCTCTAAACTTCCAAAAACAGTTCTCTATCAAGTTGTAACCACCTATCCATTTTTATAATTGTGATACTTATGCAAAACAGTTATCTATTAATTAGAGAATATCTCATTTTTGTAATAAAAAATCTGGGTAAGTAATGACCTTCAATATCTCTCATTTTCATTCTTAAAATTCAGTTTGTAAGCTTCTCGATTCATCCATCAAACGCTTTCAGTTGTTTTGGGATTTTCATTTTTCATTTTTAAGTCTAATAAGAAGGGATGATGAGCAGGACACAGCCACGAAGAGAGAGAGAGAGAGCATTCTCTAGTAGTAGCATAACATACTTTTCACACACAACAAAATCAATGCCATTCTATTCCTCCTAATGTAGTAGAGCCCACCCCTTCCCATACTTCATTGAAGCCTACTTCTTCGTTATCAACACCTTCCATGTTGCAGTCCCACCAGCCACGACCATTTGCATCTGCTAGCCAAAAAAAAAAGAAAAGAAAATTACCAAAACTTCTTATAAAGGATTAAGGAAAAATCAAGTAAAAAGTTTCATGTAAATTCCATGAGAGAAGTGCTCCACTCATTTTTCCGTTCTCAAATAGCAAATTAATTTAACAGAATGTTTGAAAGAGAAAGATGTTGCATACTAACAGTGATTGTAAAGAGGTCTTGATTTCTTCTTGCTAATAAACCTCTCTTCCTCTGCTTTTCGCTTTGGTTCTGGATCATCTCCAAGAGCTAATAAATGCTTTCGAGCAGTATGTTTCTCATGCCCACCTAATAATTCATGTACAACAGAAGTCATGCTCTGAACACAAACAATATCATATTACAGAATGAGAAAGATGAAGGTGGAAAAAAGGAAGGCTAATTACAACCTAATTTAATTGGACGCCAATTATAACCCAACAATTTCACAAGAACATTGTAATACAGCAGAAAGCACACTATACAGGATGTCTTTATTTGGACAGGGTGGCTTGTCAGTTGTCACTTAGGTAAGCCAACTAAACATTATAAATAAATAGAACCGTTTCAAAAATATAGAAAGTTTAGGCTTCCAAAGAAATCTGACATCTAAACTTAAATTAATTACAAATAGATAATTAGTGTTCATATCTCATACGTTGTCGGCTCCTTTTACCACAACTTAACCTTTTGGAGCTGATGATTTTTAACACTAATTCGGCTAATATATACAAAGCTAAATAAATTGAACTACCAAACTCTTTGCTTCAAATTGGATAATGCACAAAGAAACTAATGCTCCATTTGTAGCAGAAATGCATGTAAAATAGAATGCAGAAAATGTACCAATTTGGGTTTTCCATTATCAGTACCCAAGAAACAACATTCTCCACTTTCCTGAGTATGTAACAATCATTTCACTTATATGATGTAAACTGTTTTTATTTCAACTTATTTTCATCAATTGGAAACCAGAACCAAATCAAACAAAATACACAATAGGTAATTGTCAGTTTATATTTCTTTACTTTCACAAAAACCAACAAAAGAACTAAGTAACCAACACATAGTATTAACTGGTAGCATACTGATCCTAAAACATGAGAACTTGATCTGTGTAATTAAGATAAGATAACAAACCTTGAAATGGATTCCTCCTTTTTCTTGATTCTGGCACCTCATCTATCTTACAACATCCCACGTCACCACAGGAACCTTCACGATCTCCTTTATCTTCACCATTATGCTTGAACTGTTCAAATAACCCTTTGTCGATGATGCAGTTTGACTTTGCTTCCCCATCTTTCTTTGCCCCAAAAGGGCCATCGATGGAGCCACCAGATTTTCTCAGGCCCAGCGGCGACGAGAAAGGTCTTGATTTCCCCTGTCACAAATTAGAACACTTCCCTCTTCAAACCCTATATTCCAAGTTCCATATGAAATTAATTCTGAAAAAATAAAATAAAATAAAATAACAATAATGTTTTATTCAATTTCTCGAAAAATTGTATTATTCAAAACGAACGCAAAATATCAAATTCAGAAGTTTATAGATTCTATTCAAACCCCTGCATACCCTATGCCCTATTTTCCAACACAAAGCGAAGAAAATTGCCAACAGAAAGAAAGAACAACAAAAAGCATTATTCTGTTTGGTATATGGGAAAACATAATAGCAGAAGGAAACAAAACTTTCAGAATCTTATTTTAATTATTATTTGTTAATTACATCCACAGACTTCTGAAGTATAAAATGAACTCAGCCTAATATAACTATGCTACTGATTTACATGGCCTATCGCGAGTTCATTCAGCTCTTCACATTTAATGAAAAGAAAAAACACCTAAAAAAATCCCACAAGATGAAGAGACCCAGAATCTCGCTTTCTTTTATTTTCTCCCGCATTTTCTCATTAGCCAAAGAGGATAAAATACCTGAACAGTTCTGGGCAGCACAGAAGTAGTGTGCAGCTTCCTGTCGAGGAAGTCCGCGAGCGACGTGCGGCGGCTCTTCTTTGAAGCTTCGTCCCGATTGTCTTCTTTAGAATCAGTAGAACTAATATGATGGATAAACAAGTGAAAACCCGCACAAACAATAAATTGATCAAATGGTTTAATCAAGAAAAGGAAATTAGGTTTTTACCCAGAGTACAAACCAGAAGAGCGAGCGGGGAATGACGAAGCGATGGAGCGCTGCCCCAAAGCCCTAATTGAAGTCGTGGGCTTTGGATTCATTTCTCTATGCCTTCGATAGTGTAGAAATACGTTGGTTTCTTCGCTTTTCTTTTTCGTTGGTGAAGCACGGAAGAACTTGGTCCCTTTCGCGTACTAAGAAGAAAACGCTTTTGAGTTTTGGGCGCCAAAAGTTTGAAAATTTTTGGTTGCTGTAATTTTCTGTACTGCAGTCAGATAAAATGTAAAGAGATAATTTATTAATAATAATGAAATAGTTTGTAAATAATAATGAAATAATTTGAATTTATATATTTTATAGAGTTTTGAAAAAAGTCTTATAAAAAAAAAAAAAGATAAAAATTGAATAAAAGTATTATTATAATATTTAGCGAGTTTGGGTCTATGTTGATTTTACTTGCAAAAACCAATCAAACCAAATTGAACTTATTGAGAGAGGTTGGTATCGATGTTGGCCGAGATGTCCGGTTCCTCCCCCGTGGGAGGTTGGTTCAGTGCTCAATTTGATCCCCTCGTCAATTGAGGGGTTTAAGTTTCACCTCTAAAGAGATTATTGATCTTGGTATACTTGTTCATAATTATTTAGATGATCCAAAAAAAAAAAATTCCCCCAAGTCATTAAAGTCAATGCTTACTACTCAGCTATGTGGCATGTGATAATTCACCCAAAAGCAATCTTTGTTACAACTTACCCCATGAATCATTAAATCGAATGATTTTATATCATTTATAATACTAAAAACATAATTTCTTCTACTGTTCAAAAGAAAAAGAAAGAAAGAAAACAAAACTTGGGGTAAGCCTGTCACCAATTTCGTTTTAAAACTCTTTTTAATGGAGAATAACTAGTGGGAGGTCAACCAAATCATAATCAACAACATGATCCGCGAAATCTTCAATACCTCTTCTCTTATTTTCGGCCGGAAAGAACCCCTATGCACCAATCACAATTAGCACAAGACATTCATTTGAGTTTCCTCTAATGCACCAAGGTAGGTTGGAAACAATATGGATGAATTTGAGCTCATTCTATAGGTCTTTCTTGTGAGAAACTGATGCTGGAGCATATAGCCATCCATAGGTTTAGAGAGTGGGGCAAGGTCCCCATAATACACAAGGCCATAAGCAGTGGCTCGACTTGGTCGCGCATTCGAGCTCACTAAGTTGGATTGACCCACCTACGACTTTGGTTGTTATTACTTTTGCAAGAGCTATGACATCATTCCTTGCAGCAATTGGTGGATAAATACCGTTACATAGCGGGGTCATAGCCTGGAACAAAAAAGTTCATCGTACAATTTCGACTATTACAAAAATCAAGGAGTATATCCCTCTCCTCTTTAGTGTCTTTCCACTTTTGAATCCCGGCCCGGTTTTTCCCCACTAACCAATTAGGTTATGAACATTGAACAAACTTGGTTGACGAACTTGGTTTATGCGCCACTAATGTAGTTGCTTGTCGAGCATTTGACAAACTCAAACCATCCATTTCAAATGGCATTTGTCCCATGGACACACGAGCAATCCAACATGTAGGATTTCCTTTTCCTCTTCCCATTCTGACTTCTGTAGGTTTCCCGGTAATGAGGATGTAGCCAATCCCACCCTTGTCTAGTAACCATTATGAGTTGGGTACATGTTTTTTGAAGACCTTAGCTGAGTAGATGCTAGACAAAAATAAAGTATTTGAAAGGTAACGAGCCCTCAGGAGAACTTGTAGAAAGCTTCCTTAATATAAGAAAGAGAGAGGAATGCGACTATGTGTTTTGGCAACAAGAAGGCAGTCATCCAACCCACTTGAAGACGATGGCTTGAAACCCTTTGAGGTTTCATTACGACACTAAAAGTAGGTTCTTATTACAGTTTGTCTGCTGAAAGAGTGCTAAACTGTCAAAGATGCTATATAGTTGAGAGCATGATGTCGTTATTTCGATTTCTAAAATATGTATTCCTCAATCTTATTTATGGGGCAAGACATGAAAAAATGATTAAGGTTTTATAGTTATTTATGGGGCAAGACATGAAAAAATGATTTAAGGTTTTATAGTGCAGTACTAGCTGTTAGAGGTCTATCAAACAGATTCTAGCATGAATGAAGGCTTGATTGATGCCATTGCATTTGGTGATAAAGATCATACACAGCTGGAAAGTGACCTCACAACTAGAATGTTTGCACATAAGGCAAGTCAGACCAATCCAAAGGATATTATTCTTATATTGTCCTCCACTACAATCACATCATTGACTCTATTGAGGATTGACTATTTGAATACTTTCCATTGTAATCCCTTTAATCATGGGCATACCTTAAATGCTAGTTCATATGTAACATGTATATATACTCAATGAGGTTGTACTCTAAGATTGTTGAGCTCAATATATATCAATTTCTTCCTTTGTTTTTTCATGGTATTAGAGTCCCTCAGGGCTGAACACTTATTTGGTCCTTTGATCCAAACTATTACTATGTCTTCCTCTACTCACTCATCTTCCTCTTCCTCATTTTTTTCCTTGCCTAGCATTACTCATTTTATTTCCATCAAACTAGTTAGCAATAACTATCTCAACTAGGTATCACAATTTTTGCCTGTGTTGTGCAGCCATGATCTTATGGGCATAGTTGATGGCACTGGGCCATGCCCACCAAAATTCCTCCCTGATGATTCAGGGAATGTGTCCACAGAGGTAGACCCCAATTTCTTACTATGGTCGAAGAAGGACCAATACCTTCTAAGCTAGTTCAACACCACCTTGTCCAACAATTTTTTGTCATCTGCCTATGGTTTACATACCTCCAAGCAAGTGTGGACTTCAGTGGCAACTCAATTTGCCTCACAATCCAAGTCTAGAGTGGCCTACTTGAAGCGACAACTTCAATCCTTGAGTTACCGATCTCAGACTTGTACTCAATATCTTGGTCATGCCAAGATCTTAGCTGACCAAATCAAAGTAGTAGGAAAGGCAGTGGATGATGATGACCTCATCTCCTACATCTTGGGAGGTCTCAACCCAACTTACTCAGCTTTCATCACCTTTTTCCATTTTGCTACCAGAGACTCTACAATGTCCTTTGAAGACTTCCAAGCTAAGTTGTTGAACCATGAGATTCTCCTTGGAAACCAACACCAACAACAGTCCTCTAAGTCATGCAACTTTTCACTTCATTCTCAAAAGCCTAAGTCCTCCAATTATAGAGGGAAGAACCTTGGACAACAAAGGAACAACTACCAACCCAAGAAAGCAGAGGGATAAGGAACTCATCCAAAGGTAAATCAAATCAGTCCAACCTTCACAAAGCACCTTGCCAGATCTGTGGAAAAACAGGTCACCAAGCCTTATACTGCTACCAGAGGATGAACTTCTCCTATCAAGGAAGGCATCCTCCCTCTTAGTTGGCAACAATAGGTGCAAGAACCAACACAGCTGTTGTTGCTTTGATGAAACACCCTGGTTTGCTATCAGTGGAGCCAATAATCATGTCACTGTTGTCTTGGAGAATCTCACCTTCCAAGAGCTTTCAAGGGTGATGAAGAAGTAGCTATGTGAAATGGTTCAGGTTTATCAATTCTAACCACTGGTTCCTCAACCTTCTTTCACTCTCACAAACCTTTTAAACTTAATTGTATTCTTCACTGTCCAAATGCAGCAGCCAATTTACTTTCAATTCAAAAGTTTTGTGCTAATATTAGTTGCTTATTTAAGCTAGCTAACACTCATTTTCTATGTGAAGGACAACTTCACAGGACGAATTCTTATGCAAGGACAAAGTAGAAATGGACTCTACCTTATTTTTCTTTCCAAATCAGCCAATAAAGCCAGAAAATTTGCTGCTTTTCTTGGAGTCTCAGCCAATGCTACTGTCTAGCACAGTAGGTTAGGACATCCAACACCTCCAATATTAGAGCAGCTGAAAAAATATACACACCTTCCTGTTATTGAGTCTTCTAAACATGTAGCAATGTGTGAGGCTTGTCAATTGTCAACGGTCAAAACTCTCCCATTTTTAGTTTCTAATAAGGACCATGGAGCCTTTGGAAATAATACATTCTGAGTTATGGACTTCTCCTATTATTTCTACTACTTATTTCAAATACTATGTAGTGTTCATTAATATTCACTTGGGTTTATCCTTTTAGAACCTAATATGAAATTTTTGAGTGTTTTGTCAAGTTCAAGTGCCTAGTTGAAAACATGTTGTTCGAGAAAATCAAAGCTTTTCAATCAGATGGTGGAAGTGAATTACTCAGTTCAAAAGCTTCTTTACTTCCAATGGCATAACTCATCGCATTTTTTGCCCATACACTACTCAACAAAATGGGCTTGTTGGGGGAAAACACAAACATATAGTAGAAATGAGACTTGATCTCCTAGCACAATCTAAACTTCCGAACACCTATTGGGTTGATGCCTTTAACACCTTTGTATATCTTATAAATCGACTTCTCAGTCCAATATTGGATAATATGTCCCTACTTCAAACTACTCTACAAGGCTTCTGGCTACTCTTCACTAAAAGTCTTTGGTTGTACTTGCTACCCTCTTCTTAAGCCCTATAACACTCACAAACTCATGTACAGGTCTAATAAATGCATCTTCTTAGGTTATTGTTCCAACTACCAAGGTTATAGGCACCTTGATCCAATGTTTGGAAAAATTATCATCAGTCAAAATGTAATTTTTGATGAGCATTCATTCCCTGCTCAAGATTGGGATTCATCTCTTTCAGTGTCCTCTACAAGAGATCCGTCTCCTCTACAGGTTAGTACTTCACAAACACTTGTTGTCAGCTCACCTTTACACCACCCTTCAACCGCACAAGGCCCTGATACTTCACTCAACATTAGCCTTTCACCTGTTGCACCCAACTCTCCACCACCCCAAGACAATTTCTCTCCCACTTCCAACCCAAAACCAACCATAATAGCCACCATAGCAAAGGAACCAGCAACCTCTACTGCACCTTCTCCTGACCATGCAGTAGCCACTAGACATCAAATGAGCACCAGGTCTATGGATGGCTCTCGTAGACCCAAACATTTCTCCGACTACAAGCTTTACTCAACCACTAAGCATCACGGCCCTGCACTCCATGGCCTCTACACCCTCCCTTTTCTCAGAGGCCATCAAATCTCCCTAAAGGACTCGAGCCATGAAAAAAGAGTTTGATGCTCTCTAGACCAGGTATACTTGGACTTTGTGCCTGAGATCCTCTAACAAGAACATGATCCACAACAAGTGGGTGTTCAAAATTAAGCAAAAAGCTGACGGGTCCCTTGACAGATTCAATGCAAGACTTGTAGACAAGGGGTATGAACAAAAAGATAGAATAGACTACACTGAAACATTCAGTCCAATAGTCAAAGCTTCCACCATCAAAACCATATTGGCCATTGCTATACATTTCAAATAGCATTTAAGAGAACTTGATGTCTCTAATGCTTTCCTTCATGGCGTTTGGGGTGTCAAATCATGTTAACGGGTCGTGTTCGCATCGTGTCAAGGTATGTACATTACACTTAATGGGTCAACATGAACACGACCCGTTAAGGATTTCATGTCAAAGTCTCAAACCATAATATGACACGATAAAATAACGGGTTGACACGACACGACACGACACGACACGACACGACACGACCCATTGGTGAATACAAAATAAATTGACACGATATGACATGATACGATATGACCCGTTTCAATCTGTTTACGTTAATGGGTTGAACAGACACGACATGACACGACACGATACGACTCGTTTGACCTGATTTATTTTATATAAATATTTAAATATAAATAATATCTATTAAAAAATAACTACAAGTCTAAAATTACAATCCAAACAAATATGATCCACACACATTGTAAATATTCATGATTAAAATTACATCCCAAATATAATAAACAAAACACACATGGTAGATATATTAATGTTACAATCCCAAATATGATAAAAATACAAATCTAAACAAATTTAGAACTTGAAGAAGGAAGTGGAGCGTCCTCCTTGCCCTTGTTGTTCTCCAACTCCATTACATCTTCGGTTAACTCGTCCAATTTAACTTCTTGTGTTTCTATTAAAAAAAAGACATCAGTAAAGTTTTATATCACCTATTGCTGAACTCATCTGACAACAAACAACAAGAACAAATGTAAATCATGGATGATCGAAGATTATATATTTATATATATAATTTGTATGCATGTAAAAGTCAAGACCTAAACAAATTGTATTTATACTCCTTCTGTTCTACCCTTTTAATGCTGAAAGTGATCTTTTTATGACCCAAATTAAGGTTAATTATTCTCATATGAGCAATGTTATTCTTCATTCAAAAGTATGACCAATATTTAGTAATTTTCTGCTCTTTTTTTCCCATAATTTATTTGTAAGTAGGTGTTTTTGTATTCTGTGACTATACTGGGTTGTAAATTTGTAATCATTATACATATCCTGAAAAGACTTAGACCAACAAGACATTGAAGTAACTGTTGCGAGTCTACAAAGACTTTAGACCAGCAAGATTCTTTACACTCTTCAGACATGGATGTTCACTTGTTGCAAGTCCACAAAACGATGGATGATGCCATTTTACCATATTTCAATATTTTGTGCGTTGCGTGACCAAATATAAGGAGTAATGGACAAATAAGCATTTTAAATCCGTAAATGCTAACAACGTTTACAGTTGTTTTGAATTGGCATCACACAGTTGTTGGAGACACAAGGAAATTCCCCCTAGACCAACGCTTAAATGCTAAGGAAATTCCCATCTTTTTTTTTTCTTTTTTCTCGGCAACCAAACAATAGCTAAATCTGTAAATGTATTGAAAAATCCCGGATTGACTCACAATGGGAGACGCGGCGTGAGTCCGTGACTCTGTGTGGGCGACAGAGTAAGTTTGAAGATCTATGACTCTGCGTGGGCGAGGTGATCCGTGAGTCGTGAGTCATGAGTCTCGTGACTCTGCATGGCGCCATGGGCGAGGCCAAGAGGGACGGGTGGAATGAGTTAGTGGGTTGAAGTTGAGGCCAAGAGGGGCAGCGAGTCACCGTGAAGAGAACTGAAGGGGGGTGCGGCGTGGGTTAGCAGTTGGGACTTAGGAAAGGAAGTTAAGAGAAGTTAGAACTAGAGGGGGGCGGCATGGGTTAGAAGTGTTAGAGTTAGGGTTTTTTGAGTCTTAGGACTAAGGGTATAAAGGTAAATTTATTTCCTTAATGGGTTATAACAGGTTGACCCATTAGTGTCTTAATGGGTCAACTCGTTTTGACTCGAATCCTTTAAGCCTAAACCCTAACCTGCTTTTATCGTGTTGTGTTCGTGTTGGGTTAACGAGTCGTATCACATATTGCCACCCCTACATGGCATTCATGAAGAGGAGGTATACATGTCCCAACCATGTTTGCAAGTTTTAAAAATCCATCTATGGCCTTAAACAGGCCCCTCGAGCCTAGTTCAATGAGCTTGCTACCACACTCCTTGCTCTCGGCTTCCATGAGTCCAAAGTGGATTACTCCCTTTCTTTTTTCATCAGTCTAATGTTCACATGTTTCTTTTGATCTATGTATATGATAGCATCCTCACATGGAACAATATCTCTTCCATGACCAACTTGATCACTTGTCTCAAGAGTAGCTTTGCTACGAAAGATCTTTGTCCCATCAACTCTTTCCTTAGCATTCATGCTCAACCTTTGTCCAATGGCATTGTGCTATCTCAATCTAAGTACACCTTAGATCTTCTTGCCCGGTTCAAGATGAAAGAAGCCAAGCCAACAAAGACACCCATCCCAACATATGATCAACCGTTCCTTTTCCTCTCGGGTTGGTCATGAGCCTCGCCGAAAATTTCTAAATATTTTAAAAGGACCAAAACTATTTAAATGGGGTATTTTTAGTGTTATTTAAATAGAGTTTTTAGAAACTCATTAAATTATATGATTTTATTTCCTTAGAAATATATATTAAGATTCATCATTTGAATTTATGTAAAAAACTCTATTTATTTAGATAGATTTATCTCTCTTAAAAATATTTACTAAAACTCATCATTTAATTTTATGATGAGAAATATTATTTTTGGGATTAAGAAAAACAAAGTTAGATTTTAAATTTAGTCCAATTCCATTTTATCTTGTTTTCATCTCTCTTATTTCTATTTAATTCCCTATGTTTTATTCCAGCCCTTAGATTAAACTTTGCCTCTGTGTGATGTGAAGCCCAGCTTGCAACAAGGCCCAAAGCCTCAGAAGAATAACCCAACCCTTAGAGATAGCTCAGCCCACCCAAAGGGGAATGATCAAAACTACGTCGTTTTGGAACAAAACCCTAAGCCTTAAAACTACGTTGTTTTGGGACAAAAAACCTAGTTCCCCATTCTCTTTCCCTCTCTTTCTTTTCCTTGTCCCTCTTCCCCCCACCTGCATCATCCCCCCATGCGAACCCATAGCACCATTACCTACAAGCCAGCCATGCTGCCGTTGACATCATTGCCTCCGCCACGACGCCTCGCTGGCGACTACGCCTTCCTCCTTCTCGACCTCACCCATCCCGCAGAAACCTTCTCCCCCAGCTAGTCTTCTCCCCTTCTCGACCTCTCCTCTCACTCCCCCAACCCCTTCTCACGGAGTAGCACCACTACAGGTTCCACGATGCCGACCACCCCACACACGGTAGTAAGGACACACCCAAGCCGACAAGAGGCATCGCTGTCTCCTCCTCAACGCTGTGAGCCAGCCAAAACAGAGCAAGCCCCTTGCTCCTTAGCTAGAGGCGAACCTATGAAGGGGCAAGGGGGCCATGGCCCCCCCAAAGTTTGAAAAAAAAATATATATTAATTTTTTATGATTTAATAGGATTATATTAATCTCATATTGTGTTGGCCCCATCTCTAAAAAATTATCTTGACCCCCTCTACAAAATTATCTTGACCCCCTCTATAAAATTATTTTGATCCTATAGATTATTTTGACTCAAAAATAGAATAAAAAATATTTTATCATAGTTTTAGCTTTGCTCGGCCCCCTACAAAATCTTCCTGGTTCCGCCACTGTGGACCTTAGCATAGCACCACCAGCGGCACCTGACGAGCTGCCAGCTACCATCCGCAACACCACTCCACGGCGGTCAAGTCCCCTAACACATATCAACACACAACCCAACAAGTAGAAGTTGTGATCTCCTCCGTAGCAAGCTATCAAGCACCACTGCTCAACCAGAACCGTCACAGCCTCCACGGTCATCTAGTGCCACCAGCAATAACTGTACGCCGCACCATTGGACACCTCCTCCATGGATGAGCCTCCACCGTACCAAGCTACGTAGGCTCCCTTCCACCGCGACCCAGCCCCAGCTCAGGCCACTGTGAGCAGTAGATCCATCCACCAAACACCACCTCGTCATAGGGCTGAAACACCACCACCGTGTTCGGTCCGGTATTTGTTGCAATTTTGTAAAACCAGTTCAAAATCGATCCAATTTCCGTTTTCTTTTTATAAAACCAGACCGGTTCATATATATATATATAATTTTTTTATTTTTTTATATTATATATAAAATATTTTTATATAAAAAATTATATATAACTTCTTTTATATTATATTATATACTAAATTTTTAATTAATATAACATCAAATTTTAAAATCTTATTATTTATGTCTAATAATCTAATAATATAAAATTAATTTTATTTATCTTAATATAAGTTATAACATGTGATATAGCATATAAAGTTTAATTTATAAAATACTAAAATTAATATAACATAAAATTTTAAGAGGAAAAATTAATATGAAGGAAGTTTCGTGAGAATCTACTTACAAAAGGCTTCGAAAAATTCAAGCAACATCGGCCAGAAACACCACCAGAAACTTCTACTTGAGTTTTCTTCAAGTAAGTGAAATAAAAGTGACCAAAATGTGAAGGGGCTAGCATGGGCGTCTTATATAGGAATGGAGGGCTGAAGGGGATGTGTGTGACCAATTGATGGGGGGTTTTGGTAGCCAAAAATAGGGGCAAAACCATGGGCAACATAGCCCATGGTTTTCTGCTTGAAGCTGTTGAGAGACATGGTGGTTTTGGGCGGTGGTTTGGCCTCCCATGAACCACTATTTGAGCTCACATCTAGAGCCATAGGAAACCTAGGGTAGTGGGGGGAAACTTCCTTTAGAAGCTTTGGCTTGATGGTGCATTTTGATGGGCCTTAACCGAATGGCAACACTTTGAGGGTGTAAAGAGAGTTTGGTTTGGGGTTTCAGTTTGTATCAAGTCCAAATTTGATTTTTCTTGGTCCAATGAAATTACCAAGATATAAAAGAATAAATGAGGGTTTAATAGCATGTATTTGAGTGGTTAATAGCATGTGAAAGTGATTAGTCATATAGGGTTTTGGCATCCATCATGGTTTTAGGGTTTTAATTGAATCTCAAAGGTTTGGGGTTTCACTAGGGTTGAAACCCTCTTTTGATTGGACACAAAGTGTTTGATTGGATGGAATAGTGTTTGGCTTAGGTGGCATGATCATAATGCTTGATTTTCCTTGACTTCCTTAACATTTCTATCTCATGGTTCCTCTTAGTACCAAATGTTGTACACTATTCACTAAGTATGACTAGGATCTTGCCAAGTGTCCACTAAAACTCCCTAAGACAATTTTGGACATCCCACATAGCAATTTAACAATTACATGAGCTAGTTGCAACGTGGCTCTATCCCAAGTGTTACTATTCATTCAAAAAATTACGAAAATAAACATTACACCATAAAATTCTAAATAATCATACGAGTCTAGTGGTGCAATTTGTTTTGCAAAATTTGACTTCGAAGTGCCTCGATTAAATCAAAAGACATTTTGAGCACTTTTCATCCAAGAAATGAAAAAATGTATTATTGCACCGTAAACTTACATCTGAACCTAATGGTGCAATTCACTTTCCAACCTCACACTCCTAGGTACCTCAAATAATTAAAACGAAACTTTTGTCACCATAGCGGGTAGAAAACCGACTATGCTAAGGGACTAAAACATAAGTGGTCGTTCAATTCGTGAAATCTTTCCGGGATTCCACAACGCTCTAAGGTCTACAACAAATCTTTTATTGAATTTTTGGCGGGCTGTTACAAACGCTATAAGGATTGAATTAGAATTACTACAAGGCATCATAGCTAGGGCTGAGTAAAAATCTGAAAATCTGACTCCGAATCCGGCTCTACTCCGACTCGGATAAAATGAAGTCAGGTGTTGCTGGACTGACTCTGACTCTAACTCCGACTCTGATCCGACTCCAGCTTTATGCTCCGACTCTGACTCCGATTTTGCCCTCCGACTCTGACTCTGAATCCAACTCCGATATTGTACATATGTTATAAAAAAAATGTATTTATGTATATATTTATAATATATATTAGTATAGTTATAAGCTATATAACTAAAACTTATATAGTTAAATTCAATAATATACTAGTATGAGCTAATTATTATGAAATAATATACTTATACTATAATATAAATAGACAAATGATAGTTTAGTATATGTAAACATCATGGTATTACTACCAAACATAATCAAATATATAAATAAGTTAGACACTAGTTTTTAAATAAATCTAGTATAATAAGTTAATAACACATATACTGATTTACTAAAGTATAATAATATGTAATTAGACACTAGAAAATCTAGTATTTAATTAAGTTAGAAATAAGTTAGACATTAGTATAATAACATGCAATTAGACACTAAAAATAATATGTAATACTATAGTATGATGTAACATACTAAACATATTTTTGGAACATATAAAAATAAATCATTTAGTTATTATTATTATTATTAAGGTTATTAAATATTTAACCCAAAATCTGTATTAATTTTATCGGATGTAAGCACTATGGATTGAGTCTCAAGTGAATTACCAAATCTCTAAATGTGAAAAACGTGCCTAAGTCAGTTTTAACTATACCGAAATTCATTACAAATAAATCACTCTTCACTTCATGTCACCCCTTCCTTATCCCTCTATTTTCGGTGTGATCACTGAGTTTTTCTCCTGCAAACTCCTTGAAGCACTTTGGATTGGACACGTACAAGACGGTTTCCATCTATGCCACCAGCCGCGTCTCTTCCACCCCGTGCCAACTTGCACGCCGAAAACCACCATAGGAGGACCCATACACGTAAATTGATACACCCACCAAGCATTTGGCTAGAAACCACCTAGACAGCCACGAAAATCACCATTCGAGCGCTCTCCGTCAGCTTAGATCCGCCGCACCACACGTTCTCCCCGTAAGTCTCTCGTTGCAAACTCCATTCCTGTAATTCTTAGTTTGACAACACCCAATGGTTTCTCACATTCTCTCTCTCCCTCTCTCAGTGCCCTTTAGCTGCGCCACCCACTGTTAATCCAGCCCAGCTCCGTCGGACCATGCCTTCATTCAAACGGTTCGTCTGTTTTTACTCGGTAAGCCTCTATTGCATGCATTACTTTTCTCTCATCCGAGTGTTGCTCTCAAGTGAAATCAAAGGAGCCGTGTATATTCTGTAAACCTAGCATTACATAAGGGTAGATCTTTAATTTTAGTAACCTGCATATCCTCTAATACATGGCTACCAGTGTTGGGCTTAAAAGTTTTCCTCTGCCGTAGTATTTGGACTTGTTTTTTTAAATAAGGTTGGTCTATCTACTTCAGAGAAGCTTTTCTAATATTTTTTAAGTTGGGTTGAGTTTATATTTTAACTTGAACTGGGTTAATATTTAAGTCGGCTGGTGTTATTTGAATAATTATGTTAACCTAAAAACCTATGATTTACAAAAAATATGAGAAAATTATCTATGTTATTAATTATTAAATTTTATAGTGAAAGTTCATTAGTAACAAATAGGGGTGTAACCGGTCCAGTTCAGTCCAGTTTTAGACAAAATCTAGGACTGAACCGGTATGTACCGATTTTGTATTTTCTAAAACCGATTAAGCACCGATTACCCTCCTAAATCGGTACTTCCGGTTTTACCGGTTTCCGGTCCGGTCCGGTTTTTCGGTTTTTTTAAAATGTAAGTTTCACAATTTGTTATTAAAAATTTGTTTATAAAAAAAATTGATTTAAAAAAAACTGTTTTATACTTTTATTAATATATTAGACTATATAATAGTATTAATATTAGATTATTGGTATAGTTATAAGTTATATATTAGTATTATTTATAAACTATACATTTAATATTAGTATTAGTTATAAACTTTTAGTGATTTAGTATTAACATTTTATGTAATAATTTATAAATTATAATAAGAAATTATTTCATATATGAATATATATAATTATATATATTATATATAAAAATTTCACATAAAGATTTATAATTATATATAATATATAAAACTTATATATATTAATATATATAATATTTTTTTATAAAACTTATATATACAATAATATAAATATTATTTTTTATATATATTTTTTATCAACCGGTCTGGTCCGAAAAATCTCAAAATGGGTCCCGGATCGGACCGGTTCAAAACCTGTAAAACCGGTCCGGTCCGGACCGGTTTTCCGGTTTGAATTTACACCCCTAGTAACAAATAAAGAGTTTAAATTTATTTTGAATGCTTTAAATTGAGTAAGTCTATTTTTATGAAATGAGTTTCCACTATTATTTAATATATTTAAATACAATACGATTTCCAACTAATTTAAAATATGTTATTAGTATTTAAATAATCTAAGATATAAGCATTCATTGATTTTATATTAAACAAAATATTTATTCATTATTTTCTACAGTATGAATTTAATTAAGTAGGATATTAGAACATGTTTTCCTAGATAGATTTAGTGACGTTTAATACTTCATATAGGTGAGGAGTTACGAAGTGAAATTCAGGAAGTAGTGTTGCAAGGTAAGTAATTTGATCACGAATTAGGACCATCACATGTCAGCGTAGATAAATTATTATTAAAGCCAATTCTTGAAAGCCAATGTTTATGTATCTCACATGTCATAATTATGTAAACATGTCATCTAGCATAGCGAACGATCATGTCATTCTGCATCATGTTCAGATTCAGAAATTATAATTATATACATATTATGTCAAGCATCTCACGTCGCATAAAACACATAAGATATCTTAAGTTCAAGTGCAAGATAAGATCAGATCAGTTTAATCAGATGGCTATTTAGATGCTTGGTACCAATGCAGTTTCAGGGTGGATGTGCAAGCCACAGACTCAAGCGTGGTCCATCATAGTATGCCAGAATACTATCAGCGACTCCCCTTGCGGCCGCAGGACGTGGGACAGATGCATAACCTCGCACACAGGGTTAAGTGTGTTGGCTAGACAGATCTGTCAGTTAAATCAAATTAATCAGTTAATTCAGATAAATCTGTCATGCATAGCACAAGCGTCTGCATGAATAGTCATAAATTTTAAGCTCTTAGTATGAAAGCTTTTATGAAAAATCCTATATTTCTTACGTTTACATTGTGATGAATTTCTTGCTGAGTTTTCGACTCATTTTAGTTTATTTCATATTTTCAACTACCCAAGTGAGGATGATGAACACGAGCAAGCAGGCTAGGATTAGAAGGAGTAGTCTTTTTAATTTCAGACGTCCTAGAATAAAATTTACTTTTATAATAAAGATTTTATTCAGTTTATCCATTTAAGATTTTGAAAGACATTTTATTAGGCAAATCTTGTTATAAAATAAATGCTTTCATGTTATTAAAGATGAGGTCTCTTGCCAGGTTTATTTTATGAAAAACACGTGACACTCCTAGCCTACTGGAAGGGGTGTTACAATTTGGTATTAAAGCTGGTCGAGAGATTCTACAGACATTTTGAAAAAAAAAAACTTTTATAAATTCAAAAGTTAGGTTACCTAGAATGCTCCTAGCCTGCTCATGAGTAATTGAGGTTTCTTTGAGGGTTGAATACTTTATAACTCTTACTAGTTAGAACCATCATTTTAGTTGTTTTTTTTTTATTGTCATTATTTTACAGTGTAATCAAATACTAGTTAATTGTTACTATGACATCTTGATGTAGATCATGGCCCCCGGCACTAGAAATCACCCAAATCGAGAGGGATCTTTTGGATCTAGCCATAATGATAATCCGAACCCTCTTATTGCAGTTGCGATCCAATTCTTTCAATCAATGGCTAGTGGCCAATTTACGGCGTCTAGAGCTCCACAGGCCGGTTGTACCTTGGAACAAGTTTCCCACCAGCACCCCCTACTTTCGATGGCAGATTGAATTCCTTGGACGCTAAAAGCTGGATTGAACATATGGAGTAGATTTTTGAAGTGCTCTACTACATGGATGATCAGAAGGTGAAATATGCCACTTACCACTTGATTGACATGGCAAACCAGTGGTGGAAGTTAACACGGGCATTGGTTCAATTGGAGTTAGGGGAAGCAGTCCACATTTCTTGGGAATGTTTCAAGAGAATCTTTCTAGATCACTTTTTCCCACAGACCCTTTGGGAATCGAGAGCTCGCCAATTTATGAACCTCACTCAAGGAACGATGATGGTAGCACAGTATGCAACGAGATTCATGGAGCTGTCCCGTTTTGCTAGTTACTTAATTCCAGATGAGGAAAAGAAAGCTGAGAAGTTCGAGCGCGGACTGGATGGTAGGATTCGAGAATGTGTATGTACTCTCAGGATTCGGAGTTTCACAGAGCTGGTCACCCGAGCTACCATTGCTGAAGAAGACCTTCAAGAGAACATTGAGTACAACAACCAAAGGAAGCGCTAGCAACAGCAGCAAGAACTCCAATTAGCGTCACATAAGGACAAGAGGACTCACATCAAGAATCATCAAGGGCAACCACCAGTAGGAAAAACTTACCCCACGTGTCCAACATGTGGGAAAAGGCATATGGGAAAGTGTCTGTATGGCCGGAACGTGTGTTTCAAGTGTGAGAAGTCGAACCATCTAGCTTGGGACTGCCCAATAAAGAGACCCGGGGAACCAGGAAGGAGCAAAGGACCAAAGATGACAGCTACGATAAGAGTATATTCCCTCACCCCTGATGACGTTGAAGTGTCAAACGATGTAGTCACAGGTTCCTTTCCTTATCCTAAATTTAGATATGTATATAGTATGATGAATAAATCATATGATCCTGATAGCTCTAAGTCATTATGACATTCATATAGGTACATTATTGTTATTTTCACGGCATGCCTCCATTTTATTCGATTTTGGTGCCACTCATTCTTTCATTTCCAATCACTATACACCTTTGACTGAGAAGATACCTGAGCCAATAGAACCTAGTATGTCTGTTGCTCCGCCCTCGGGAGAACATATCATTTGCGATTCTATTTTAATGGGATTTCCAATAGAAATTCAAGGGAGAGTTCTACTTGCGGACTTAATAGTATTTAATATGTCTAGATTTGACGTGATTATGGGAATGGATTGGTTGTCCCAGAACCGTGCCTGTGTAGATTGCTTGAATAAGAGAGTAGTCTTTAAATCCACAGATGGAGAGGAGTTTAATTTTTAGTCAGTACAAGAAAGTTCCCTTCCTCGTGTAATCTCAACTATACAGGCCACCCGACTATTGAGACAAGGGTGCATGGGATTCCTAATGAGTTTGGTCTTACCACCAGTAGATGGACTCAAGATTGAGGACATAAAAGTAGTTAGAGAACTTAGAGACATGTTTCCCGAGGATCTTCCAGGGATATCGCAGGATAGGGAAGTGGAGTTCACGATTGATCTCACTCTAGGAATGACACCTATATCTAAAGAACCCTACCGCATGGTTCCAATTGAGTTAAGGGAACTCAAGGATCAGTTACAAGAGTTACTAGAAGAAGGTTTCATACGCCTCAGTGTATCCTCGTGGGGCACTCCGGTACTTTTCATGAAGAAGAAGGATGGGTCTGTGCGTTTGTGTATTGACTATATGGAGTTAAATAAGATAACTATCAAGAATGGATACCCACTACCACGGATAGACGACTTGTTTGATCAACTTCAGGAAGCACAAGTCTTTTCTAAGATAGATTTGCAATCCGGATACCATCAGTTGAAGGTTAAGGAGACAGATGTGCAGAAGACGGCTTTCTGGACACGGTATTGACATTATGAATTCCTTGTTATGCCTTTTGGTTTAACTAATGCCCTCGCAACTTTCATGGATCTTATGAATAGAGTATTTAAGGACTATTTGGACCAGTTTGTGATAGTCTTTATTGAAGATATTCTCATTTATTCTCGAAGTAGCAGAGAGCATGAGGAGCATTTGAGGATTGCCCTTGAGACATTGAGAGAAAAGAAGTTGTATGCAAAATTTAAGAAATGCGAGTTCGGGTTACAAGAGATCGCCTTTTTGGGACATGTGGTGTCAACAAAAGGAATTTCTATGGATCTAGCGAAAGTTGAGGCAGTGGTAAAATTTGCCAAGCCTAGTAATGTTAACAAGGTACGAAGTTTCTTAGGTCTCGTTGGTTACTATAGAAGATTCATAGAAGGATTTTCAAGTATTGCAGCTCCGATGACAAAGTTGACAAGAAAGGATGAGAAGTTCTTATGGACATATGAGTGTGAGGATAGCTTCCAAGAATTGAAGAAAAGACTAGTGACAACACCAGTTCTTATAGTTCCCTCGGGAGATGGAGGATTTGTTATATACATCGATGCTTCACTTAAGGGTTTAGGTTGTGTTTTAATGCAGAATAAGAAACTTATTGCATACGCTTCCCGACAGTTAAAAAAATTTGAGCCGAATTACCCAATTCATGATTTGGAACTTGCAGCAGTGGTATTTGCCTTGAAAATAGGATACATTATCTTTTTGGTGAAATGTGCGAGATTTATACTGACCATAAGAGCCTGAAATATTTCTTCACTCAGAAAGAGCAGAATATGAGACAACGTAGGTGGTTGGAACTTCTGAAAGACTATGACTGTAGTATTAACTACAATCCTTATTAACTACAATCCTGGAAAAGCAAACGTTGTAGCAGATGCACTCAGTCGAAAGTTATCGTCTGGTACCCTGGCTAAGATGTATACTCCCCATAAGCATATACTACTAGACATGGAGCGAGCAGGCATTGAGGTAATTCGGGACACTCAATCTAAGATAAATAGTTTGACCCTAGGATCAACATTGATAGATCAATTTAAAGTCACCCAAGCTAGTGATACAAAATTGATGAGGATTAAAGGAGAAATATCAGAAGGTAAGAGACCTAATTATCTAGTATCAGACGATGGCACCCTGAGATTTAGAGGAAGATTATGTGTACCAATGATAGAGTAATCAAAGATTTGATTTTGAGACAAGCCCATCGTTCACTGTACACAGTTCATCTGGGGAGCACCAAGATATATCGGGATTTGAAACATAACTTTTGGTGGAATGGGATGAAGCGAGAGATAGTGACATATGTAGCACAGTGTCTGATATGTCAACAAGTCAAAGTAGAGCATCAGAGACCCTCAGGTACACTTTAGCCACTCCCTATACCAGTGTGGACTTGGGATGAGATCGGGATGAACTTTGTTTCAGGGTTTCTGAAGGCGCTAGGAGGTGAGGATGCGACATGGGTGATTGTTGATCGACTCTCAAAATCAGCCCATTTTATTCCTGCTCAGATGGCATACTCCATGGATAGACTAGCATAGTTGTACGTTAGAGAGATTGTTAGATTACACAATATACCATCTAAGATTATCTCTAACAGAGATACCAGATTCACTTCAATTTTTTGGAGAAAGGTACAGAAGGAGTTGGGAACTCAACTAACTTACAACACGACATTTCATCCTCAAACAGATGGTCAATCAGAGTGAACAATTTAGATCCTTGAAGATATGCTCAGAGCATGCGTGATGGAATTTAAAGATAGTTGGATTAAGTATCTACCCCTTATCGAGTTTGCATATAATAATAGTTACCAGGAAAGTACTCAGGCAGCACCGTATGAAGTTCTCTACGGACGTAAATGTAGGTCTCCCCTCTACTGGGATGAAGTAGGAGAGCGGATGTTACTGGGATAAGAAATTATACAAGACAAGTGTGAGAAAATATCAGTTATTAGAAAGAAGCTCTCAATATCACAAGAACGACAGAAGAAATATGCGAACCAACGGTGACGAGAATTAGAATTTGAGGTGGAAGACAAAGTACTTTTGAAGGTTGCACCAATGAAAGGGATAATGCGATTAAAAAGGAAAAGTTAAGCCCGAGGTACATAGGTCCTTTTGAGATCTCGGAAACAATAGGTGCTGCAGCTTACAAACTAGCACTTCCACCTCACTTGTCGGCAGTGCACAATGTGTTTCATGTCTCTATGTTACGAAAGTATGCCCCGGATCTGACACATGTATTGGAGTACGAGCCTCTTCAGATTCGAGACGACCTCCACTATGAAGAAGTTCCAGTGAGAATATTAGCGCACAAGGCCCAACTGCTACATAACAGAACTATTCAAATGGTCAAAGCCACTTGGGAACACGAGGAAGACATGAGAGAGAAATACCCCTACTGGTTTTAATCAAGGTATGTTCCATATCGAGGACGAGATTTTCTTTTAGGGGGGAGATTTGTAAATACTAAACATATTTTTGGAACATATAAAAATAAACCATTTAGTTATTATTATTATCAATATTATTATTATTATTATTAAGGTTTTATTTATTGAATGTTATTATAAATATCTAACCCAAAATCTGTATTAATTTTATCGGATGTAAGCACTATGGATTGAGTTTCTAGTGAATTACCAAATCCTCTCTAAATGTGAAAAGCGTGCCTAAGTCAGTTTTAACTTTTAACTACACCGAAATTCATTGCAAATAAATCACTCTTCACTTCACGTCACCCTTTCCTTATCCCTCTATTTTTGGTGTGATCATCGAGTTTTTCTCCTGCAAACTCCTTGAAGCACTTTGAATGGGACACGTTCAAGACGGTTTCCATCTATGCCACTAGCCGCGTCTCTTCCATCCGTGCCAACTTGCACACCGAAAACCACCATAGGAGGACCCATACATGCAAACTGATACACCCACCATAGAAACCACAACAGAAACCACCTAGACAGCCACGAAAATCGATGTTCGAGCACTCTCCGTTAGCCCAGATCCGCCGCACGTTCTCCCCGTAAGTTTCTTGTTGCAAACACCATCCCTCGGCTCCTTGATTCTTAGTTTGACAGCACCCAATGGTTTCTCACTCTCTCTCTCTCTCAGTGCCCTTCAGCCGAACCACCCATTGTTAATCCAGCCCAGCTCCGTCGCACCGTGCCTTCATTCAAATGGTTCATCTATTTTTTCTCGGTAAGCCTTTGCCGCACACATTACTTTTCTCTCATTTGAGTGTTGCTCTCAAGTGAAATAAAAGGAGCCGTGTATATTCTATAAACCTAGTATTAAATAAGGGTAGACCTTTAATTTTAATTACCTGCATATCCTCTAATACATGGCTACTAGCGTTGGGCTTAAAATTTATCCTCTGCCATAGTATTTGGACTTGTTTTTTTAAATAGGGTTGGTCTATCTACTTCAGCTGTGGACAACAAGCTTTCCTTCCCTCTTCCATATCTAGTTCTCTTATTTTCTCTTTTCAGTAAAGCAACTCAACCACGAGACAACCAAGATGCTGTTTTCTAGCACTGTTAGGCCGCTCATCCACTATCAACACTCCACTGCACTCAAACAACACCAAAATAGCAACTCTTCCTTAGTAAGCTCTTATTCCGCTTTTCTTAAATCAAGTTGGATGTTAGTGTTGTGATGACAGAAATGTATAGAGGGTATATGGTGTCATGGGTTGGATTTTTAAGTGAAGTATGACTGAAGTTGAATATGTCAAGATTGGGGTATTATATAGTACCCCATACGTAATGGAGAAAAGCATGGAGATTCACTTTAAGGTATAAGGACATGAACTTGAATATCATATGTTGGAAGTGTGGCTTTGAATGGGTCTAAGTAAAGGAAGTTTAGGTCAAGGGTAGTTTTATGCATGTTCTACGTTTAAGTTGCATATGCACTTGAAAAGGAAATGGCATAAAGCTATATCTGAATGCCATCTAACATGCATATGAATGGAATGCATGAAATGAGAATAGCATGAAATCCAAGTAACTATTATGTTCATACTTTCTAGAGTTTTATAAATGATATGAAAATGAAGAGCCTTTATAAAAAATATTCTTTTTGTGAAATGAAGGAAAATAAAATGATGGTTTATGAAAGTATACTAAAGTAGTATTAATATTTTAAGGTATATGTATGTAATAGCCTTCTTTGGCAGTCCATTTTATGCACCTCAAGTATAGTTGTATGCATGTGAAATGAATGTTATATGCAGTACTATTGTCTTTATGTTTTATGAAATGAAATGAAATGATAATGTTTATGACCAAGGCTAGGACATGATGTTTAAATGAGACTTTGAAATGATGTTTAAACGATGTTACGAAATTATATTTAAATGATGATGTTTATGCTTATGCTATGGAATGATGTTTTATGAAATGAAATGGACTGATGAATGAAATGAATGAAAATGAAAGGACTAAAAAGAATGAATGACTGAAAGGAAAGGAAATGAATGTTTTAATATAGGAGGCTACGTAATGGCCATGATTGAATGAATGATGGTGCCAATGGACTAGGCATATTACAATGCCGGGTAAGGAGTGCAAGTAGTGCACCCAATGTTGCCCCTGACTGAAAGGGATTCCCAACCTGCGGCCACGAACGGAGTCCAAGTCCAAAAGACCACTAACCCTAACATATTGGGCGTAATAATATGTATCGACCAATAGAAAGTGATAATAGTTAAATTGAATATTGTGAAATTGTTTAGCTCTTTATGAAGGAATGTACGAGGTGTGAGAAATGTTTTATGAGAAAAGAAAACCTTTTTAAATTAAAACCCTACCTTGTAATGCTTTCAAAGGAAAATAAATGTTTTATGTAAAATATGTAGTGGAATGATGTGTGCATGAACAAAACCCTATGTTAGTATATTTTTACAGTATGAAATAATGCTTACTGAGTATTCGATTGTTTTTATATATGTCCCTCCCCTTTCTAGGAACAAAATGAGGATGAAGTGTCAGGACAAACATGGTCCAAGAAATAGGTGATAGAAGCCTAGGCGCATTTTATACCACCACAAACTCTCTTTATGTAATGTATGAAAGCATATTTTGCAAAGGAATTTGTACTTTTAATTTAATGAATACCACCGCAAACTCTCATTTAATTTACAAAGTATGTTTTAAGTTTTAACTATAGAATCTTTTATATCCTAGGGAGGAAAGGAAAATTCTTAAAAAGGTTCTGTAATTCCGGTCTCTTATTTTCTATAACTTTTTCTTAGAGTTCTACCACAAGGACGAATGTTATAGAACAAGAGCTCAACTCTCTCAACACAATCGAGATCCCTTTGAAAATGCTATTGAGTATGAGCAGCTTGTTGGTGCCTTGCAATATCTCACCTTGACAAGATCAAACATTAGTTTCTCTGTAAACCAGTTGTGCCATTTTATGCATAACCCCACAATTGTGCACTGGACAGTAGTAAAGAAAGTATTGCACTACCTCAAAGGCTCCCGCAATCATGGTCTTTTGTCTACCCAAGGTTCACTTGCTCTTAATGCCTATAGTGACTAAAAGTTTGTAGAAAAACCTGATGATAGAAGATCCACCATTGGCTATGCCATCTACCTTGGGCCTTGCTTAATCAGCTGCAGTGCAACGAAATAATCAGTAGTTTCCAAGTCCAGTACAGAAGCAATATCGCTCCCTTGCCCTCACCACTGCTAAGTTGTATTAGAATGCTACTCCAAGAACTTTGAATTCCCACCACCACTATACCTACATTGTGGTGTGACAATTTAGGAGATCTATCCTTGGCCACAAACCCAATTTTCTATGCACGAACTAAGCACATTGATATTGACTACCATTTCATAAGAGAAAAAGTTGTCAACCGAGACATCACCACTCGGTACATCTCCACCATTGACCAAGTGGCTAACATCTTTACCAAAGGACTTACTTTAGCTCAATTTTTGTTGCTACATGACAATCTCAAGGTGACCATATCACCCATTAGCTTATGGGGGGATGTTATAGGTATATCAACATCAGATTCTAGCATGAATGCAAGCTTGATTGATGCCAATGCATCTGGTTATCAAGATCATACACAAATGGACTATGGGTGAGCACCGACTTAATTGGAGTTGGATTTCCCTAAACCCGACTCTGACTCCAACTCCGACTTTGTTTGAGTACAAATCCGGACTCCAACTACGACTTTGGACTTTCAATTTTAGATTTTTTTTTTAGTTTCATATTTAGCCCATTTTAAAAAAGAATTTTTTTGGGCCTTCAAATTTCAATTTTTTTCAAATATTAAAAATTAAAATTAAATCATTCATTGCTAATTTACTACTATACTAATATCTAACTTATTTTTATACTAAACTTATACTATAGTATCTAATTTCATGTTATCATACTATAATATTTTATATTATTTTTAGTGTCTAATTACATGTTATTATATTTTAGTAAATTAATATTATGTGTTATTAACTTATTAAATTAGACTTATTAGTTAGTTCTATACTTGTGTCTAATTTATTTGTATACAAGACTTATACTATAGTGTCTAATTACATGTTATTATACAAATGTCTAACTTATTTGTAAGTTAATTATATACTAGACTTTCTAGTGTCTAATTTCATGTTATTATACTTTAGTAAATTAGTATATGTGTTATTAACTTATTATACTAGACTTATTTAAATATTAGTGTCTAACTTATTTCTATACTTGATTATGTATGGTAGTAATACTATGACATTTATACATACTAAACTATCATTAGTCTATTTATATTATAGTATAAGTATATTATTTTATAATAATTAGCTCATACTAGTATATTATTGAATTTAAGTATATAAGTTCTAGTTATATAACTATATAACTATACGAGTATATATGATAAATATATAGATAAATACATATTTTTATAACATATGTACAATATTGGAGTTGGAGGGCAAAGTCGAAGCATAAAGTCAGAGTCAGTGTTGGTATAGTGGCACCTTTGACTCCGACTCCGATTGGGAAAAAAAAATGACTCCGACTTCGACTAGAAAAAAATAAAAAATCCGACTTCGACTTTGTTTTGTTGAAGTCGGACTTGTAGTGGAATCGGATTTGATGTCGGATTTTTGGATTTTTGCTCAGCCATAAGCTAGACAACATCCTTACAACTATAAGAATGTTCATCCGGGCTGGATTTTTTCCAGGCTTGGTCCGAAACCTGGGAAACCAAATTTCGGTTCCAGGTTTTGGCCTAGATCAAACCTGGGTCGGAAGCCGAGTTGCCAAAACCTGGACCTGCTGGGTCCGAGTACAAGTTTGAAACCTATAACATCTTTCTGATTTTGAATTCAACTTTTGCTTTCTTTGATAGCAAACTGTGTCTATGAACCATGTAGGCTTTTATGTGTAAAAAAAATTAAAAAACAAATTGGGTTCAACCCAAAATCCGGGTTTTGGCCCGAGTCTGACCTGGGCTAACACAGTTGGGGTCCAGCCCAGGTTTGAAACCCGAGTTTCGGTGCGGGTATACCCGAGTTCCCGAGCTGGAACCCGGATGAACAATCCTACTCAACTAGAATCTTTGCACATAAGGAAAGTCAAACCAATTCAAAGGATATCAATCTTATATTGTCATCCATTGCAACTACATAATTGACTTTCTGGAGGATTGAATTAAAATATTTGAATACTTTCCATTTTAGTCCCTTTAATCATGGGCATACCTGGAATGCTAGTTCATATGTAACATGTATATATACTCAGTGAGGCTGTACTGTAAGATTGTTGAGTTCAATATAGTAAGTTTCTTCCTTTGTTTTTGCACCGGCCGGGTCTAATTATTATTATAGAACACATGTCGTACATCTAGCGAATTCAATTCTAAAGGACATTAGACCCACGTCGTATCTTCTTCAACTTCAATTGTAGTACATGAATTGAAAGGTTCTTAATCTCTCCCACTACCATTGATGATGGAGATATTCTGATAAACGTCCAAATTAAGAATGCTTTTGTTTAATTTTCCACTTTCTTGGCTTATGTATGGTTGAGCTTCCTCCAACCCACCGGCAATGTTTTTGCCGTGGATGCTAAGCTGTTGACTTTGCAAGGGACTTTCCGTGACTGACATGCATGTATATGAATTATGGTTGGTGGGTCTCTTTCAATTATTAACACATCACTTACATGTGGACTAGAATCCCCTTCAATAACTGGATCCCTTCATCATGTAAGATATTTAATTAATTGGATAAAGTGTAGAGTTATAATTCGAATTCAAGATTTCTGTTCTCTATCTTGTGAAATCACCACTTATCCTAAAAGTTAGACTATTAAAAAGTTAAAATTTAATTATTTATATCTTTAACATATAGAGAAATAACTTTTTTGGCTCTTGGATTTTTGTTTTCTGTAAATTTATTGATTAACTAATTTTGAAATATGAATATATATGTTACAAACAAAATACTATAAACTACATATGTGCATGGTCTTGTTTATTAATCATTGCATGCATTCTTACCCATTTTTTTGTACGTTCACACATATCGATTCAAAGACTATTAAACACTGCTATGGCAACATGACCTATGGTTTTATCAAATAGCTAAAACCAAACTCAAGTTTTTGTTAAATATCACATGAATTTGTCTTTGTCTATTCCATTTACATCTAACCCTACATGATTAGATTATTCATTTATTCTTTATATAATAATAAAATATTATTAATTTAATAATTTTTTAATTTATTTTTTTATCATATTTTACCATTATATCGATAATATGTTAATAAATAATCATATTCTAATTAAATTATTGGTTAAAAAATTATATTTTCAAAGGTCATTTAATGTCAATAACCACAAACTTCTAATTAAACTTATCTAAAATTCTATATAAATGTCTTAACTACAAATTAAATTTCTATATTTCCCGTTCAACTATATTTTTTTGCCAAACTTTCTTCTATTTAATAATCACATCTACTATATTTTCTATCCAACCATCTTCTTTTGTCAAACTTTACAGGCAATTTTGTGAAAAAATAATAAATTAAAGATTGTTCCCAAAAGAAATAATAAATTAAATAAATAATAACTACAGTTCAATAATTTTTTAATGAAGTGAAGAAGAAACTATGACTACCAAGTGCTTGTGAAAAATTGTAAAAGAATACTTTTCAGAGTATTGGTATACCCTGCACTTCCACTTTCTTCAATACACAGAGTTTTCAATACATAGGCATTTAGCCATAACATAATTTATCCTTATGGTTACACTACTATGACACCTAGCTAGCCAGGTTACCATTTCAGTTACACAAATATTCTTTTGGAAGGTTACAATTTATTCTCTTTGAATATCTTCTAATGCTCTAGAAGTTTCCTTGAGTTGTGTTGATCTGAGGCAGGTACATCTGCTGCCTTAACATCCCCCCGTGATGCAAGCGGCACTGGAGTGATAGTGAGGCTTGATCAGAGCTGGAAAAACCTTGTAGAGGAGAGAGGATTTGTGAGTATATATGCTATCTAGTCCAATTAAACATGCTTGATTCGAGAATGCAAGACAGGATTGAGAGACAAGTATGTAGCACTGAGATTGTCACACCATAAAGTAGGAGGTGTAGTGAGAAAATGTAACACCTCATCCCCGAGGGTCCGGAGAGTTAACTCATATTACCTGATAATCAACTCCAACATTGCTAATACTCTTCCAAAAGCTTCAAATCAAACATAAACACTTCAAATTTAATTAACCACACATACTCGTATATAAAATCCTCAATACAGTAACCCCAAAAATTACCAACTTCTCTACATGTCACTTAAACTCACATTTCAACAATATAATTATAAAAAATCACCAATACTCATCGAAAACTTCCTATTCTTAATCTACTATTCTTAATTCATCTCACCCAATTCTTCATAGTCCTGATCATAGCTGAAATATCCAAAAATCATCTGAAAATATTGGAGATAAGAGGGGGTGAGTTATCAACAACTCAGTAAGCAGAGAACATATACTAGTATGCAAACATGAGCATTTACAGATTTCAAAATGCAGAACAAAACACTTTATTTTCTGAATGCAGAGTCAGAACATATTATAAAAAATATTAGAGCGAAAGTTCAAAAATATTCTTATTCAAATTCTTTTGGCATAGCATAACTGACCATCATCGTATTAGAGCATCATATCATATCAGAGGCCATGTTTAACCCCCGTGGTAGGGTTGTGCAAACCCAGGTAGCTAACCGAGCAGAAATATAATGTGAATCTTCCTCTTATTTATTCTCGGAGCCCCTAGTGTGCACACAGGAAAGTCCACCAGAAAAATTACTTTATTTCCAAAGTGGGTGCACCAGAAATAGAACAGTTGGTACCAACCCAAACAGAAGCCACTATTAGCACCTGTGGTAGGTCAAATAGATCACCATCCACAAACCACATTCCGATTCAGAATGTCATGCCAAAAGTTTTTAGAAATTACATCATATTAGAGTACAGAACATCTTCAGAACAGAACAAAGTTTGCAGAAATCACATCATATCAAAGTACAGAACATCTTCAGAACAGAACAAAGTTTTCAGAAATCACAAAACATAATTTTATGCACAAACTTTCATATTCGCTCTTTTTTGCATAGTTCATAAGCAATATGTAAAATAGCTTATGTCTACATCAGTCATGCCAGAAAATACTTTATTCTTAAACAGAATCTCATGAGTAATGTAGAAAAAATAACTAAGGTAGTTCAAATATCTTTTCATAACAAAACATGCATATTTTCAAAAATCAACCTCAGCCCAATTTATTTTTATGCAAATCTAGCATAGGAACCCCGCTTACCTGGACGACTTAGCTTTTCAGAACTTTCCTAAAAAATGTCGAATCAACTATAAATCGTCACCTATAAAAATAATCACGTAATTTCCGTAAGTTTTCAATCATTCACGGATTTCGATATTTAAGCCTAAACTTCTTAAATAATATATTTTAATTCCTCAAAACTTAAAACCTTCATAATCCCAAAATATATCATACTTCCTAAAATCACCAATATCCACCATAACCCACGTCAAACTCAAAACACCAATATTTAAACCCGAAACAGCCAACAAATCTCATAGCATAAACCAATCATACAAACAACTGCATCATCCAATCCAACTGACCCCCTTACTCCTTGGACTCAGTCCGGCACAACCAACCAATTCACAGTAAATAAGAGATAGCGCGAAAATACATTTAAATCTCAAAAATTCTTTGGGAAAATACTTACAATGCTATAATATAATTTTTGAAAGATCACGGAGGTGCTAGAAGTGGCGGCACAACAACGGAATAGTGCAAAATGCATTGTGGCCGTGGGTCTCAAAAACTCACTTTTGAACGGGGACAAACCAAGACCCGAGATTGATAGGGAAGGGCTTAGGGATGTCGATGAAGCCAATGGTGGTGGTGGTTGGCCGTGGGTGGCGGTTGAAGATCAAAAAGCCCAAAACGGAAATGGAGTTGGATGTACTTCACCGGTGGCGGATCGGAGCTAGGGTTGGGTGCATTGGGTTGCTAAGAGGTCGAGGATGAATTGGTGAAGAAATGGTGGCCGAAGGTGGCGTGACGGTGGCGCTGGAGTGAAGAGAACGCCACGGCTTCAAGCCGTGCGTGGAGGAGAACGCCGGCGAGTCAGGAGCTGAAAACCGGAGGGGGAGGTCGCCGGAGGGTGGGGAAGGTTGTGGGCTGGGCGGTGTCGCCGAACGGAGGAGCACGACGGTCGGCTAGGGAGGAAGTAGGGGTTCCAGAAGAAAAAGAAAGAAAAAGAAAGAAGAAAAAGAGGAAAGGGAAAAAGAAAGAGGAAAAAGAAAAATTGAGGGGAAGAAATGAGGTCCAATCCTCACAACTTGGGTCACAAAATTGATCCAACGAAAATTATTTCAAAACAACAGTTTAAATAAAATTAATTTAAACACAGTGACTAAGTAAAATAAAATAATTAAATCCAACAACACAATAATTTTAAAACCCTCAAACAACTAATTTAAATTAAGAGAAATTTACGTGTAAAACAATAATTAATATTAATAATGCATAACAAAATAAATTTCACAACTTAAAAAAATCATAAAATAAACCAACAAGAAATCCAATAAATTTTAAAACAAGAGAACTAATATTTAAATTAATTAAAATAATCATTCAGTTAAAATACACTAAAATACGGGGTGACACAGAAAAATGCCAAGTTCACGTAATAAAGATTGCAACCAAAGAAGCTCACAAGTAGTGTTAGCAACAGATTTGTACTCGACTTTAGTAGAGGTCCAGGCAATTGTAGGTTACTTCTTAGAATCCCAGGAAATAAGATGAGTCTCGAAATAATAAAAAAAAAACCCTCCAGTGGATATACGATCATTAGGGCACCTAGCCTAGTTAGCATTAAAGAAAGCAGACAATGTCGAGTATGGTTGAGATAACGAAGGATTCGTTTGACAGCTTGCCAGTGGGGAAGGCGAGGACAATGCATATACTGACATACTCGATTGACCGCAAATGAGATATCAGGTCTTGTGAAAGCTAGATATTGAAGGCTGCCAACTACACTACAATACCACTATGGATCCTCAAAAGAGCAACCATCAAACGCATGAGCTTTTCAGAAGATGACATAGGTGTAGAGATAGACTTAGAATTGTGCATGTTGGTTCAAATTAAGAGGTCAGATATGTATTTATACTGAGATAAAAATAAACCAAAGGATGTTCAATTTACCTCAATACCCAAAAAATAATGTAAAGGTCTGAGATCTTTAATAGGGAAATATGAACGTGAAAAATTTATGAAATTTGAGATAAGTGTAGGATTAGACCCCGTGACTATTATATCATCAACATAGATAAAAATAAAAATACAATCAGAGGCATTTCGTAGTATGAATAAAGTGGAATCTGAACTAGAACAATGAAAACATAGAGAAAGTAATTTATCACTAAGCTTAGCAAACCAGGCCCTAGGAGCCTGCTTCAAATCATATATGGATTTTTTCAACTTATAAACATGTGTTGGGAAGTTAGGATTCACGAACCCTGGAGGTTGTTTCAAGTAGACTGCTTTCTCAAGGTCCTCGTGCAAAAATGCATTCTGTATGTCGAGCTGACGAAGAGACCAGTTAGAGGTGACAACATGGGAAAACAAAAGTCAAATGGTAACAGGTTTAACGACTGGGCTGAATGTCTCATTATAATCGAGACCAGGTTGCTGATGAAATCCTTGAGCTACAAGGCTTGCCTTGTGGCATTCAAGGGTACTGTAACGCCCCTGACCCGAGGGTCCGGAGAGTTAACTCATGTCACTTAAAAATCATTTTCCTTCCACATAGTACATATTCTAATCTTTCTCAATCGCACCAAATACTCATATATTTACATCAATTACTCCAGAATAACTATTCTAAGACGATACAAAATTTAATATAAACATCAATCTCCCAACAAATCACATCATCAGAGCACAAAAAAAAAACTTACTGAATGAAAATCCTCAATACCCATATAAACCTTCAATACTTAAACCATCATTCTTAACTCTTCTCACCCATGCTCCATATCCTTGATTCTCAACTGAAACATTCAAATCATCTGAAAAATATTGTGGAGATAAGGGGTGAGTTATCAACAACTTAGTAAGCAGGGAATATATACTAGAGCCTTTTCAGAAAGTTCAATATGCAGAAACAAAACATTTTATTTTTATATGCAGATCTCTGAAAAACATATTATTAGAAAATCAGAGCGACTTTTCCAAGCATTTCATACTCAAGTCAACAATTCATATTTGAGGATCCATTTCATATTCAAAACGCTTTGGCATAACATAACTGAACATATTCATCTTGTCATATCATATCATATACCATGTTTAACCCCCGTGGTAGGGTTGTGCTATCCCCGGTGGCCAAACCAGGCAGTATCATGTGGTGAACTTCCCCTTTTTCAATCTCGGAGCCCCGAGTGTGCACACAGGAAAGAACACGTAAAAAGACCACTTTGTTTCCAAAGTGGGTGCACTCATATCATATCATGGTGGTACCAACCATATCACGTGAACAGTATCATCATATCAGAACCATATTCAGAACAGATAAGTATGCCAAAGTTTTATCATATCCATATCATATCAAAACACGTGCGAAACATTTTCATATCATTTCTATTTGATCAAAAACAGATCCATATCATTTCATATCACATGCATAAAAATTTCAATGATATCATATTCGCTCTTTTGTATATTTCAGAAACATGTTAAATATTGCTCATGTCTACACATTTCATGTCAAACATTTCGTTTTTTTTTTCATACGTATCTCATGAGGGAATGCAAAACATATACTGAGGTTGTTTTTCATTTTTTTTTTTTAAGACAACATGCACATTTTTACAAACCAACCTCAGTTCATTTCTTTTTATGCAAATCCAGCATAGGAACCCCGCTTACCTGGACGACTTAACTTTTCCAAAAATTTCCTCAAAAATGTCGAGTCGACTATAAATCGTCACCTATAAAAATAATCACGTAATTTCTGTAAGTTTCCAATAGATCACATATGTCGATATTTAAGTCTAAACTTCTTAAATAACCTATTTTAAATTTCTCAAAACTTAAAACCTTCATAATCCCAAAATATATCATTACTTCATAAAATCACCAATATCCACCACAACCCACGTCATACGCAAAACACCAATATTTAAACCCGAACAGCCAACAAATCTCATAGTCTAAACCAATCATACTAACAACTCCAGCACCCAAACCAATCAACCCCGTTACTCCTCGGACTCAGTCCGGCAAAACCAATCAGCAATTAAATACAGTGTAATGTGCTAGTACAAAAAAAATACATTAAATTCACGAGAATTCTTTGGAAAATAGTTACATTGCTATATAATAATTTCTTGAGGATCACGGAGGCGCAAGAAGTGGAAAAATAGCTGCAGAACAGTGCAAAATACACTGTGGCCGTGGGTCACAGATACCCACTTTTCAACGGGTGCAAACGAAGACCCGAGATTAATAGGGTAGGGCCTAGGGATGTCGGTGAAGCTAGTGGTGGTGATGGTTGGCCGTGGGTGGCGGCGCAAAGGGTGGTTTAAGATCAAAAATACCCAAAACGGAAATGGAGTTGGATGTGCTTCACCGGTGATGGATCGGAGGCGGGGTTGGGTTCAATGGGTTGCTTGGAGGTCGAGGATGAAGTGGTGAAGAAATGGCGGCCAATGGTGGTGCGACAGCGGCGCTGGAGTGAGGAGAAGGCCACGGCTTCGTGTGGCGCGTGGAGGCTAACGGTGGCGTCGGAGGAGCTGAAACTGGAGGGAGGTGGTCGCCGGCGGCAGGGGAGTCGAGTGGGGTGGGCGGTGTCGCGCACGGCGGCGCGACGGCGGTGGGCTGGGTGAGGAACGGCTGCACGGCGAGAGAGAGAGAGAGAGAGAGAGAGAGAGAGAGAGAGAGAGAGAGAGAGAGAGAGAGAAGAACTCGCGCGGGGAGGAAGACCAGGAGGAGGAAAAGAAAAGAAAAGAAAAAAAAGAAAAGAAAAAGAAAAGGAAAAGGAAAATAGAGGGAAAAGAAATGAGGTCCAATCCTCACATCTTGGGTCATAAAAATGATCCAACGGAAACGATTTTAAAACTGTAAGTGAAATAAAATAATTCAAACACAGTGATTAAATTGAAAATAAATAATTAAACCCAACAATAAGTTAATTTAATTCGAGAAGAAATTTAAACACATAACAATAATTAATTTAAAGAAAGCACTTCAAAAAAATAAATTTCGTAAACTAAAAATCATAAAAATAGTCTAATTAAAAATCCAATAATTTTAAAACAAGAGAATAAATTCTGAATCAATAAAAATAATTCATTCATTAAAATACACTAAAATACGGGGTGTTACATCCTTCCCCCCTTAAAAAAAATTTCGTCCTCGAAATTAGTATGGTCAAACATTAACGTAAAGGCAAGATACAAGATATAACTCAAAACATGCTCGAAAAGACCACACCATCAACAACTCCCAAGAAGCATGAGTAATGCACTCCCAAGTCTACTCCTATAGGCGATTCCATTATGCTCGCATTAGTCTCCCAATGACACATCATGTCTATTACTCCTAGGGTGACCACGAAATCCAAAATCTCCATTTCCACCAACAACATTAATACAACACTCAGCAAAAACCCAATGATTATTATTATTTTCGTAACACGAACTGTGCTAACCTCAATCGACTCCTATGTTAAAACTCACCCACCTTCATTGTATTCTAAAAGTTGGTAACCTATTAGCCACTTCCAAAGTTAACCATCAATAAACATTTCCATCATCCAGACCTATTCCCTCAAATTCAACAAGAATTATATCTTAAATCCGCATCACCAAAAGTTTCATCTCTAATTACAAATATCATCTCAAATTTTCAAATTACTAATAATCCCTTAAGATCAACACAAGGTTTGAATCCTTAATTATATCACAACATAACACCATTGAGTACGAGGTAGCTCAACACTTACTAGCCAGAAAACTCTCACCACATTTGGTAGAAAATTCTTGATCTCCAAAACCATGAACTATTTCACACTTTCCTCAAACTCACCAAGAATTCATTCCTGAATCTGCACCAACTATTATCCTTAAATCCGATATGGATCAAATCCCAAAACCTGCCACTAAAACCTCGAACTAATAACAATTATTTTCCCCAGTTCAAACCAAAATTTTCAATCCTCATGGAAATACACGAACTAAATCAATACCTTCAATACCCACAGAAATATTCTCCTTGAAAATTCTTATATCAATAACTCAACTCTGATCAATCCTATTTAATGATTACAGACTAATCAGTATCCAAAAATCAAGCTAGGACACTAAGCCTGCAGAATTAAAAAAACTTAAATCTTATTACAAATTAGTCCTTCAAATCTGTTATTCTAAAACCTTAAACTATATTAGAATCATTTTCCGAAATCTGTAAGATCGATGAATTTATATCCAATAATAAGACAACCGACTCCCGAAGTTTTCAAGATCTAAAATATTAAAAGACAACAAATCATTTCTTAAAGTCTGCAAACTTTAATCCTTTAGTGAAATTCTCGTAAATCTATCCTTAAAGTTGTTGAACTTACAACCTCTTATTCTAAAGCCTTGTGTCATATCTCCACAAAATCTAAAACCACAATTATCCTACGCCCCAAAGAGATCACCCAGACATGCCGTTCCTTTCATGCCTCAAGATTTCAAAAGCAAACCAAGTCGATAAAAGCTCAAGCCTACTACACTAAATATTGATACCTAACAATGACATTCTCAGTCATACCATCTTATTGCCATAACTTAACCTTTAACCCTTTTTTTTTTTTTTTGAACAAAATAAAACAAAACAAAATAATATAAAATAAATAACATAATTTCAATTCAAATAAAATAAAATAAAATAAAATAAAATAAATTCAATTTAAATAAAAGTAATAATTTCAAATTAAACCCTTAAACTTTTCTGGTACTGTACCTACTGGACATATGGTCTTACCCATTCTTAGCCATATCTTTAACCAACTCATATAATCCATCCTACCATCAAATATTGTAAACCCGACATCGGTCTAAACTCCCGTACATCTTTAGAATCTAAACCACAAGAATCTAAACCTTAAATCTTATAAAGATTATCTCTTATAGTCCACAAAGTAAGTTTATTGGATCTAAACTCACTAAACCTCAAAATCTCAACACTCAATCATAAAGTCTGCAAAATTTAAAATCTTAAATATCTACAAAATCCATTCTTATTCTTTACAAATTTACACCTCAAATCTGAAGTTTCTTCCTAAACCCACGGATATCCAAAACTTAAATGTTTTTAGTCTGCAGAACCTCAAACTTGAAATATTCTCATAATCATGTCTTAGTTCTCAAATTTCTATATATATCAAATATGAAATTACTTCCTAAACCGAATCGATATCCAAAACCTTATATGTTATAGTCTGTAGAACCTCAAAGTTATCAAACAATTGAACTTATGTGCACCTTCCAAAACTATAAACATTACATCTTATAAAAGATCCTTACCTATAGTCAACAAAGTATGCCTACCTGATCTAAAACTCCCAGTGTAAAGAAAATCATTTATTAAAATCTAAAGCCTTAGTTCTCTTCAAAATCATCTTTTTAAAACCCACACCATCTAAGACCTCAAACATCCTAGAATATATTCCAAAATGTTGCCGGATTCTAAAACTTTAAAAACAAATAAAATCATCTCTTGTAATCTACAAATTTCCATACCTCCAATCTGAGTTAACTTCCAAGCCTACAGATATTTAAAACCTCAGATTTCGTAGGCCATCCAACATGAGTATGCAAAAACTCAAACCGAATATCTTTAAAATCATGTCCTAGTGCCTTCAAAATTTTAAAATCTTAAATATCATCAAACATCTTATTATAGTATGACAAACCTCATATGTCATCTTTCGAAAGTACATGCCCTAGAAATGCGATTGAATCAAACCAAAATTCATACTTCTTCAATTTAGCAAACAACTTTTTATGTCTGAGTGTCCAAAGTATCAGCTTCAAATGTTCCTTATGCTCAGTCTTGCTTTTAGAATATACCAGTATATCAATAAAACCACTACAATCTTATCCAAAAATTCATGGAACACCCTGTTCATCAAATCCATGAATATTGCTGGGGCGTTAGTCAGGCCAAAAGGCATGACCAAGAACTCATAATGGCCATATCGGGTCCTAAAAGCTGTCTTAGCTACGTCTTTTGCCCAGATCTTCAATTGGTGGTAACCCGATCGAAGATCAATCTTTGAAAATACTTGAGCACCCTAGAGCTGATCAAACAAATCCTCTATACGAGGTAGCGAATACTTATTCTTTATGGTCACCCGATTTCGTTCTCTGTAATTAATACACATTCTCATCGATCCGTCATTCCTCTTCACAAACAACTCAAATCTAAAATAAATGATTTCTTAGAATCTATCTATACTCCAAAATTTCACACACTATAGTTTGCAGAACCTCAAACCTGACTTTCGGTCAAACTTATGTAAACTTTAAAATCTAAACCTCCAAGTCATGTCCTACAACCTTTAAAATAAGCCCATCAAATTTGCATCCTTAAATTCCCAAAACCTCAATCCATAAAGTCTACAGAATCTCAAACCTGGAATTTCCCACAATCATCTAGCTTGCAGTCCTCAAATTTCTATACCCCAAGTATGAAATTACTCCTTAGACTAACAGATATCCAAAACCTCATGTTATAGTCTGCAGAATCTCAAACCTAGGCTCTGATACCAACTGTAACGCCCCTGACCCGAGGGTCCGGAGAGTTAACTCATGTCACTTAAAAATCATTTTCCTTCCACATAGTACATATTCTAATCTTTCTCAATCGCACCAAATACTCATATATTTACATCAATTACTCCAGAATAACTATTCTAAGACGATACAAAATTTAATATAAACATCAATCTCCAAACAAATCACATCATCAGAGCACAAAAAAAAAAACTTACTGAATGAAAATCCTCAATACCCATATAAACCTTCAATACTTAAACCATCATTCTTAACTCTTCTCACCCATGCTCCATATCCTTGATTCTCAACTGAAACATTCAAATCATCTGAAAAATATTGTGGAGATAAGGGGTGAGTTATCAACAACTTAGTAAGCAGGGAACATATACTAGCATGTAAACATGAGCCTTTTCAGAAAGTTCAATATGCAGAAACAAAACATTTTATTTTTATATGCAGATCTCTGAAAAACGTATTATTAGAAAATCAGAGCGACTTTTCCAAGCATTTCATACTCAAGTCAACAATTCATATTTGAGGATCCATTTCATATTCAAAACGCTTTGGCATAACATAACTGAACATATTCATCTTGTCATATCATATCATATACCATGTCTAACCCCCGTGGTAGGGTTGTGCTATCCCCGGTGGCCAAACCAGGCAGTATCATGTGGTGAACTTCCCCTTTTTCAATCTCGGAGCCCCGAGTGTACACACAGGAACGAACACGTAAAAAGACAACTTTGTTTCCAAAGTGGGTGCACTCATATCATATCATGGTGGTACCAACCATATCACGTGAACAGTATCATCATATCAGAACCATATTCAGAACAGATAAGTATGCCAAAGTTTTATCATATCCATATCATATCAAAACACGTGCGAAACATTTTCATATCATTTCTATTTGATCAAAAACAGATCCATATCATTTCATATCACATGCATAAAAATTTCAATGATATCATATTCGCTCTTTTGTATATTTCAGAAACATGTTAAATATTGCTCATGTCTACACATTTAATGTCAAACATTTCTTTTTTTTTTCATACGTATCTCATGAGGGAATGCAAAACATATACTGAGGTTGTTTTTCATTTTTTTTTTTAAGACAACATGCACATTTTTACAAACCAACCTCAGTTCATTTCTTTTTATGCAAATCCAGCATAGGAACCCCGCTTACCTGGACGACTTAACTTTTCCAAAAATTTCCTCAAAAATGTCGAGTCGACTATAAATCGTCACCTATAAAAATAATCACGTAATTTCTGTAAGTTTCCAATAGATCACATATGTCGATATTTAAGCCTAAACTTCTTAAATAACCTATTTTAAATTTCTCAAAACTTAAAACCTTCATAATCCCAAAATATATCATTACTTCATAAAATCACCAATATCCACCACAACCCACGTCATACGCAAAACACCAATATTTAAACCCGAACAGCTAACAAATCTCATAGTCTAAACCGATCATACTAACAACTCCAGCACCCAAACCAATCAACCCCGTTACTCCTCGGACTCAGTCCGGCAAAACCAATCAGCAATTAAATACAGTGTAATGTGCTAGTACAAAAAAAATACATTAAATTCACGAGAATTCTTTGGAAAATACTTACATTGCTATATAATAATTTCTTGAGGATCACGGAGGCGCAAGAAGTGGAAAAATAGCTGCAGAACAGTGCAAAATACACTGTGGCCGTGGGTCACAGATACCCACTTTTCAACGGGTGCAAACGAAGACCCGAGATTAATAGGGTAGTGCCTAGGGATGTCGGTGAAGCTAGTGGTGGTGATGGTTGGCCGTGGGTGGCGGCGCAAAGGGTGGTTTAAGATAAAAAATACCCAAAACGGAAATGGAGTTGGATGTGCTTCACCGGTGACGGATCGGAGGTGGGGTTGGGTTCAATGGGTTGCTTGGAGGTCGAGGATGAAGTGGTGAAGAAATGGCGGCCAATGGTGGTGCGACGGCGGCGCTGGAGTGAGGAGAAGGCCACGGCTTCGTGTGGGGCGTGGAGGCTAACGGTGGTGCCGGAGGAGCTGAAACTGGAGGGAGGTGGTCGCCGGCGGCAGGGGAGTCGAGTGGGGTGGGCGGTGTCGCGCACAGCGGCGCGACGGCAGTGGGCTGGGTGAGGAACGGCTGCACGGCGAGAGAGAGAGAGAGAGAGAGAGAGAGCGAGAAGAACTCGCGCGGGGAGGAAGACCAGGAGGAGGAAAAGAAAAGAAAAGAAAAAAAAGAAAAGAAAAAGAAAAGGAAAAGAAAAATAGAGGGAAAAAAAATGAGGTCCAATCCTCACATCTTGGGTCATAAAAATGATCCAACGGAAACGATTTTAAAACTGTAAGTGAAATAAAATAATTCAAACACAGTGATTAAATTGAAAATAAATAATTAAACCCAACAATAAGTTAATTTAATTCGAGAAGAAATTTAAATTTATAACAATAATTAATTTAAAGAAAGCACTTCAAAAAAATAATTTTCGTAAACTAAAAATCATAAAAATACTCTAATTAAAAATCCAATAATTTTAAAACAAGAGAATAAATTCTGAATCAATAAAAATAATTCATTCATTAAAATACACTAAAATACGGGGTGTTACAGGTACCATCAGCTCAACACTTTGTCTTAAGGATCCATTTGGAACTGAGGAGATTGAAGTTTGGAGGGAGGGAGGGAGGGGAGGGGGGGGGGGGGGGGACCAAATCCCACGTCTGGTTTTGGAGAACAACGTCGATTTCATAGTTCCTGGCTTGATGCCACTCAAGATATTTTGATGCTTCAGAGAAGGAGGAGGGCTCTTCTGGGACTGGGGGAGGCTGAGAAGCCACTTTTGGAGGAGAATCGGTGAGAGAATGTGACAGTTTTGGAGGTGGCGAGGGAATGGTGCCATCGTACAACGACGGGGACAATGAATACGGGACTGAGAACGTGTAACCATCTGATGTGATGTGGGTTGCAAGATTTGTTGTGAGGGAGTAGCAGACGAGGGTGTGGGAGATTCTGATGAGGAAAGGTCTGGGGAGGAGGCTCGAGCGGAAGATGAAAGTGAGGAAGAAGACCTAGGTGTCATATTGGCCTGACATATTGAAGTGGGATCTGATGGGCTTGTGGGGGGAAATGGGCCCAGGATTGGATGAGTATTTAGAGGAAGAATAGGAGAGAAATGTGTCAGGAATAGAAACAGAGTTAGGCCCACAAGAGGTTGAGTCTAGAAATGAATTTTGAGGGGAAGACGTGGACTTGGGCTGTGGTTCAAAGGGGAATGATATTTCATTAAAGGTGACATCCCAAGAAATATAGGTCCGACCTGAAGAGATATGGAGACAACAATAACCCTTGTGATCTAGTCTATAGCCCATGAATGGACAAATTCTAGTGCGATATGCTAATTTGTGGTGAGTTAACGGCCTTAAGTTGGGCCAGCAGGCAGACCCAAAGACATGTAAAAAATTATAATCTTGGATTTGGTCCATTAAAACTTCAAAGGGGGACTTGTTTTGGAGAAGTGGGGTGGGCATGCGGTTAATTAGAAAAGTGACAGTTTGAAAGGCTTCGGCCCAATATTTTTAAGGGACCGAAGCATGAGATAAAAGTGAAAGGCCCATTTCTACAATGTGTCAGTGGCAACGTTCAACACTTCCATTTTGCTGATGTGAATAAGGACAAATGGTTCTATGTGAAATGCCACAAGATCTTAAAATCGATTGAAGAGGGCGAAATTACCCTCCCCAGTCTGACTGAATCGAAAAAATATTTTTAGAAAAAGTATTACTAACAAAACGAAGGAAAGAAAGAATTAAAGAGGAAACATTTGATTTAAACTGCATAGGAAATAACCAAATAAACTTGGAGAAATCATCTACAATTGAATGATAAAATTGGGAGCCATTGGTAGAGATGACTGGTGCTGGACGCCATACATCTAGAAACAAAAGTTGAAAGGGGCTGTGAGAGCGAGATGGGGATGAAGGGTGCGGGAGACCATGAGCTTTAGCATGTGAGCAGGTAGAATAGTGAACAAGAGCAACATTGGAGGTGAGAGGAAGTTGAAACTGATGAAGGATCAATAAAGTGGTGAGAAAGTAAGGGTGGCCCAACCTTGAGTGCCAAAATTGAGTTGAGGTACGGGTGCCAATCAAGGCTTGTGGAGAGGACGCTGTCGAAGGCACTGTAGGCGACGGGAAGACATACAAGCCATCTTTAACAAGGCCTTGAAGAAGAACTACTCGGAAGCGTGAATCCTCAACAAAAAAGAAGCTAGAGTGAAATTCGAAAAACACACTATTTTCATACAATGACGAACAAAGAGGAGATTGCGAGATATATAGGGAACATGAAGAAGATTTCTCAAAAGAAAATTGCCAGAGAAGGAATGCATATGAGCTGATCTCATGTGTTGGATTGACAAGGTGAATCCATCGTCGATACTAACTTGGTTGGAGCCCTAATATGGAGCAGAATCAAGGTTGAGATTGTTGAAATCAGCTGTGAAGTGGTGTGTAGTTGCAGTGTCTGGGAATCAGGGGGAAGGTAATGATGTGGTTGTGGGGAGGGACGTATAGTTAGCAGTGAGGAAAGTTGGGGCAGGGGCCTGATATGTTTGGTTGAATTGATGGTAACATGAGAGTGCAGTATGACCTTGTTTATGGCATACTTGGCAAACAGGGCGAGGGTCCATGTGAGTTGAGAAGGAGTTTGAGGGTTGGCCTCCTGCACAAGCACTATTGAAAAATCCTCTACCGCTGCTACGGCCACGTCGTCCACCACAGAAGGAGGAATTACGTCCATGATTAGAACCAAGGGAAGATGTTGGTCTGATCGTAGTATTATGGACAACAAGAGTTGTACCAAAAAGTAGAGATTGGGTTTGATAAGCAATTCGGGACTCATGGTTGAGGAGGTAGCTGTAAATTTGATGAGGTGAAAGTGGATTAGGTCGTGTAGCGAGGGAAGTTACAAGGGATTCATAGTCTGTGCCAAGTTCGGCTAGAAGTTAGATGGAAAAATCAGAATCAGAAAGAGAATGACCAACGGCTCCTAAGGAAGTAGCAAGTGCTTTGGCTTTGGTATAATATTCCGAAACTGATTCAGGTCCTTTCTTGAGTGTGGTTAGCTGATATTGGGTATGGACTACATGAGCAGAGGATTGTGCAGAAAAGAGATTTTGAAGGGTGGCCCAAACCTCACAAGAGGTTGTGCAGTCGAGGACTTGAGCCAAAACATTATTGGAGAGGGAGGAATTGATGGACGAAATGATCAACTGATCCTGTAGAATCCATCTTGTATGTGCTGGGTTAGGGTTGTCATCAAGAATGGGAGTGGGCATAGAGAAAGAGCCATCGACAAAACTAAGAAGCTGGCGGCCTTTCAAGAACGGCACAATTTGTGCCTTCCATAGGAGATAGTTGTCGATTGTGAGTTTGATAGTGATGAAGTGTGTGGCTGAGTTAATGATGGAGGTGTTGACAGTGGATGATTTTTTTGGTGACTCCATGAAGTGGGAGAGAAAGAAGTGTAAAAATAAAAATTAGACATGGGTCCTTTTAGGCTCTGGATACCATAATGAGGTGAAGAATAAACTATGACTACCAAGTGTTTGTGAAAAATTGTCAAAGAATATTTTTCAGAGTATTGGTATACCTTGTGCTTCCACTTTCTTCAATACACAGAGTTTTCAATATATAGACATTTAGCCATAACAGAATTTATCCCTATGGTCACACTACTGTGACACTTAGCTAGCCAGGTTACCATTTCAGTTACACAAATATTTTTCTGGAAGATTACAATTTATTCTCTTTGAATATTCTCTATTGCTCTAGAAGTTTCCTTGAGTTGTGTTGATCTGAGGCAGTTACATATGCTGCCTTAACAATTTTCGATCCAAAGCTTAATTTACCTACATATTTTTCCCAAAAGAAATAATAAATTAAAGATTTGCGTTCTACTGTATAAAGCAAACATACATATTGTTTCCAAAAGAAATAATAAATTAAAAATTCTACGGTTTAAAGCAAACCTACATATTGTTTCCAAAAGAAATAATTAGGCCGGGTTTGGATGTTAAACTAAATTGAATTGAGTTGAGTTGAGTTGAATTGAGTTTAGATAATAAAATATTATTATAATATTATTTTTTAATATTATTATTATTTTAAAATTTGAAAAAGTTAAATTTTATTATATTTTATGTTGGTATTTAAAAAAATTGTGATGATGAGTTGAAATGAATTTGGTAACCAAATGTACCCTAAATTAAAGATTTGCGTCATCTACTGTTTAAAGCAAACCTACATATTGTTCCCAAAAGAAATAATAAATTAAAAATTTGCGTGTGTAAAGCAAATATTATCCCGACTTTGCAGATACCATAGCTAACAATTACATCACTTTGACTAATTCAATACCGCCTGTTTTTATATCCTATTAGCATATTTGCAAAAACTTCTCTGAGACATTAATTTCCATGCAGCTTCTAGGTCGTGTCTATCTACTTGCATTGAAAGTCGACGTTATTTTTACGCTGTTTCATTTCATGAGGTCAAGTCTTCCTTTGACATTTCTTTGTCTCTCTCTCTCTCTCTCTATATGTAGATACATTCATATCACACACACAAATGAGCCTGTAGATTTCGTGTAAACGAAGATAAACTAGAGAGAGATTTCGGAAGTTATGGATATTACAAGCAAACTGCCGGAAGAGTGCATCGCCGACATAATTTCGAAGACATCCCCTCCTGATGCATGCAGGATGTCGTTGGTTTCCCGGACATTCAGCTCAGCTGCTGCTTCCAATCATGTGTGGGAGGCGCTTCTGCCTCCCGATCATCAGCAAATCATTTCTGAATCGGTTTCTTCGTCGTCATCATTGAATATGTTGTCCAAGAAAGATCTTTATTTCAGCCTCTGCGACAATCCGATCCTCATCGGCAACGGTAACAGGGTAGGCATATTTAGAATTTCCCTCTAGTTTTGTCTGCTTAAGTTGTTATAACTTGTTAGAAGCACTGCACAGTTTGAATATTGGAAAAAGGGAACTTTTATATTTAGGGAAAAAAAGGTAGCTAGGTTTCAAAGGATGATACAATTTTCTTTATTGATTTTGATTGAAGAATTATATATCCTTGACATCAAAGAGTAAACTGATTCAACAGAGTTTTACAATACATAAATGGAGTGGGAAAAAGAGTTTCATGCTGGGTGCGAGGGAGTTAGTTGTAACATGGGGAGACGCTTCACAATACTGGAAATGGTCTTCTCTTGCCGAGTCACCATTTTTACCCAAATCCAGGTAACTCTCCCCAGCTCTCTATTTCTATATCAATGTGGGTGTGAATTTAAACAGCATGCTTTTTTTTTTTTTTGGGGGGGGGGGGGGGGGGGCAATAAATTACGGTTTCCATTATAAGAATCATGTGCAGATTTTCGGAGGTTGCTCATCTTGTGGAAGTGTGTTGGCTTCATGTATGGGGCCACATTGAGACCAAAATTCTGTCCCCAAATACGAGATACGGAGCATACCTTATCTACACTATTGGGGATCGATCCCTTGGGCTTGACAAGCCAGTGAACTTGTCGGTTAGATTTCTAGATGAGATCAGATGTGATTTTATCAATGCTTATTTGGTATCAAGAACATCCATGGATGATGAAACCGAGGAAGACGATGCACGATTTCCAAGAGACAGAGAGGACATGTGGATGGAGATTGAGATGGGGGAATTCTTCAATCATGACCAGGTAGATAGAGTGGTAGAAATGCAATTGAGGGAGACTGAAGTCCTCAACTGGAAGTCTGGCCTTGTGATCCATGGCATTGAGGTTCGACCAAAAGATTTAAGATAATAACATATATAATATAAACAGATCGATGTGGCTTTGTTATGGGTTTGTATTTTCTTTTTTTCTTGTTGGGTTTGTTTACTTTTGTTAAGATGTTTTGTGCAGTACCACCGATAGAGGCTGTGCTAGTGTACATCTTTGGCTTTTGCAGTGAAATAAATGCAGAAAATAAAGATAGATGAACATATATCTAATGTGGTTTAACACTGAATTTTACTTACACGTACGAGTCTTGGAGAAGTGATCATGAAGTCAAATATGAATCAAATTCTCTCGTCTTCAATCTCTCAAGTACTCTCTGTTACAGTGGAGAAGAAGAAACCATGAAAGAAGGTGAAGAAGCTAAAGTGAAGTCCATTTTTAATTTGCCTTGTTGTGCCACTTAGCTTTTTGTCCCCTACCAGCTTTTAAGTTCGGTCCTTTCATTGCTGTTTGACCTTTCTTCCTTCTTTATTACAGATGAGATCTTCTAGCTTTATTCCCAACATTGAAGCTTGCACTGATATTGGATTAGTTATCTCAGTTAAAATTTGGCTAATATGTGATTTTTTGGCTTTTCATTAATGATTCAAAATTGTTGTGTTTGGATATTAAATTGAGTTGGTTGAGATGATAAAATATTGTTAGAATATTAATTTTTAATATTATTATTAATTTAAGATTTGAAAAAGTAAAATTGTTTATTAAATTTTGTATTGAAATTTGAAAACGTTGTAATGATGAGTTAAAATGAATTGAGATAGGTTTAGTAACCAAACTCCATATTGGATTAGCCGTCTTATTCTCTATAATAATAAGATGTTATTATTTTTTAAATATATTTTTTCATACAATTTTTTTATTTTTTTAATTTTTTAATTTTTATTTTCATAATCTCCAACCCTCCATTATCCAAGGATGGAGCATTCATGCTAGGCCTGCATCCCGGCCCACCCAAAGCTACTTTGGGCCCAAACTGAACCGACCCAGAAGCAAGAAGAATGAGAATAAATCCAATCTGACCCAGTACGTTCGGGTTGGGTTAAAAATGTCGGGTTAAACAAACCGATTCAAGTTATGTTTAGATGTTAAATTGAATTGAGTTGAGTTGAGATTAGGGCTGCAACCCGACCAATCCGACTCATGTATTGGCCCGAACCGACCCGACCAGTCTTAAATAAGGGCCAAGCCGATATGAGCCGACCCGACCCGAGATCGAAAGGGAACCCAAATCGTATACAAACAGATCGAACAAAAACCTTACAAATCTCACTATCCCTATACATCCGATCAAAACCCAGCATCTGCCGATACAAACAGAGCCAATTTTCTCAAGAATTCATGGATAAATGCACAATCAGGCAAAAATTACAAATCCCATGAATAGAAACCTTAAACCACTCCATTCAAATTCCATGAATGCTAATGCTGTTAGACCGCTTCAATTTCTAAGCAGAAACAACACGAATTGTGTTGCTCTTACTTTTAGTCTCTGGGCTAGCTTCCTCGTCTTAGGTCCTCTGTTGGTTGCTTCATATGGTTGGTCCTCTCTCACGACCCATCTTTTTTTATTGGTTGAAAATATTATGGAGATAGTTGGCGCCGCATGGTGGGGAAAACCCTAAGAAGTGCGAGTAAAGAAGACTGAAGACGACGAAGAGGACAAGAGCGACGACGGCGCCGAACTTGAACTTGAAGAGGGAGAGGTCGCGGCTCGACTCCTTGAGGCTGGTCTTGACGCGTTCCATCTTTTTGGTCTTAGATATCTAGGCGATCTTGGTGGAGAGTTCGATTTTCATCATCTCCAGCTTCTTGGCCACGACGGTGAGGCTGTCGGAGTACTTGAAAGAGGAGAAGATTTGAGGAGAGGCCATGGGAATAGGTGGTTGTTTGGCATATAGGAAAGGGCGAGAAAGTGTTTTCTCGAGAGTTCTACGGGTTCAAATTTGACGATTTGAAATGAATTTGATCTTTCTTATAAATTTATAATATCGGTTTCAGCGGGTTAGACCCGCAAGTTGCTCCACCCGCTTTTTTTGGTCGGGTCGGGTCGGGCCACACGGACGGGCCGGGTTCTAACTTTTTCTGCACAAGCCTAGTTGAGATGATAAAATATTATTTTTTAATATTACTATTATTTTAGAATATTTTGTATTGAAATTTTAAAAAATTGTAATTACCAGTTAGATTACTTTCATACCCAAACGTAAAAACCAACTACATCTCACACTTCACCTTCAACCCTTCTCATTCGAAGCTTTCGTCTCCACGGCTTCAACTCATGGATGTGCTCCACGACTTTGTAGCCTGGGTCCCTCGTGGCCAAATTTGGCCCACCTCGTCTTCGTGTTTAGCTCTTCTCTGCACCATTGTCAAAAAGTACATATGAATATTTAGAAAATGGCTGAAAATCTTTGGTGTTGGTAGCTCTTGTATCCAGGTACAACTTTTGGGTTGTGAATTTGGAAGAACGTTTTGACTTTTGGCCTTCGCACCTATTGTCTCCGTTGGGTTTCTGCCAAGAAATCACATCAGGAGCGGCCATTGCTGGTGGTATTTGGAGCTTGGTACTCTCTCTATTTTGTTTAGGATTGTATTCATATACCATCGCTCCCATTCCTTTTTGATGAAGTCAATAAGAATGCTTCCAGGTTTTGGGTTTTGGCCTAGGAACGAGGGGCTGGAACCGAATCCAGCAAAAATGTGTTTTCTTTTACCTTCTCATATTATCCATTTCTATTTTGAGGAGAGAGAGCGATGGGCTTAGGAGAGAGAGAGACTAGCTTGAGGAGAAAGAGAGAGATTGAGATGGAAATTAGTTTTTATTTGGGTTGTTGAAAACTAGTCAAAGGATAGTAATCAGGGTGAAGATAGTCTTCGACTCACTGACATCGGCGTCGTTCTAGAGAAGGTGGCTTTGGGAGTAGTCTTGATTGCACGCAAAAGACGGGTGATCAGTTTTGACCGATATTAGGTGTAATAAACCCAGTATTGGGTTTGATCCTTCGAACCCGACTTTAGTCGGGCGAGCCCTTGTCGGGCCTTCCGGATTGATCGGGCCAAGCCCTTTTTGGCATAGGCCCAATTCATGCCGGTAGGAAAATATTATACCAGGCCATTAACCAAGTACCAAGTGTGTGATACAGGGTGATACATGGTGTTTCAATTTTAAGTGAGTGATACAGGTTTGCAAACAAATGGTTTTCAATTCTGGTTTGCAATGAAACATTAGTACAACTATTTTCAAAAACCATTTTCAAAAGGAGCCTTGCTAGGTACAAGAAGTTTGACGCACCAAACCGCGTACCGATGCTGACATAGCTTTTTTAATTGAAAGAAAAAAAAAATCAGAGAAGAAGAAGGTCTTCTGTTTCACGAAAATCATTTCCATCTTCAATTCACATCGTTTCATTAAATAAATACCTTACATGTCAGCATCAGTATGCGGTTTTGTGAGCAAACTCGCTTGCAAGAAGACTTTTTATTTCAAAAACTATTTTCACAAGACAACTATCTCTCATATACACAGGACCATTTGGAAAACAAAGGCAAATATTAATTCAGGGAACAATCAGATCACATGTAGTCTTGGAAAACAGAGGCAAACAAGAAGCTCCTTTAACATATAGTTGTTGCCCACATTATCACAGCATGTGCAATCCCTAATCTAAAAACATACGCAGTAATCTGAAAATAGCCTATGCAATCCCTAATAAAAAAACATGCAGTAATCTAAAAATAACATCCCAATGTGAACATCGACATATGAATACATTGTGCACAATATAATGGTTATTTTAAGCTTGTCAATAATTCATGAGAGCATGATAATGCTTAGGACTGATGCAACATAGTTGAGATAAACAAACAACATCCCAAATCTTACTCACTGTGTTTACCCAAATTTCACAAATTCAGAAGGGATTGCAAGGCTACAAAAACTGCCTCAATGAGTACCGAAAACTTCAAGTACCAAAAATCTCCCAAATACCATAAACTTCAAAAACTAGAAATCTCAAAATAACTCAAAGTAACATGCAATTAAAGACCAAATAAAAGCAAAGCAACACCAACCAAACCAAATAAAAGCAAAGCTTTACCAACGAAAATAGCTCAAACAAGAACCATTCCACTATCATTTTGATTACACAGTGAAACAACACCAACCAAACTAAATCAAAGTAAAGCAACACCAACGAAAATAGCTCGAACAAAAATAGATCCACTATCTTTTTTTATTTGTAATGAGCCATTGTAACCTGACTGTTTCGAGGAAGTCGACCTCTAGAAATGAAGACCTAGAGAAGGAAAGAGAGGAGAATTTGAGAAGAGAAAGGGAGAGAATAGGAGGGAAAGTTAACTGAATTTCAGAGTTGGTTCTGCCCAGCTCTTACGTTTCTTTTTATAGCAATGTATTAAATGCACCATAACTTCTTTGAATACAAACATTCCTAACATATAACGATAACGTTTTAGTGAATCACTTACTAACTCAGACGACACCGGATTATTTTATTCCTTTCCTCACTAATCCAGACTACTCTTATTGACAACATTTCACCCATATTCAACTAACAGACTAATATTACACATAACAAAATAACGACCCTTCTTCACTTCCCATTTCTGCATCTACTTCCTTCACTGTTACCACCTTCTCCTTCCATTCCTTTTGCTTTCCATTTCTTTTATGCTCGTAACATACCCCTCCCCTTCAGAACAACTTGCCCACAAGGTGAGGAAACTTCTCTCTCAACTTCCAATATGATTCCCAGGTTGCATCTTCTATGGAAGCTCCCTGCCATTGAACAAGTACCTCCACCAAAGGTTTGTTGTTACTGTTTCTAGTCCTTCTTTGTAAGATAAGTTCAGGCTCTGGTAGTAATTCACCATGTATGTCAACTGGAGTAAGTGTAGAAAGAGGTGAAATGTGTTATTTTTTTTTCGAACAAGAAATATGAAAAACTGGGTAAATTGTGGTCTGCTGAGGAAGATCCAAATTGTAAGCAACTGAGCCAATCCTTGGAATACTTGAAAAAGGGTCAAAAAATCTGGGAGACAATTTGAAAGTTCACCTAACAGCCAAAGACTGCTGTCTATAAGGCTGCAATCTCAAATACACCCAATCTCCAATCTCCAATTCCCTTTCAGTATGTGCTTTATCATATTGAGCCTTCATTCCGTCTTGAGCTTCAACTAAGTTTTGCTTGAGAATTAAGAGAATCTGATCTCTGGACTTCAATAAGTCCTCAACTGCTTGGTTAGCTGTAATGCCTGGAATGTAATGGTGGAGTTTTGTAGGACGCCTGCCATACATTGCCTCATAAGGGGTCAATTTAGTTTAAGCAAGAAAAGTAGTATTATACCACCATTCAGCAAGAGTCAGCCACTCAGCCCACTGTCTAGGCTTATTACCTGAAAAAATCCTTAAAAAATGTTCAACACACTTATTGACTGACAGCTTCAGCTTGTCCATCGCTTTGAGGATGGTAAGCAGATGAATAGGAAAGTGTGACCCCCTACAATCTAAAGAGTTCTCCAGAAGGAACTAGTAAATGTAGCACCTATATCAGACACTATGGTCTTGCCATGGGGTTTAAAGACATTGTCAAAGAACAATGAAGCTATCTTAATAGCTGTGAAAGGGAGTTTCAAAGGCATGAAATGAGAATATTTTGATAACCTATCAACCACCACCATAATACAGGAGTACCCTTTAGAATTAGGTAACCTTTCTATGAAATACATAGACAAATCAGACCATATGTGTTGAGGAATAGGCAGAGGTTGAAGAAGACCAGCAGGATGAACATTTTCTACTTTACTCCTCTGACAAGTATCATAGTCTCGAATGTAATGCTTAACTTCTGTCTTCAAACCAGGCCAATAAAAATCATGCCTAGCATGTTGGAGAGACTTCTGAAAGCCTGAGTGTCCAGCACTAGGAGAAGCATGGATGAAATCCAAAATCTTAGCCTTAAGCTCACGTCTATTTGGAACATATATCCCACCCTTCTTAAACAAGAGACCATGTTTAAGAGAGAAGGCAGAAGTACAAGGCAATCCATCCTGCAATGACTTGAGCTGCTGCTGGGTCACATCATCAAACATATAAGCTTGCTTGATTTCCTCCAACTAAGTTGGAGTAGGAAAAGAAATAACAGCTAATGAGCCACATTCATCAGAAATTTCCACCCTGGATAATGCATCAACAACTCTATTATCCACTCCTTGATTAAATTCAATGGAAAACTCATAACTAAACAACTTTGAGATCCATTTTTGTTGAGCAGTAGTTCCCGCCTTTTGTTCCAAAAGGTACTTTAAACTATGGTGATATGTTCTGACCGCAAATGCAGTTCCAAGCAAATAAGGCTATCACTTTCTTACAGCTATAACCAAATCCAATAACTCCTTTTCATATGTGGAAAGGAGTAAGTTCTCCCCCTTCAAGACTTGACTTTAAAAAGCTATAGTTTATTGGTTTTCCATCAACACTGCACCCACATCCACTCCACAAGCATTACACTCAATGATAAATTTCTGTAAAATGTCAGGTAAGGCTAATACTGGAGGGCTTGTTACAGCCTTCTTCAACTGCTCAAATGCTTCTGTTGTTGCTGCAGACCAATGAAAAGCTTCTTTCTTCAACAAAGAAGTTAAAGGGGCTGCTATTTGGCCATAACTCCTAATAAACTTCTTGTAGTACCCAGCTAGCCCCAAAAAATCCCTCAAAGACTTCACATTTTTTGAAACAGACCAAGTTAACATACCTTACATGTAATACCTCGTATTTTAGCGTAATTATTTATTTTATGTGGAAGATTATTATTTTTTAATTAATTTAAATATTATTGTTCTTGTTTTAAAATTTATCGAATTTTCTCGTTGGTTTTATTTTATAATTCTTAAGTTGTGAAATTTACTTTGATGTGCTTTGGTGATATTAATTAGTGTTTGTTTTTAAATTTGCTCTTTGCTTTAATGAATAATTTTTATTGTTGGACTTTAATTATTATTGTTTTATTTTTATTTTTTTCCCCACACACGGCACTACCCCATGCACGTCTATCTCTTTTATTTCTCTAGGGTTTTTTTCTTAGCACCCATATAAATATACACTTTCATCTTAGACCTTCGAAAACTGCCATGTATCATCGCTGCAACCAGCCTCCAGAACCACCCAGGCCCTCCTAGTTCGACGCCAACCCCCACGCACGTAAAACCGATGCCCATTCCCTCACCCAGTAAACGTCCATCACCAAGGCTCAACGCCTCACTGTGCGCCATCACCTCCGTCACGGCCTCGGCAGCAGCAACCCGTGCATAACTGCACTCCACACTACCGTCACCAACTACGCTGACCTCCACCCCGCACCGTGCACCTCTGCAGTGCACCACCCACGGCCAGCATAGGAGGATCATCACCACGGGTAACACCACGTGAGACGCTGAGCACGCGGATCGCATGGCAAGAGACTCGCCTGAGCACGGCCAAAAGCCAACCTACATCTTCACGGTTATACCCAACCGTCTCATGGAAAACACAGCCTCCCAAGGAGGTCAAGTCGCCGCATGCTCCTCCTCAATGCTGCCATACGCCGCCGTCGTGACACAGCCGTGAACCCACCAATGTAGCCTCCGATAGCCATCCCGCAAGCCTTTACTTTGCACTCCTGAAATAGAGGATGTTTTTTCCTCCTACCTTGAGCCATTACAACCACTAACCAGCAAGAGCTCCTTCACGTTGCGGCTCCAGAAACCGCCGGTGAAGTTTTCTGTCACCCCAGGTCCGCCTCATGCCACCTTCGCCGCACGGTAATCTCCCTCTCTGTTTTCTCTCTCACGTTCGCATTGCTCATCCCGTAAGCTCTCTCTCTCCGTTATCTCTCTCACCGTGCATCTCTCTCTCTCTCTTTCTCGTCCAGTGCATAGCCACCGAGTGCACCACCGCACACTGCGTCGTCGCACTTTGCCATCTCGGTGAGTCCCTACCGCCGCTGCATTTTTCTTTTAATCTTGTGTATGTTTATCGTTTGTTTTATGTATAAGGTGTGTATATATATATATATATATATATATGTATATTTATAAGTAAAGTTTTAACTTGGGCACTTACTAGTTTTAACCTAATATATATATATATGGAAAGTTTCCAGTTTTAGTTTTCAGGTGAGAAGTTTTTTTGTTGAGTTTATATTTAAATAGGATTTTGTTTTAAGTTTCAATAAATATTATATTGTATTTTGATAATATTGTTAGTTAAAGTAAATCTAGTTTCTCTTAAGAGGTGAGTTTTTCATGAATTATTTTAGGAAAACTTTAGCAACCAATGTATTCTTTTTATTTATAAGATTTTGTTGGTATTTTAGATATTTTGAATATTAATTTTTATTGAGTTTTATAATTATCATAATACTTATTCGATAAATTTTCTTCTTCAGTAAGAATTCGATTAAGTGGATATTGATGGTCTTAGAAAATGTTGGTATTTTAGGTATTATGAGAATGTTAGGTTTTGAGGTTCTTAAAATAGGTTCTTTTAGCATTTTAAAGTTTAAATATTGAAATACGTGGTTGGTTGGAAATTTATGGAAGTTACGTGATTACTTTATAGGTGACGATTAATATTTGTTCGGCATTTTTTAGGAAAATTCTGGAAAGCTAAGAAGTCCAGATAAGCGGGGTTCCTATGCTAGACTTTGCATAAAATAAAATGAACTGAGGTCTTTTTTGGAAAATGTGCATGTTTTGTTATGAAAAGAAATCTGAAAACAACCTCAGATATTTGTTCTGTATTACTCATGTGATTCTGTTTAAGAAGAACGTATTTTCTGTCATGACTGGTGTAGACATGAACTTATTTTTGATATTTTGCTACTGAGTTGAGACAAATGAGTGAATATGAAAATTTGATAAATTTCGCATGTGACGTGAAGATGTTCTGAATTTGTTTTGGAAAATGTGAAATGATCTGAATATCAGTACTTTGTTTTGATATTATGTGGCATCTGAAAAACCTTTGGCATGACTTTTTGATTCTGTTCTGACTTTGATTCTGACTCTGATATGGTGATTCTGATTCTGTTTTGCTTTGATATGTAGCCCTGTCACGGGATATAATAGTGACCTATGGCCCTGTCACGGGATATAATAGTAACCTTTGGCCCTGTCACGAGAGATAATAGTGACCTCTGGCCCGCCATGGGATATAATTGTAGTTTTCTGTTCTGAGTGCAATCGCTTTGGTAACATGGTGATTTATGTTCTGCTTGGCTTTCCGCAGGATGCACAACCCTACCACGGAGGTTAGACATGGTCTCGGTTCTGATATGATGCCCTGATATGATATGATAAGACGAAGATGTTCAATCATGTTGTGCCAAAGGAGTCTTTGAATATGAAAAATTAGTTTCTGAATATGAAATGTTTGAAAAGTCGCTCTGATTTTCTGATAATATGTATTTTTGAGATTTGCATATTGATACTGAAATGTTTTGTTTCTACATTCTGAACTCTGTGAAAATGCTCATGTTTACACACTAGTATATGTCCTCTGCTTACTGAGTTGTTGATAACTCACCCCTTATCTCAAATTATTTTTCAGATGATTTTTTAATAGACCAGCTAAGGATCAGGATTATAGAGCATCGGTGAGATGATTATTTAAGCATAGTGGATTACTCATAGAAGATTTCTGAGAAGCGGCAGATTTTATTAAGAGACTTTGTAGTATTCTGATAACGTTATATTTTAAAGTCTATAAATATATTGATGAATTGTGAATTTTAAGTTATAGGGAGTAACTCTTCGATCCCTGCGGGACAGGGGCTTTACATTACAACTTCTTAGGATCAACCTTAACACCATTCTTAGAAATCAAATGGCCTAAGTATTCAATTTCAGTACAAGCAAACCGACATTTTGACTGCTTAGCAAACAATTGGTTCTTCTCCAAAGTTTCCAACACAGTTGCTAAATGAGATAAAATGAGACTAACAATCCCTACTATAGACCAGAATATCATCAAAGAAAACAATGACAAAGTATCTCAAAAATGACCTGAACACATCATTCATGAGTGACTGAAATGTGGAGGGGGCATTAGTGAGTCCAAATAGCATAACAAGGAACTTCTAATGGCCCTCATGTGTTTTAAAAGCTATTTTATGAACATCTACAACTTTCGTTCTAATTTGATGGTAGCCTGATCTGAGGTCGAGCTTGGAGAACAAAGTAGAACCAAACAACTCTTCTAAAAGTTCATCCACAACTGGAATATGGTACTTATCTTTTATGGTAGCCTCATTTAGAACCCTGTAATCAATGCACATTCTCCACGACCCATCAGACTTTCTAACCAACAAAATTGGAGATGAAAAGGGGGACTAACTTGGCCTAATCACTCCAGACTGCAGCAACTCAACAACCATCCTTTCAATTGATGTCTTTAGGAAGTATGGATACCTATAAGGTCGAACCTGACTGGCATTGATTCTTCCTTAAGGACGATCTGATGATCCTTAGATCTTTGTGGAGGCAACCCTTTAGGCTCCTCAAAAAGCTTGTTATACCTCTTTAAAAGCTCAGGTACTTCCTCTACCATAACAAGTTGAGGTAAATTGTTTTCATAAGCTAACAATTGTAACCAAACACCTTTACTACCCACTTTAGTAATGGTTGAAAGCTCCTTATTATCCACTAAGTCGGTAGCACACATAAGACCCTGGAGACACATCTGCTTCCCACCATAAGAAAAACTCATTTTTAATGCCACAAAATCTCAAAGCACAGGGCCCAAGGAAAGTAGCCATTGAATGCCCAACACTACATCACATCCTCCCAATTCCAAGGCAAAGAAATCAACTGAAAATACAATGCCTTGTATTGTAACCCCAACCCCTAAAGTTGTGCCCTTACAAGTTAACAATTCTCCATTGGCCACTCTCACATAAATAGTTTTTTTTGTTATTACAGACAAATTACAACGAGATAGAAGTGCGGTATCCACAAAGTTTTGGGTACTATCAGTATCAATCAAAATGACCACTATTCTCTTATTAATATGCCCCACTACTTGCATGGTCTTAGGATTTGGTGCACCAATCATGGCTTGCAAGGAAATAGAGGCAATATCAGCTACAACCTCCTCCACAGTATCATCCAAATTAAACACATCCTCCACGTCTTCATTTTCTAGGCTACTAAAAAGCTTCATACCTTCCATTAAGTACAACCTAGGTTTGGCACATTTGTGGCCTGGTTGCCACTTGTCATCACAAAAATAACAAAGTCCTTTCTTCCTTCTTTCCTGCATTTGCACCTCAGAGATTTTTTGATAAGGAAGTTTTGTTGTAGGTAAGGACTTAGGTGTGAGCAAGATGGATCCCATAGGACCACTTCTAGAACTAGATCCCTCAATAGAACTTTGGTGTGAATCGATAAACCCACCCTTCCAGGACTTCTTTGTACTCCAAATATATTGCTCTTGGATTTTTGCCAATCCAAAAGCATCATTGAGAGAAGCAGGATTCAACATCCTCCCTGGCAATCTAATGTCATCTCGTAAACCACTTAAGAAACAACTTAATTTGTTTATTTCTGACACACCTATAATTCGATTGGATAACAATTCAAATTCTGATTTATAAGTTGTTACATAACTGACCTGCCTTAATCATGTTAAAGCCTCCATTGGATCATCATATGCAGATGATCCAAATCGCACCTACACTGCTCTAGCAAACTCCTCCCACGAATGGAAAGCTCCAGCATCACTCGCATCCTGGAACCAGATCAAAGCCTCCTCATTCATGTGAAAAGAGGCGAAGAAAATTCTCTAACCAAGAGGAACTTGATGATAAAGGAAATACTGATCCTCCCTATAAATCCATGTAGAAGGATCTTTTCCCCCCAAACCTTGGAAAATCCAGTTTAATGCCTATATGAAAACTTCGATCGCCAAACTTTCGATGCTGCACTTCATTCACAACTTCATTATCGTCACTATTGGGACACCCCTCCTGAAAGTTCTGAGGCAATTGAACATGGCCATCATAACTACTAGCAGAAAGTCTCGAGATCTACTACACTAATTTAGAAAATCTCTTGTCTTGAGCCTCCCTGTCATGCCGAGCTGCTTCTTGTTGCTGAATCAAGATTGCAATTGTATCCTCTAATTGCTTTTGCTGTCGTTCCTGTTGTTGCCTCAAATGCGTAACAACGTCCACCACTTGAGCATAGGATCGTGTACCTTCTGTCATGGCACACTGACAACTGATACCAATTATAATGAGCCCTTGTAACCTGACTGTTTCGAGGAAGTCGACCTCCAGAAATGAAGACCTAGAGAAGGAAAGATAAGAGAATTTGAGAAGAGAAAGGGAGAGAATAGGAGGGAAAGTTAATTGAATTTCAGAGTTGGTTCTGCCCAGCTCTTATTTTTCTTTTTATAGCAATGTATTAAATGCACCATATCGTCTTTGAATACAAACATTCATAACATATAACGACAACGTTTTAGTGAATCACTTACTAACTCAGACGACACCGTATTGTTTTATTACTTTCCTCACAAACCCAGACTACTCTTAACGACAACACTTCATCCATATTCAACTAACAAACTAATATTACACTTAACAAAATAACGACCCTTCTTCACTTCCCATTTCTGCATCTACTTCCTTCACTGCTACCAGCTTCTCCTTCCATTCCTTTTGCTTTCTATTTCCTTTATGCCTATAACATAATTCCACAGTGAAGCAACACCAGCCAAACAAAAGAAAGAAAAATTTCTGATCACACATTACCATAGTCCAAAAAAAATGGAGGAGAAGAAATTAGATCTAACCGAAATAAAAAAATGCGATTGGAACCCAAACAAATCGAGCAAAATGGAACAAAGATCGAGTGCTAGGGTAGATAATTTTACCCTGTTGTTGGGATCAGATCTGGAGAAAGCGATGGAGATGGAGTTGCGGGAAATTGCTAAGGTGAAGCAATGGCCGTCGGAAATAGACGCGTAGAAGAGAAGAAGACAACCATGCAGGAGAGAGGGTGGGAAGAAGGAGAACGAGCTGAGGGGAAGAGAAGGGGAATGAACCGTGCAGGACTAGGTTGGTAGGAAATCATAAAACATTCATTTGACTTAGCTACAGTTGCTGTCATATATGACTTGAGGGATAGATATATTGTAGCTAATATGGTAGATAACTTTGAGGGACATTAGTTAAATTATAACTTTCATTGGCATTTGGTTAAGCCAATGCCAGTACTCTAAGGCCGTTTGGAACTTTTTCTTTTCAGTTAAGTCTAATTTTAAACTAAGTCTAATATTTAAGCATCCAACTCTTAAATAACTAAATTTTTCACTTTTTCTTTTCAGTTAAGTCTAATTTTAAACTAAGTCTAATATTTAAGCATCAAATTCTTAAATAACTAAATTTATCTCAACTCAACTCAAAACCTATTTACAGGTAGAATCCACAACTTTTTTCAAGTCAATACCTTTTTACACATGGGACCGATAACTTTTTTCAATTTTTCATAAATATATCTAAACTCATCTTAGATGAGCCCCATAAAACCCACTTTACCATCTCAAGTCACTACTATTTATAACGAACGCAACTCATCTCAATGCAGGTCAACATCCAAACGGGACCTAAGCATAGCCTAGATGGAATTCTGACCCCGTCCTTGAACCATGTACATATATACTAGCAAATGAATATGTCGATTCAAGAAGCTGGGCAAGCAAACCAAAATTCAATTTTAAATAATCAAATTACAACCTGACCTCATAATTTTAAGAAAACTTAACGCTGTGATTAGTCCAACCCCGTAGTACTGGGATAATTCAAAAACGATATTTTACAAAACCAAGGTTTAATTTCCACCATGGACCCTCCATGTATTAACGCATCCATCGTACACCGAATTGAAAGTTTTGGGTATTGTTAACGTACATGTACACTACTCTGATTAGAATACTGCATTGATTAGGAGATTTTGTATTTATTTCATTTCTTATTTCATTTGTTTTTTTCCTTATAAATAGGTCCTCTTTGAGTATTAGTAGTGGCCTAACCATTCTTTAGCCAAAATTTGAGTAGTAAATACACTTTTTCTAATTTAGCTTGTCACTTTTCAACAATATCAAATAACAAGCTCTCTAAATCTATCACTATTCTATTAAGATATTGATTTTTATTTTTTCATTTGTTTTATTTCTAATGGTAATTGGAATATTTATTCGTTATTAAAAAATTTCCTATTAATTTTCGAGCGTTCAAATTATTCCAATGGATATAATTTTCTAACGGTCTTATTTTTCCAACGATTTTATTCATCCAATGGATATATTTTTCTAACGGTCTTATTCTTCCAACAGATATATTTTTTCAACACATTCATCCAACGGATATATTTTTCCAATGGTCATAATTTTCCAACATATTCTTCCAACGGATATATTCTTTCAACGGTTATATTTTTCTAATGAATATATTTTTTTAATAGTCACATTTTCTAACGTTCAAATTATTCCAATGGATATAATTTTCTTAACGGTCTTATTTTTCAAATGGTCATATTCTTCCAACGGATATTTTTTTTTCCAACGGTCATATTTTTCCAACGTAGTCTTCCAATGAATATATTTTTTTAACAGCTATATTTCTCCAACGATAATATTCTTCCACTATAAAAAATAACATTTACTCAACAATTTTATTCACTTTAACTCAACTAAATTTGTAGAAGTCTAGTAGGGTGTCTTCGTTTCCTCTCAAGGCTCTTCCCTGGTTCTTTGAGGAGGAATTCTCCTGCCTTCACTCTTGAGTGCAAGGTGTTTTTCTTGCCATAGACAATGTTGTTTTGTGCAAAACTGTTGTCTTCCCTTGCTTATGTATTTTGTCTTTTCAATTTGTAGTAGTCGAGAAGGATGTTGAACATAGTATGTCCAAAGGCCTCTTTTGTCTGGTGGGTAAGATTATGGGTGAAAAGAAGATTGATAGAGAGACCTTTATACATACTATGTGTAAAACATGGAAATTTGTACCAGAAGTTAACATCATTAGAGTTGGGGCCAATTTGTTTCTCATTGAATTTTGTTGTGATCGAGATCTTCACAATGTTTGGGAGGGTCAACCATGTCTATTTTATTAACATTTGATATATTTGAAATTTTTTGATGGCTTTACTTTCCCCAATGATTTGGTATTTACTCGCTCTCATTTCTGGGTCCTATTACACAATTTGCCATTTGGTTGTATGAATTCTATTGTTGAGACTCGGATTGGCAACATGATCAGTAAAGATATATATGCGGATGTGGATGCCACTAGTAATGGTTGGAACAAGTATCTGCAGGTACTTGTTGATGTTGATCTACTGAAACCTTTTGTACGAGGGACTATGCTATCTTTAAAGGAACACCAAGTTTTTATGTCTTTTCAATATGAACATTTGCCACATTTCTATTTCTTTTGTGGTGTTATCATGCATGGTGATTCTGAATGTTTGGTTAAATCTGGTCCTTTTTCTGCTTTAGGCACTTCTAATCTGCAATATGGTTCTTGGTTGAGGGTTGCGGCTTCTGCTAAACATGGAGATGTGGGTAAACATCTTGGTGGTCGATCCAAACAACCATCCAATCTCCCTTCTGGTGAGGAGTTACCCCCATCCAATTCTTCAGGAAACTATCACGACAGTTATGTGATTGCTTCATTGGTTCTTGGCAAGGATAATAACACGTGGCATGGTGATATTCCTGCACAAGTGAATAAGATTGGTTGCTCCTCTGATAAGGTAATTGTCCTTACTGCAACTGATGTACCTGCTCCATCTGATCTGTTTATCCCTACTCTACACATTGGTCTGCCACCTGCTATGGAAGATGCTCCAAATCCTAATGCTAACCTCATCACTGATGAGGGGTTCAAATCTGAGACATTGGAGGAATTAATTGAATTAGGAGGCTTCAATGCCACATATTTTCCTGCAAAAGTCGAAAGCCAAGGTTCAAAATTCTGTTGCTACTAAGACTGTACCTTCTCATGCATCTATTGTTGCTAATCGTAAGAAGAAATCGTTACCTGCTGGTGCCCCTTTTAATACTAATAAACTGAGAATGACAAGACAATAAAGTTTCATTTGCTCATCCTTGAATGTATCGGTGGAGGCTGGTAGCCAACCTTGTCGGGAGAAATGAGACTTTTAAGTTGAAACTGTCCGAGGGTTGCCACTGTCGAGGGCTTGGCAACCTTCAAACAGTTCATGACCTTAACCTTATGGTTAAGGATAAAAAGCCTAGCATTTTATTTTTAATGGAAACTAAGGTACACAGAACTAAGCTTGGAAAACTGAAGAATTTCTTGGACTTTCATTGTCTATATACTGTTGATGGTGTTGGTAATGATGGTGGTCTAGCATTATTGTGGAAAGATGACATTCCACTTGAGATACAAAATTTTTCACAAAAACACATTAACTGTAAGATGGCAACTACATCCTCCAAACCCCTATGGATGCTCACATGCTTTTATGGGCACCCAATCACTGAAAAGAGTGAGGAAGGCTGTAATATATTGCACCATATGTAATATATTGCTCACATTAACCTCAGATGTAGCTTTGTCTTGGTAATTTCAATGAAATATTATTCATAGTGAGAAGTATCGTGGTTTAAAAGAAGTGATAAACATATTGCAATGTTTAGTGATGTCTTGCATGATTGTCAAACTAATATTCTGGGATTTTCTAAAAGGAAATTTACCTGGTCAAATAATAGGACATATGGTAATTTTACCAAAGAAAAGCTTGATAGAGCAGTGACCTCTACTGCATGGTGTGATGAATTTGGGGATGGGGAGATTATGGTGCTTACTTTAGTGACTTCTAATCACTCTCCTATCTTATTGACTGTGGAACAAAGACTTTGTCCCTCTGCTCCTACTTGTAGAGAAAGCAGATATGAAGCTCATTGGTCCACTTATGATTGCGCAGAAGTAATTCAAGATGCTTGGCAGTAGGTAGGTTTATCTTCTGGTAGTCTTACCATTATTTCAGCAAAACTTGGCAGTTGTATGAAATCCTTAAAAAAGTGGGTCTGTAATAGAGCTCCAATTACTGATCAAACCCTGCGAGAAAAACTCACAAAGTTAGAGGCCATTCAGAGTAATTTGCAACAAAGCAACTTCAAAGAAAAATAAGCTGTCTCGATGAAAGGTTACATCTGAAATGGAAACAGTGTGCTAAAATGCGTTGGCTTCAACATGATGACAAAAATACAAAGTTCTACCATCTGTGTGCTTGTCAAAAAACAAGGAGAAACAAGATTTTGCAAGTGGTTAATGAACATGGGGTCACTCATATTGATACTATCAAGATAGGCAGTGCTTTTACAAAGTTCTATCAATCTTTGTTTACTTCCTCTCATCCTTCTCAAATTGATGCTTGTTTAAATGCTTTGGAATGATGCTTTACTATAGGAATTCACTGAGGAAGAAGTTAAAGCTACTATCTTTCAAATGGGACCCCACAAAGCTCCTAGTCTTGATGAGTTTGGTGCATGTTTCTACCAAGATCATTGGTCTGTGGTTGGTAGTGAGGTCTTTCATGCTATACTTTCATTCTTAAACTCCAATGCTAATATTGAGGCCATCAACTTCACATATTTGGTGCTGATTCCAAAAACCAAAAATCCAAGGAGTGTTTCTGCATATAGACCAATTAGTCTATGTAATATTATATACAAAATCATTAGAAAGATGCTTACTAACAGATTGAAATTAATTTTTCCTTCACTCATTCCACCAAATCAGTGTGCTTTTGTCCTTGGTAGATTAATTACAGATAACATTTTGGCTGCTCTAAAACTTTGCACACTATGCACACGCAACTTCATGGTAACAAGGGGTATATGGCTTTGAAATTGGATATGAGTAATGCATATGATAGGGTAGAATGAGAATTTCTAAGAGCTGTGATGGCTAAATTGGGTTTTGCATCCAAGTGGATTGATCTGATCTTAAACTGTGTTACTACTTCTTCATTTTCTATTCTGTTGAATGGTGTTCCTCAGCAAAGATTCAAAACCTCAAAGGGGATTGAGGCAAGGCTGTCCTTTATTAACATACCTATTTATTCTCTGTGCTAAATCATTGAACTCTCAACTAAGTGCTGCAGAACAAGAAAAACTTCTCACTGGTGTTCCAATTGCTAAGGGAAAGATCAGAATGAGTCATCTTTTTTTTTTACAAATGATAGTCTCCTATTTTGACAAACTAATATGCAGGAATGGACCAATTTAAATCAGGTTCTTGCTGTCTATGAAGAAGCATCAAGAAAACAGCTTAATAGAGACAAGACTTATTTGTTTTTTAGTAGAAATACTAAGCCAGTAACCAAGCAGTACATTATGGAGGTGGCAGGATTAAAAGCTTCTTCTAACCTTGAGAAATACTTAGGCCTTCCCTCTCTTGTTGGTAGATCTCGTTTGAGTGCTTTCAAAGGTATTATGGAGAGGGTGGGTAAGAGGATTGGTAATTGGAAAAATAAGTTTTTATCACAATCTAGAAAAGAAATTCGTATTAAATCTGTGTTACATGCTATTCAAACTTATACACAAGTGTGTTCTTGCTGCTAATCTTTCAGTAGACAATTACACTATCTTTTTGCTAAGTTCTGGTGGGGTCATCAGGATAATCAATCTAAGATCCATTAGAAACGTTGGGAGCTATTAAGTGTTGGAAAAACCTGTGGAGGACTTGGTTTTAGAGACTTGCATGGCATTAACATAGTTCTTCTGGCCAAGCAAGCTTGGAGATTTCTTATGGATCCTGATTCCCTTCGAAGCAAGATTTTTAAAGCAAAATATTTCCCACACACTACCCTTTTATAGGCTAAGTTAGGTTCTAAGCCCTCTTACATATGGAGAAGTATTTTCCAAGCCATTCCTCAATTAAATGAGGGTCTTATATGGAGAGTGGGTGATGGTACTCAGATCAGAGTTTGGAAAGACAAGTGGCTCCAAGGGATTTTTCTTGCAAAATTCAGTCTCCTATATCTGTGCTTCCTCAGAATGCTGTGTTGTTGACCTCATTGATCCCCATACTAGGTGGTGTAATATAGCCTTCTACTGACAAATTGATGTCGAGGGGAACTGCTACTGGCTCCTTTTCTGTAAGGAGTGCCTATCACTTGCATAGGCAAACATTAAAGTTGTCTATTGGTGAATCTTCTAAGCAAGGGCAGGATGGGAGTTTATGGAGAAAACTTTGGTCCTTGCAAACCACTAATGTTGTAGGATGTTCCTATGGCATGCATGCACTGATGCTTTGCCTACTAAAGTTAATTTATACAAGAGACATGTGGTTACTGACTCTGTATGCCCTATTTGTTTAGTTGAAGATGAGACCCCAGGCTATATTTTATGGATATACCCCTCAAGAAGGAATGTGTGGCTTCTGGGCTCACAAGCTCTCCAAAAAGCTGCTATCACAACAATAGACTTTTTTAATGTGTTTGAATAGATGTATGATAAACTAATGCAACAGGACTTGGTATTGTTTGTTGTCTTGGCTCGATGTATATGGTTATGAAGGAATACTTTTATACATGAAGATTGTTTTCAATATCTTGCTTTTGCTTATCAACAAGTTGTCCAAGCTATTGAGGATCTTAGGGATGCAATGCACCATCAACCTGTGACTAGAAGTAATACAGAACCTGTTGCATTACATTGGGAAGTTCCTCCTCCCAATTGGGTTAAGGTGAATTGGGATGTGGCTATCTGTGCTGACCATAACAAAATTGGAGTTGGTGTGGTGCTAAGTGATTGTTCTGCTTCAATTCTTGCAAGTTTGACGAAGCGTATGTTTAATTGTGTTGATCCTACAATTGCTGAAGCCCACAACTTAATCACTGCTATTTTATTCTTTCAAGCCTAGATTAGTTAATTTTTGAAGGTGATTATAATCAAGTGGTCCAAGTAGCTTCATCGTTGGAGGCCAGGGTAGGGAAGCTTAACTTCTTTTATTCAGACATATGAACTCTTCTTGGTAATTCTACTTGAGGAGAGAGTTAAATGGTGTTGCTCATCAACTAGCAAGGAAAGCTTTGTTGTTAGACAATGAATTAATAGATATAGATTGTGTGGCTGATTGTATTCAATCTATTAATTGTAATGGATGATGGAAAACATTGTGATTAATATCAAGATTGCATTTTTTGATTAAAAAAAAAACTCAACTGAATTTGAAAATCATTTTTTTCATTTTCTCCTAATGAATCATTTGCTTTTTTAGAAAATAACACTTCTGAAGTCTATTTAAGCACAAAGAGAGTTAATAGTTTTCACTTATAACATAATTGTGCTTTTAGACATCGGGATACACTCATAGACAAAGTTGTTGGGGTTATCATTGTCTCATTGCCATGTCAAATTTTTCAACAAGCTGCAATGGAAAGATGTACATTTCTAACTTATATCATTGTATTTAATATCGTTGACCATAGAAGATTGAAAATCTTTTTAGAAATTAAAATTTCATATTAAGATAGTTAACATGTAACGCCCCGTACCCGAGGGTCCGGAGAGTTAACTCATGTCACTTAAAAATCATTTTCCTTCCACATAGTACATATTCTAATCTTTCCCAATCGCACAAAATACTCATATATTTACATCATCAGAGCACAACAAACTTACTGAATGAAAATCCTCAATACCCATATAAACCTTCTATGCTTAAACCATCATTCTTAACTCTTCTCACCCATGCTCCATATCCTTGATCCTCAACTGAAACATTCAAATCATCTGGAAAATATTGTGGAGATAAGGGGTGAGTTATCAACAACTCAGTAAGCAGGGAACATATACTAGCATGTAAACATGAGCCCTTTTCAGAAAGTTCAATATGCAAAAACAAAACATTTCATACTCAAATCAACAATTCATATTTGAGGATCCATTTCATATTCAAAAACACTTTGGCATAACATAACTGAACATATTCATCTTATCATATCATATCATATACCATGTTTAACCCCCGTGGTAGGGTTGTGCTATCCCCGGTGGCCAAACCAGGCAGTATCATGTGGTGAACTTCCCCTTTTTCAATCTCGGAGCCCCGAGTGTGCACACAGGAAAGAACACGTAAAAAGACCACTTTGTTTCCAAAGTGGTTGCACTCATATCATATCATGGTGGTACCAACCATATCACGTGAACAGTATTATCATATCAGAACCATATTCAGAACAGATAAGTATGCCAAAGTTTTATCATATCCATATCATATCAAAACACGTGCGAAACATATTCATATAATTTCTATTTGATCAAAAACAGATCCATATCATTTCATATCACATGCATAAAATTTCAATGATATCATATTCGCTCTTTTGTATATTTCAGAAACATGTCAAATATTGCTCATGTCTACACATTTCATGTCAAACATTTCTTTTCTCTTTCATACGTATCTCATGAGGGAAAGCAAAACATATACTGAGGTTGTTTTTCACTTTTTCTTTTTCTTTTTAAAACAACATGCACATTTTTACAAACCAACCTCAGTTCATTTCTTTTTATGCAAATCCAGCATAGGAACCCCGCTTACCTGGACGACTTAACTTTTCCAAAAATTTCCTCAAAAATGTCGAGTCGACTATAAATCGTCACCTATAAAAATAATCACGTAATTTCTGTAAGTTTCCAATAGATCACATATGTCGATATTTAAGCCTAAAATTCTTAAATAACCTATTTTAAATCTCTCAAAACTTAAAACCTTCATAATCCCAAAATATATCATTACTTCATAAAATCACCAATATCCACCACAACCCACGTCATACACAAAACACCAATATTTAAACCCGAACAGCCAACAAATCTCATAGTCTAAACCAATCATACTAACAACTCCAGCACCCAAACCAATCAACCCCGTTACTCCTCGGACTCAGTCCGGCAAAACCAATCAGCAATTAAATACAGTGTAATGTGCTAGTACAAAAATACATTAAATTCACGAGAATTCTTTGAAAAATACTTACATTGCTATATAATAATTTATGGAGGATCACGGAGGCGCAAGAAGTGGAAAAATAGTTGCAGAACAGTGCAAAATACACTGTGGCCGTGGGTCACAGATACCCACTTTTCAACGGGTGCAAACGAAGACCCGAGATTGATAGGGTAGGGCCTAGGGATGTCGGTGAAGCTAGTGGTGGTGATGGTTGGCCGTGGGTGGCGGCGCAAAGGGTGGTTTAAGATCAAAAATACCCAAAACGGAAATGGAGTTGGATGTGCTTCACCGGTGATGGATCGAAGGTGGGGTTGGGTTCAATGGGTTGCTTGGAGATCGAGGATGAAGTGGTGAAGAAATGGCGGCCAATGGTGGTGCGACGGCGGCGCTGGAGTGAGGAGAAGGCCAAGGCTTCGTGTGGCGCGTGGAGGCTAACGGTGGCGCCGGAGGAGCTGAAACTGGAGGGAGGTGGTCGTCGGCGGCTGGGGAGTCGAGTGGGGTGGGCGGTGTCGCGCACGGCGGCGCGAAGGCGGTGGGCTGGGTGAGGAACGGCTGCACGGCGAGAGAGAGAGAGAGAGAGAGAGAGAGAGAGAGAGAAGAACTCGCGCGCGGGGAGGAAGACCAGGAGGAGGAAAAGAAAAAAAAAGAAAAAAAAAAGAAAAGAAAAAGAAAAGGAAAAGAAAAATAGAGGGAAAAGAAATGAGGTCCAATCCTCACATCTTGGGTCATAAAAAATGATCCAACAGAAACGATTTTAAAACTGCAAGTGAAATAAAATAATTCAAACACAGTGATTAAATTGAAAATAAATAATTAAATCCAACAATAAGTTAATTTAATTCGAGAAGAAATTTAAACACATAACAATAATTAATTTAAAGAAAGCACTTCAAAAAAATAATTTTCGTAAACTAAAAATCATAAAAATAGTCTAATTAAAATCCAATAATTTTAAAACAAGAGAATAAATTCTGAATCAATAAAAATAATTCATTCATTAAAATACACTAAAATACGGGGTGTTACATAACATGTGGTATCAAATAATCAGATTATAGATATTCTACGATCACGATAAATTATATATAATACAAATTTGGATGTGCTGTATTTTAATTTTACATAATAATAACCTGGCGTGCTTTCCCCATTTTTTATTTTTTTGTGAATGGAAAAAGACAAAAAGAAACAAGCAAATAAAGGATATTTATTTTTGGAAATTAAGACTATACACGCATATCTCAACTGAAATCAAGCATATGCATCATTTCCATTAGTAAACTTCATTCTAAAGCCTTAAAATCGCGAAGAGTGTCTTCATGAATGAAAGATTCGAATCATCAAATCAATTGAGCAATAAATTAAAATGTTTAATTCATGCATGCAAAACTTCCAGTTACCAACTTCAAGATTCTAGAGTACTCTAGATAATAAAAAGGAAGAATTAGGAATCCATAACAAAATAAATTAATTCTACTAATAATTTTTTTCTTCTTTTGGCCGAAGCTCAATGCCATGGACAACAAGGCCAGATTTACATTGACCGGCTTCAGTCTCCCACAAGTGCATCTGTAACACGTTATTCTCATCTCCATTGAAGAACTCCCCAATCTCAATCTCCATCCACATGTCCTCTCTCTTGCATGGAAGCCGTCCATCATCATGTCCAGGAGGTCTGTCTCTCGATGTTCTTGGTTGCAGATAAGCAATATTCGTAGTTTCACCTTCAATCTCGTTTTCAATGCTAAGAGACACTTTCACTGGGTGGGAAAGCCCAAGGGGACTTGTGATCGCACGGTAGTGCATACTGTTTTCGGGCATCGGTGCAATGGTGTAAATAAAGTATGCGCCATAAGTTGTATTTGGGGATAGGATTTTAGTCTCGACACTGCCTCTTATCTCAAGCCACCACACAAGCCAAAGATGAGCAACCTCTGAGAATCTGCACATTTTATAAACTCATAATAACACCCTATGGGTGTGTGTATGCATATGTCTATCATTGCTATAAAAAGGGTAATTTATAAAGAAGCAGGTGTGCACAAGCGCGCGCAGAGAGAGAGAGAGAGAGAGACCTGGACTTGGGTATATCTGGCGACTGATCAGCTGAAGAAATCCATTGCCAGTAATATTCAGTATCTCCCCATGATATCGATAACTCCCTCGCTCCCAGCATATAACATTTTTTCCCACTCCACTTGTTTATTGCAAAAGTCTGTGCGTTGAATCACTATGCTCGTCATGCAAACCACCAAAACAGAGTATGGACAGAAAAATAGAGAAACTATACATTTAGAACTTCAAGAACAAAAAGAGTGTTGAAAAGTTGAAAAATCTTCCAAAACAATTTCATATATTCTGCACCCAAAACTTTCAAAATTGACAAACATATGCAGTACCACACTGTTGATGAAGTATGATTTTACTTGCATGAATAGTATAAAATTAAATTATCTTAAAAATTATATTGTCATGTTAACAGTGTGGAATAAATGTCATTCGCACAAGCTTGCAAATATAATTTTGATAAGAGTAATGCATTTTATTTCCCCAAATATCCGATACCACTAAAGTTTAGATTTAATAATATATTAAGAATAAAGACAATTATATATAGAGGATTTAAAATTAACATATTACAGAAGAATCTCATGTCAGAAATATCAAGCCGGCCAGCTCGTAAAGATAGACTGGATAGTGACTTTCATTAGGAGAATCAATTTTTCTCACATTTCCAGATCAGAATGGTAATCCCGAAACAAAAATTCTATGTACAGTCACTTTTACATACTCCTTCACTCACTAATGTGATTAATTGCGCCACTGTTATTTTCCAAAATAATCTTTTCTGTTTCGGAAAATATCAATCAATGTAATAAGGATCCATACCGCTAAGCCTCTTTTGCAGAACAGGTTAGTCTCCCCCTCCGATTAAAAATGGAACTTTTTGAATCGAAATCATTATTAATATAAGAAACGCATCCTTTCCGAACTAAATAATAAGACGAAGTAAACATAATTAAATAGAGAAATAATACTTGCAGTCGTGAGTGTGTAAACGACGTGTAGTTGCTTTGAAAAAAGTGAATAAATATGGGACTTACATGAAAAGAAATTAATTTTTTAATAGTGGACCCTACTCTTTTTTAAATCGACTGTACGGCGTTTGCGCATTTCACGACTGTGTGTAGCATTACTCAATTAAATAACTAGATAACTAGATAGCGTGTTTTGCTCACCCTGTTGCCGTTGCCAATGAGGGTAGGATTGTTGCAGAGATGGAAATAAAGATCCTTCTTGGGCAACATATTCAAGGATGATGATGACGATGACGCCGCCTGTGACGAAACTGATGGGGAAATGATGTTACGATAATCCGGTGGCAGAAACCTCTCCCACACGAGATTGGAAGCCGCAGCCGTTTTGAAGGCTCGAGAAACCAGCGACAATCTACATGCATCGCGAGGACTTGTGTTGGAGATGATGTTGGCGATGCACTCTTCGGGCAGAATCCTTGTTATATCCGTTTCCATTTCTCCCTTCCTAATTCTTCTCTTGCGAGTTTTCTGTGTGGATGAAGACGTTGTTTCGACGGTAAATGTGTGAGGAAGACTCGAACGGGCGTTACATATATATAATAGAAGCACCTTCGATAATTTCAAGGCGAATTGAATGAATGGGATCCAGTTTATAGGAAAGACTTGAAAGTTTCCGTACGTGTTCACACATGCAAGGCAAGTCCAAGAATGTCCTATATATGAACGACCCATACATGATAAGAACAGCTTAGACAATATTAATTACTCCTGATGATCTGTTTTTTCCTTTTTCTTTTTTCCGATCGAGCACCAACACATAATTCCATGCAAATTGATTATACAAACGCTTTTTTTTTTCTTAATAAATTAATATGACCCTTGAATTTAACATCAGAATAATGCTACTATATATAGTACCGTCTCATTTCTCTTCTCATTTTGGCTCTTTATGCATTTAATTTTTTTTATTTTACTTACTGATTAAGGAAATGATTATTAGTGTATTGATTTTTTAATATATTTTTTAAAAATGTTTAAAAATATTAAAAAAATATGAATAAAAAAAAATTAAAAAGAAGAATTTGGCCTAAGGGACACGCCCAGCGGCCACTACTATGCGGCACCGGACTCTTGATTTAACGATTTAGCATCATGTATACAATTTAATTAATACTTTGTAAAGCTTTCCTTTACAGCTAGGCTGCTAACCTCGGTACTGCTATATACATGGACTTTGTCTGTTTACCCAAACTCCATGTACATGCACATGTGCATGTACACTACAACAAATATACTTTTTCTAGACAACTTTTTGTAAAAATTGTCATTTTCATCACAAAAATTTGATGATTGCGATTCCATAATTTTTTTTCCTGACTGGAAAATAATTCCTCCTGCGCATGTCATGACTGTGGGTCATAGCTAGCGGGCTGGGAGCCACGCGCATTGCCGATATTGGTTAGTGTTGCCCACACGTTGATCAAAATACGAAAGTGATCGATGGAAAGGTGTTGGCCGGGAGAATTTTCTTTGTTCATTGCAAGGTCACACATGAATGGAATTCGACTGAATTGCCAGAAGGTGTTCAACAGGAGGCGTGCCACCCCGGTTTTGAAGGGAAAGTTTCGTCCACAAGACCAAACCGATAAGTAGGGTCAAAAGAGAGAGTCAAAGGTGCAAGCAAGGAGGGGAGCCGATGGGACCGATCAATAGCAGGTACCACCTTGTCACGGAGCAAGGGACACTCAGGACTTCGTTTTTGTAGACTTATTTCTGATCGGATTGATATTCAAAGAGATACACAGCCGGGAGATCCAGTAGCATTGGCTAGCGAGGCATTTACACATGAGGCTAAGGCATCACACATATCTACTCGCGAGGAGATAACCAACATACTATGTGCTAAGATCGGTGTACACACATTAACGGTGATCGATGCAGTGCATACTACTATGTCTGAGTTACGTACAAAGATTAATGCTAATATCTCTGAGTTACGTACAGAGATTCATGCCAGTAATGCAACTCAGGTCATGCTCAGTACTTGACTGACACAGGTAGAAAGACAATTAGCTGCAGTCGAGGATGTGTGTAGAGACCTCGTATTACAGTAGTTTCTATCTTTTATTTATATATTTTTTTTTGTTTTTGTTATGGACAGTATCTGGTATTTTGATAATCTGCTTTAGTTATGAATTACATTTTTTTTTTGTCTTTTCTAGATTAGTTATTGATTTATATTATGTGGTGTATGGATGATAATACTTATTTAACTAAAAATCTTATTTAACATAAAAGAATCACTAAAATATTTTTAAATTAATTACATAAAATTAATTTATGAATTCGTAAATATTTTATTTTACAGTAAATCATAATATACAATATGTATAAAATTTTTATATTTTGAGTTACGTACATAGATTAATACTATACATTCGAACTAAATATGTGTCGTTCGAACGGTCTAGAAACATTCCCGCTAGATCTTGCCACCAAATCTATCTCGTTCAAACAAAACAATTGCGGTTCGAACGGTTTTGAACTTTCCCCGATAAAATAAATTATTTCCCTGCCCAGATTTGTCTGTTCAAATAGATTTTTGTCCGTTCAAATGGATGTGACTTTTTGAGACAATTTAATTCGTCACAGAAGATCCTGTTCAACCGATTATTTAGACGTTCGAATGGTTTTGTAAAGTCATCTATTTTTTTAGATAAAATTTAAATTTTATCTCTAATAATTACTTTTAGAGACAAAATTCAGTTCGTCCCTAAAACTAAAATATGTTATAGTGTTTCCTATATATGAGCGACCCATACATGATAAGAATAGCTTAGACAATATTAATTACTCATGATCTGTTTTTTCCGATCGAGCGCCAACACATATATAATTTCATGCAAATTGATTATACAAACGGTTTTTATTAATAAATTAATAGGACCCTTGAATTTAAGAATAGCTTAGACAATATTACTTTTCGCTGCACGTGATGCGTGGTGGGCGGTGAAAACAATTGGTTTTTAAAGTTAGGGTGATTAAAATATGAATAATACTATTTAGTCTTTGAAATTAACTATTCAGTTTGTCCAACATCGCGTGATTTATTAAAAAAAAATTTAAAAAAAAATACAAACACAAAAGTGGTAGAATAAACCTAAGTCTATGTACTTTTCATCTTTTTGTGTTTTTAGATGCCCTTGTTTTGGATATGGTTTTTTATAATAAAGCACGTGTGGTGCCACGCTGTAGTGCAACGTCAAAAGGGTCTTCTGAGCAGCAAGTTTCAAATGGTTCAATAGCACTACTCTTTAAATTTTTTAGTGCTAAGTAAAAATAATATAGTTCAAATGTGTTGGTTCGATGGTCAAAATTTTAAATGAAATGGTGCAATGCTGATCAGAAGAGCCTATGGACATTGGCGACTTGAACCAATGTATGTCTCTTGGAGATAGAAGCCTTAACTGTTAGGCCACCAAACGAAAGGTTGTGCCCTTTGAGGAATTAGAAACCTTTTAAATGTGTTTTTTACAAATTGAAAAATTGTGACTTTTTACAAGTGTCATTTTATTGTCTACAATTAGGGAACCCCACCCATAAATTTAAATGCTCCAAAAATTCTCTAGAAAATAAGAGAAATATTTCCTCCTTCATTTTGTGTCTTTCTTTATTTGGGTTTTGGCTATTTTATATCGAGTTCAAAAATTTTCTTTTGTGTGCACAAAAAAATGAGATTAATGGAAATCTACGTTGTTGTATCTTAGAAGTAGATTGTCAAAAAGCTTGGAGAATAGCCCATCACAACATGCATCAATATCGGATTCTCTCTTTCTAAATTGTTCCTATTATTTTATTTATTCTCTATTTTACAAAGCGTATGCACATATATCTTATATCTATATTTTCCAACAATCTTGGTGTAGAATATTTTCTCATTTTGTTAAACTAGAGTTGTATGTTAATTAATTGGTTATCATCATGACTTTTAACGAACCTATTGCACCCGAGAAATTTGGAGAAGTTAATTTTAAGTGTTGGTAAGGAAATATGAAAATATTTCTTTTAATGCTTGGATTATATTTTATTATTGAAAATGACCCTCCTTCTAATGATTTGCATGAACCCGCGTGTTTTGTTGATTTGAAAATCTATATTGAAAAAGATAATTTGTATAGATATAGAATTTTAAATCATATAAGTGATACATTTTTTTATGTTTACCTACACATTAAATTTGCCAAAGAGATTTGGAATGCTCTTGATAAGAAATATAGTATCTAATGGAATGAATAAGTACACCTCAAGCTAATTTCTCAACTTTAAGATGGATGATTCGAAATCCATAGTAGAGTAAGCCCATCTGTTAACTATCATTTGCCATGAATTGGGTCAACGGAAAATGAGTATTACCGAATGTCCCCAAGTTGCTTATACAATAGACAATTTGCCTCCTTTATGGAAAGATCTTGGTCTATCTCTCAAATATAAGATTGAAGAACGACACTTGATCTCCACCATTAGTATCCAAGAACAACACTTGAAAAATGATCATATCCCACCTTTGCTTTTTGAGTTCCAGTTTAAGTCAAATATTGTAAAAGACAAAAGATCACATAGGAACCCATTACACCATAAGTCCAAATTAAATAAGAGTAAAACGGGTAGGACAATCTGAAACCAAATTCCCATATCAACAATGATTATAAGAGACCCATTTGTTTTAATTGTCATAAACTAGGTTACTTGGCTAAAAATTGTGACTATAAAAAGAGAAAAAAACCAAACAACCAAAGAAACGAACCACAATCGACTAATCCAGAGGCTCATATGGTGCTTTCTCCAATTTCGTTGGAACTAATGAACAGCATGTAAACTTAGGAGTGTTCATCCGGTTTCCGACCCGGGAATCCGGGTATACCCGGACCGGAACCCGGATTTCAAATCCTGGCCGAAACCCGGACCGGGTTATTCCGGATCAAATCTGGTCCGAAACCCGGATGGACTCGAATTTTTAAAACCCGGAAATCCAGGTTCCGGGTCGTACTCGGGAATTTTTTTTTTTTTTCATTCCCTAGTTATTTGGGTAGTTTCCTTCAAATTTCCTGACAACCAAACAGAAAATTTGGGCATTTTTCCTTCAACTTTCCCAACAACCAAACAGACTCATTAAAATTGAGAATCAATGAATCCATAAACAGTCGATACCCAATAGAGATTTAAAAAAAAACAAGTTTCCAAACATTCTCAACGGCAAACAGATGTGGCGAGAGACTAGAGAGAGAGAGCAAGAGAGAGAACTGAGTCGAAGTAGTCGCAGGGGGGGGTTTACCAAAATAACGACCTAGAGCACAGGTCGACAGCGACGGTGAAGGAGATGCACCGATGCGATGGCGGCAGCTAGGGTTTCTGCATCTACCGTAGCGCAACGAGAAAGAGCGAGAAACTAGAGAGAGAGTGAGAGAAGTGAGTCGAAGTAGTCACAGGGGGGTTTACCAAAATAAAGACGTAGAGCAAAGGTCGATGGCGACGGCGACGGCGAAGGAGATGCAGCGACGCGATGGCGGCGGCTAGGGTTTCTGCATCTACCGAGTGAGAGCGCGAGACTAGAGACAGAGAGAGAAGTGGGTCGAAGAGTCGAAGTAGACACGGGGGGGGGGGGGGAGGCTTATCGATAGGGATTTTCTTTTAAATGACCCAGGTACAGGGTTTAAACCCGGTATCCGGGTACCTAACCCGTACCCGGACCGTGTTGGTCCGGGTTTTATAATGCGGATTTCGGATCCGTTTTGATCCGGGCTGGAACCCGGAACCAGAATTTGGTTTTCCGGGTTCTAGACCGGGTCAGGAAAAAACCCGGCCCGGATGAACAATGCTATGTAACCTTAAGTCCCCAAGTTTATCTGGCCTGTAGTACCACTGACTGGATAGTAGATACAGGAGGCAACTTACATGCCACTTTTAACCGCAATATCTTTTCAACGTATCAGGATACATGCGGCTTGAAAGTGATGATGGATAACTTCATCTCTACACAAGTATTTAAGTAGGAAAAGTTGAACTTAAACTAACATCTGGATATACCTATCCATTAGAAGAAGTGTTTTACGTGCCACATACGAGAAGAAACCTAATTAATGGATCTTTACTTAGTGGGCAGGATACACATTGTTATATCAATTTAAAAAATTATTGTAACTAAATATGAGTCATTTGTGAGAAAATGTTATGTTAGTGATGATTTATTTGTAATAAATACGTAAAATAATATAGTAGACAAATTTGATTTTAATAAAAAATCTACATTTTCTATATGTTCTCTTCAATATGGCATGCTAGATTAGGCCATGTTAATTATCATGATGTTAAAAGAATGATGGATTTAGATATTATTCTTAAAGCTCTTATAGATTTGGATGAAAAATATTTAATATGTGTTCAATCAAGACATCCTAGAAGTCATTTAAATATGTTGTAAGAAATTCATCACTACTTGAATTAATACATAGTAATGGTTGCTATTTAAATGGTGTCTCTTCTAAAGGTGGTAATAAATACTACATTACTTTTATAAATGATATGTTAGAATTCTGTTATGTTTACTTGATGAAAATAAAATATGAAACTTTTTAAAAAAATTTCATCTATAAAACTAAAGTTGAAAATCAATTTGAGATAAAGATTAAGATTATCAAGTTTGATTAAAGAGGTGAATATTCTTCTAATCATTGGTTCAATATTATACATGAGGAAAACCTTCCATATTCTCCCCAATCCAATGATGTTGCTAAATGGAAAAATAGAAGCTTGGTGGATATCACTAATGTTATGCTCTCTAGTTCCGGCCTACCTATGCAGAGATAGGGGAATCAATACTTGCATATTTTTTTTTATCTTGAATAGAGTACTATTCAAGGGATCTGACAAGCCACCGTATGAATTATGGAAGAGTAGAATGCCCACCATTAATTTCTTTCGAGTTTGAGGTGTCTTGTCAAAGTTAATGTTCCAAAAATCAAGAAAAGGAAACTAGCTCCCAACACAATTGATGAAGTATTCATTGGGTATGCTAGACGTGGTTCTGCATATAAGTTTTTAATTATCAAATGATAGGTACAAGGTATTAATCCCAATACTATCATGGAGTCTAGGGATGCATCATTCTTTGAAGATTTATTTCTCTTAAAAAATAAAGTATAAAGATCTTTACTTACATTGAGTTTTCCTTCCACTAGTAGTCAACCTATCATTTTATCTAATCTTGAGAGTTCATCCAGATTAGAAAATGAACTTGGTATAAGAAAACAAGTGAGAAAGGACAAAAGACTTTGGACAATATGATTTTTATACTTATTCTGTAGAAGAAGACCCTTTGACTTTCAAAGATGTCACGCTTTCTATTCATTCATCTTTTTGGAAATAAGCAGTAAATAATGAGATAAAATGTCTTTAAGATTAATGACACCTGAAACTTATGTGATCTCCCTCTTGAATGTAAAGCCAATGGATGTAAGTGGATCTTTAAAAAGAAATTGAGACCTGATGGTTCTATTGATAAATTTAAAGCTAGACTGGTTGCAAAGGGCTTTACACAAAGAGATGATATCCATTATTTTTATACATATTTTTCTGTTACTAGAATAGCCACAATTCATGTTCTAATTGCTCACGCTGCGACCCATAAATTTTAGGTTCACCAAATAGATTTAAAGACCATCTTTCTTAATGGTGATCTAGAAGAAGAGATATACATTAATCAATTAGAGGGTTTTGTCATTCCAGGACAAGAAAAAAAGTTTGTAAACTTATTAAATCTCTCTATGGTTATAGCAATCCCCAAAACAATTGTACAAAAATTTGATAAAATAATTTCATTTTATGATTTGAAGATAAATGAATGTGATGAGTGTTTATACACTAAAATAGTTGATGGTGTGTGTGTAATGCTATGTCTTTACTTTGATGATATTCTCATCTTTGGTACTAATATAAATATACTTCTTGATGTTAAAAAATTTCTAGCTAATATCTTTGACATGAAAGACATGGGAAAAACACCAAGTAATTCATGGTATTAAGGTAATGAGATCTCGTGATCGTACTAGCATATATCAATCTCATTATATTGAAAATATTCTTAAGAAGTTTGATAGATTCAAATGCAAACTTATTAGTACTCTTATTGATACTTGTTTGCATTTAAATAAGAATCTTGAAAATCATGTGTCACAACTGAGATATTATCATATTATTGGTACGCTATTATACATTGCTAATTTTATTAGAACTAATATTTTGTAGGTTGTGAGTAGACTTAGCAGATTCACTAGTATGGCTAATGATTCTCATTGGAAGGCATTGGTTACAATTCTTAGATACTTGAGAAGAACCATGCCATATATAGTACCCTTTATTCCGGGTATCCAACTATATTCGAAGCATACAATGATGCTAGTTGGATAACTATCACAGTAAATTGTAAGGGAATGAGTGGATATGTTTTCACTTTTGGTGGAGCCATTATGACTTGGAGATCTTGCAAGCAAACTATGATTTTATTGTCTACTATGGAGGCTGAACTAATAGCTTTGGATACTACCAGACACGAGGTAGAGTGACTTAATAATTTATTGTCAGAAATTGAACAAGTTAAAAAGCCAATACTAGCTATTTCTGTTCTTTATAACAATCAAGTTGTGATAAATATTTGTAATAATAACACTTTAATCAAAAGATGAGACATATCAGTATCATGCATTCTATTAGAAGATACCCGACTTTGAAATATGTAAAGTCAGAAGATAACATTGTAGATACTTTGACCAAAGGATTGTCAAAGTTGAAGGTTAAATGTACATCAAGGAGATGGGACTAAAACCCATTAATTAGGTCATCGGTAATGGAAACCCAACATGTTAGACTAGAGATCTCAAGAAGAAGGTTTAATGGTAAAAACAAGCTACTTAAGTGACTTGAGAGCACTATTAAAATATTATTATTGGTCTATCCGTAGGGTGTGAGTGCTATAAATGCAATGGAAAAGGAAAATGAAATGCTTTGAATGACTCCAAGACTAAGGAGAGCTATCGAATTGCATGTACTCTTGAAGGACTCATCTATGTGAGAGTGAATGTGGGGCCGTAGTCTATAGTAATTGGGCTATTTACTAGAGCGGTCATGAATTAAAAATACGGTGCACAACCTTTATGCACCACTTTGATAGGAACTTGATGATATATGCCATAGTTTGAGGTTTGGAGAAGCCTAAGTTAAAAGATTTTGGTTCAAGATTTGGTTCACCATGAATCTTTTAGATGGAAACATGCTAATACTAGGTAGATGTTCAAAGTCGCTACCTCTATGGATGCAAAGTACTTAGCCTAAATAAATCTCCTCTAATTTATGTTTAAAATATTTTAACAAGATGGGGAATTGACATTTGTCATGGTTCAATGGGTTGCTTTGGTGGTCAAAATTAAAAGGTGTCATGGTGACTTAAACCAATACATGCTTCTTAGAAATAGGAGCCTTAACTGTTGGGCCACCAAATGAGGGGTTGTGCCTTTTAGTAAATTAGAATCCATTTAAAAGTGTTCTCTGGGAATTGAAAAGTTGTTACTTTCCACAAGTTTCATTTCATTGTCTATAAATAGAGAACCACACCCACAAATTTAAATACTCCAAAAATCCTCTAGAAAGTTAGAGAAACACTTCCCCCTTCATTCTGTGTCCTTCTTTCTTTAAGTTTTGGATTCGATGATCTGTTTTCCAAAAATGAGATTAACGGAAATCAACGTTGTTGTATCTTGAGAGTAAAATATTAAGAAGCCTAGTGCATGTTAAGATCTGGAGGCGACAAAATCTACTCTAAGGAAAACGTTCATCACAATGTACCTCAACACCATGTTCTCTATCTAAATTTCTCTTATTATTTTATTTATTCTCTAGTTTACAAAACATATGCACATATATCCTATATCTATATTTCACAACAGAAACTTCTAGTGTTCATGGGTGAACGAAGATGGGGGTGACGTTTCCAATGGCTAAGGCACTTTGGTGGAATAGAAACTCAAGATCTAAAATGTAGTAACTTTAAAAAAATGAGAAAATAAAAAAGAAAGAAAATGGACCGATAGAGGGATGGAGAGCAATGTAGGAGAAAGATGAAGGGCGGCTGATGAATTGGGGTTGGGGGTTGTTAGTCTTGAGTTTCAGGGGAGGGGTTGGGAGGAGAGCGTTTGATAAGGGAGAGCGTTAGGTTGTGATACACCCAGGTAGATGCAACCTTATTAAAAGCAGAGTTCATAAAAACTTGAATTGCTTTCTAGGGTGGCTCTTGAGAATGACCCTTAGATTCTTGTTGAACTTGAACCATTTTCTTGATTTTAGAAACTTTTTCAACTATCTAGCCAAAAAGCCAAGGTGCTCATCATTCAAGAGCCAATTCAAAATGGACTCCAAAAGCTAAAGGCTTTTTGTTTGATTTGGGCAAGGAAAGCTTACAAGTCGAAGCAAGCTATTCAATCCTCGTGATTCTTACTTTCTTCAATAGTTGTGACCTTTGTTCTGAACTGCTTGGATGGGTACCTCAAGATTTTCCTGACAATTTTAGAATAAGAAAGCTTAATTTTCAGCATGTGGACCCCTATTCCCCCGCCGGCACGGCAAGAAGAGCTGTCAATGAAGACCTACCAAGGTTTCCCAACCGGGGTGGTCTCCACTTCCTAAGGAAATTCAGTGAACTCGACAATAAAGTTTGCCAAGGCTTTCCACTTTATCGAGCCTTTGGTAGATAGTCAATGTCAAACTCACTGAGCTCAATCGACCAACTGACTAGTCTTCTTGAATTGTTTGGCTTTCGTAGTATCTTTCTTGAGGGTTCTCCATAAGAACTTTGATGGGGAGTGCCTGGAAGTATGGTTGTAGTCTTCTGGCTGCGACCACTAAAGCGAATGCAGGCATTTCCATTCGCAGGTACCTAGCCTCTACGCCTCGTAGTGCGCAGCTCGTGTAATGCACTGGCATTTGGGCTGACATTGCCAAGTACACGTAAAGCGTGTCTCCGTGCTTAGGCTGCCTCAATAGCGGCAGGCTGGACAGGCATTGCTTCAACTCTTGGAATGCCTAGTTGCATTCGTCGTTCTTGGGATGCATTTTTTGTAGAACTCTGAAGAATGGCATGCATTTGCCCGTGGATCTGGACACGAACATGTTTAAAGCTACCACCCTGCCTACTAGCCACTGGGTCTCGCTTATGTTCCGTGGCAGTTTCATGTCCATAATCGGGTCGATCTTTTCAGTGTTGGCTTCAATCCCCCTTTCAGACATGATACATCCTAAGAATTTTTCTAAACCCACACCGAAGGCGCATTTCACTGGGTTCAACTTCATTATGTACTAGCGGAGTAGGGCAAAAGATTCTTTTAGGTCGGTTAGATGCAAGACGAATTCTTTACTTTTTACTAGCATGTCATCGAAATATACCTCCATGGTCTGCCCAATTTATTTTTTGAACTTCCAATTCACGAGCCTTTGATAAGTCGCCATAGCGTTTTTTAAGCCAAAAGGCATGACTTGGTAGTATTAAAGCCCCCTGTCTATGATGAATGACGACTTCTCTTCATCCATCAGATTCATACGGATTTGGTTGTACCTTAAGTAGATGTCCATAAAGGTCAGCATTTTATGTCTAGCCGTAGTGTCAACGATGACGTCAATCCACGACAATGGGAAGCTATCCTTTGGGCATGCTTTGTTTAGGTCAGTGAAGTCTACGCACATTCTCCACTTCCAGTTCGCTATCTTGACCAGGATGACATTGGACAACCACTCGAGGTAGTGGGCTTCTTTGATAAACCCTGCGGCGAGGAGAAGGTCCACTGTTTCAACAATAGATGCATACTTCTCTATGTTGAACGATCTTCCTTTTTGGAAGACCTTTTTGTAGATGGTGTCGACACATAGTTTATGCTCAATGACTATGTTGTCAATCCTGGACATGTCTTTATGACTCTGTGCAAACACGTCCCTGTGTTCTATCAGCAGTTGCTTCAAGGCTTCCAGGATGTCAGGGATAATTTGTGTACCTACACGTGTTGTTGTATCGGGCCGTCTTGGATGCAATTTCACCAGCTCCAACTGTTCGTTTGCCTCTGCCTGTTGTAAATTATATTCGTCCCGTGCCTCCACACCATGATTGAGGAGAACTAGTGGTGGGGGCGATGGTTCACCCTGCGTGTGATCTTCGATAGTGCAAACGTTGGACCCTGCTGCTTTGAGCTCCTACACATAACATTCTTAGGCCAGGACCTGCTCGCCGCGCACTTCTCCTACTCCCTCTGGTGCCCACTGGTTGGGTTGCATCCCCGGAGAACCCCTTCAACAAGGTGGGAGAAGGTCGTAACTTGTTGGCATCTATACCTATCATGACAAAAGCCTATCAAAATAGGATGTCTACTGAGCTTCTGTTGTCAACTAGAATTCTTCTGGTAGTATAGTTGGCGACCAAAGGGTAACTACCAATGCGTCATCATGCGGGTACAAGACCCCCCCCCCCCCCCCACAATCTTCTTCCCCAAAGGAGATGGTTGTTGTATTACTACGTCGTGGGTACTTGGGCATGTGTTGTTCTACTAAAAGCTGATTCACCGCCCCTAGTAAATCTCCCAACTATAGTACAGACTTCTCCCAAAGGTGAGTTAGCACAACTAGTATTTTGGCGAGGGGAATCACGACCATCTTCTCTTGTCGACCGTCGCCTTTTCAGGCTAGTGCTTCACTGAGGATTGCGTTCTCGCTCTACTTCTTGCCTCGGCTTTACACATTCAGCAAGCATATGTTCGAGCTCTCCACTAGCCGCCAACTCAAACACCCTATTTTTCATTGTAGTGCAGTCTTCCGTCCAGTGGGTGTCTAACTTATGGTACTTGCAGAAGCATTGCCCTATCCTTGCCTATCGTTGTTCCTTTCTCGAGGAACCCTCTTTCTCTTGCACATTCAAGTTGTTGTGAATGAGCCGGGTTCCTTGTTCACGTGGGGGTGCTTGTCTCTCATGCCTTCTTTCTTGTTGGCATGAGCCGATCTTCCTGTCTCCTATTCTACTAACATTTTTTCCTTTTGACTTCATCTCATTTTTCCTTAGCTCAATAAAGGTTGTATAGTGTCTTCCTCTTGACAAATTTGTTAGATCTGACAATAAACTCCCTCAGGGTTGAAAGAGTTTTCCTTTCCAACTCGGCCATGAATAGGCTCCTAGGCCATACACCTCCCATAAGAGCTATCAGAGTTATCTTTTTCGTATTGGCCGTTTGTTGTTAGCCTCTCCTTATTGAATCGAGTTAGGTATGCCTTTAAACTTTCTTTCTCTCGTTGTTTAATGGTTAGGAGATATGTAGCAGGTCGACGACGCCTTCTGCTTGCCATGAACTGCGTTAGGACCTCCTTGGCCAATTCTTCAAAGTTGCCAATTGACCTAGGTCGCAGTGCACTAAACCATACTCTCGCCACACCTTTCAATGTTAACGGGAAGGCTTGCCAGGCTATTTTCCCATGAAAACAGTGAAGAGTCATGTGTACTTTTAGATTTTCTAGGTGGATGACTACATTTCTCTACTCGGGACTTTAAATTTTGGTAAGAGCTGGGCAACCATCACCTCCGCACTATAGGGTAGGTCCATGCGATTTAGCAACTGCTCGACCAAGGATGATGCCCCCATGTTTTTTTCCATCTCCACGTATTTATCGAAAAGGCTGCGCAACTTGTCGTGTAGTCTTTTCTTTTTCTAACTCTTCGGGTTTGTCCCTTCAGTGCTTTGTGCTTCTCCTTCTAGATGCTCAATATGGCTCGGTAGTGTGGCCTCGCTAAGTTTGGCATTAAATTGCTTCAGCTCTTCATTGTCCCTTTGTAGGTCCTCATTGTTTCCATTACCTTATTTAATTTCTCCTCAGTTTTTGCAAGCTGCATGTCCATGTCTGCAGGTGTTGTGTCTTGATCTCGAGTTGCTTGAAAGCGTGTGGTGGCTAGCATGTGGAAATCATGGTGGAGTTCGATAAGTCCATGAACTTATAAATTCAAAATCCCACAGATGTCGTCTCTGTTAGGAATGTGTTCCACACACTATTCACCAATGTACTCTTCCTACAACAAAGAAAGCTAATGGCCTAGAGTGTCTAAAGCACCTCCGATGCCTAAGTCAAAAATACTTAGAAGGGGATATCACAAAAACTCTAAGCGTAAAGTTACCTGAGTTGTTACCTTCTTACCACATCTATAGGCATGGGGAATTATTGATAAGTACCATTTACAAGCTCGATCATCTCGTTGCTCTTATCGGCTTAACATGATAGTCATCCCAAAAAGGACGAGCTTATCCCAACTTACTAGCGTAGTCATCTTATATTGTCTGCTTGGCATTTATCTTGTAAATTTGTATTGGTCTCTAAGTCCTAAGACTCGAGCCACTAATCTATTCTGGCTTTGGGCTCATATCATTTGGACTTCCTTATTGGGCCCATTCCTTCCAAGGCTATAAAGGCCCCTCCACTACTCATCATAAACCATCAACTGAATCGATCAATATCCTAATTTGAAAGAAGTGTGGTAATATACCTCTAATTTGAAACAAGTTTACTTCAATAGAAATGATCCATACTTATTTCTAGGCCGTATAGAAAATGCGTATTTTCGTTATATAATATGGGACAGAGTCCAAATATAACTATACATATGACTAAGGGCTTGTTTGGGATTGCAGTATAAATTTTAAAAAGTGCTTAAATAGTCTTAAAAGCTCTTTAATGAAAAAATTAGGTTGTTTGGGTATTATATGTTAAAGCACTTATAATCTCAAATAAACTAAAAAGTAAGTTTGAGAAAAAGCATTATTTTGATGTTTTTCCTCAAACATGTTTTTCTGGATAATACGAAACATAATTTGAATTTTAAAAATATTGTCAATAGACGAAAATACTCATATAACTTTTAAACTTTCAAAGATATGGTCATAATTTTTAAAAATTCAAATAATCGTCATTTCTACCTTGGAAAATACTTTTTTAATTTCTTTCCAAACAAATGTAACGTGTTTAAAAGTGTTTTAAATATATGGTTACCAACCAGTAAATAACTTCTTAATAATAAAACTTATTACTTAAGCTATAAGAGCATTTGCATTTGGTTTTGGGGAAAAGTTTAGGGTTTTCATCCCAAACCTCCTCCAACCAAATCCCTAAAATCGGTATCAACTATTCGCATGCTATAGCGGTTCCCCATATTTGGGGATCCACTGTACATCTCCAAATATGATTTCTTGTTTTCTTGTCGTTGGTCCTGCGTCTCCTTCTCTTCGACCATTGGGTGCCCTCCTTGTTTTCGCCCCACCCTCGCATCGCAACCACCATTGACGACAGCCTTTCCATCGGAAATCAATGTAAGTCCTCATCCCTTCTCGGTTTCCTCTGTGGTTGGATTCCCCCTTCTCTCAAGCACATACAGATTTGTTCGACTTCCTCCATGACTGGACTTTGTGAGAATCAGGATCCTCCATGGCTGGCCACTAAGCTTCTCTATCGCATTGAATTATTCTTGCTTGTGTTGTTTTCAGATTTTTCTTGCAATTTACATACATGTGCTCATAGATTAGGATTTGCTATGTACTGATTTGGGGCTATTTGGTGCACTGATCTGTGAATTGCTTGCTCGAAAAAAAATCCTAGCTTTTTACAAGCCGATGTTGTTGGATTGAGATTTGTTATTACTGTGATTTTGTCTATTTGGTGCACTGATGTGTTCTTGCTTGTGCTATTTTTAGATTTTTTGAGGAATTTACAAGCATGTGTTGTTGGATTGGGATTTGCTGTTGCTGTGATTTTTTCTATTTGGTGCACTGATCTGTTCTTGCTTGTGTTGTTTTCAGATTTTTCTTGCAATTTACACGCCTGTACTCATAGATTGGGATTTGCTTTTGCTGTGATCTTGTCTTTTTGGTGCACTGATCTATTCTTGTTTTCTAAAAAAAAAAAAAAACCCTAGCGTTTTACTAATACTCCCATCAGTGAATTAATTTGTGGGTTTATTTTTAATTAAAAACTGATAAAAACATCAGTTCTTAGCTTTCTTTGTTCTTTCTTATTTGTTATTGCTAACTCAAAACCCTAGCTTTTTTCAAGATTGGAATTTTTGTGCACTTATTTGGTTGGGTTTTCAGTGCTCTGTTTGCATTGAGGGTGTTGTTGAGTTAGTAGTTAAAAATGGAAATAGAAGTGAGAGAAAAAATAATAAAGAAAGAAGAGAAAATTGTTATTTTAATATAATGGATTAATGGTAGGGAATGAAATGTATGAGGTTTTTGAAAGATGAGTAAAATTTAGGATAAATTTTGAGAACTGGTGTATTTTAGTTAAAATTTAGAAAATTTTATTGGGAACTAGATAAGAATGCGCTAAGCTATAATCTCAAAAGTTATAAACTACATTTTCTACCACAATCACAAACATGCACTAAATCTTTATGTTTTTATGAAATATATATATATATTTCAATTCCGCTACGCACAGTCGTCTTATGCAGACGCTGTGCAGTCGGCTGACGTGGCATGATGCCACGTCAGCCGATGAATTAAAAAAAAAAAAAGTGAAACCCATTTCACCATTTCGTTTCCCGCTTCTGAGACTAAAATCTTTCAGACCAACTGACCAAGCCATTTCGTCTCGAGCTCTCGTGTGGGTGCAGGCGCAGGATCCTTCCGTGACTCCGTCTCGTCTTGGAGCGATTTGAGGTGGGTAGTGGGTCAACCGAAGGCCGGTCTGGTGGGCTGGGTGTGGGTCAGTTTCGTGGGCTTGGTGTGGGTAAGTCTCGTGGGCTTGGTTTCGTGGGCTTCGTTGGGGTGAGCTTCGTGGGCCAGCATCGGTTCGGGTCAGCTTCGTCAGCCAGCAGCAGTTCGGGTCAACTTCGTGGGGCTTCGGGCAGTTCGGGTCAACTTCGTGGGGCAGCAGTTCGGGTTAGCCTCGTCTCCATACCGTCGCCACCAAAGGTACCATCTGTCTAGACAGATGTTTGCTTCATCATGCAATAAAAAATGTTTTGCAATATCTGCAAGTTTTGATGTTTGTTGGATGAAAATAAATTGCGAGTCAGTCACATGTATTAGTTAGTTTGGATGTTTTTTTTCAAGTCAGTTCCACAAATTTGGATGTTTGTATGATCTATTTCTGGTTGGTTGAATAAATTTGGATGTTTGTATGATCTATTTCAAGTCAGTTCCCAAATGAGTTTTTGTTTTTCCTACACATACAAAAGAAGTAATTGTATTAATTAATTACATAAAAATTAAAAATATTGAAGTTTGATGTTGGTAAAGTTTGATTAGTGTGGTCCTTTTGAGAAATGTCATGCTTGCCCCTTTGAATATATTGCATGGGTTGGTTAGCATCAATTGTCTGACATTGTAAATAAATCTTATTTGAATTTTTATCAAATTTTGATCAGTTTTGTAATTCTTGGAAGAAATATGTACACACTATTGGTTGATTGAATTAAATTTCCTGAAAACTTATCAAAAACTAACCTGGGATATTGAAGAACCTGAACAAGGCATGGGAAAAGGAGAAGAACACTCATCTCAGCTAACATCATCTACCTCAAATCCGTCAAACTTAGTATGTTATTTCATAATTTAAAATTTTATTGCAACTCAATGTTTAACGTCCTAATTATTATTTTTATTTTGATGTTAGGACATCCCTCAAACTGGTCTACTAAATTATCCAAATTACATGCATGGCTAATTTGGACCAATGCTTGCATGTTCACCAGCTTTTCTGCCATATCCAGATGACAACAAAAATCCAAGCAACATTCATGTGGTTTTTCAACTTCGTTGTTGTCTTTTAGTTATAACGTAACTAACTTTTTATTACGGCTTAAATGTTTTTTGTTTTTTGTTTTCAGCAAAACGTTGGTTACCCATTTCAATATAGGATGGGACCTCTGAGGCCAGTTATCGCTACAAGCTCCGCAACAAGTGCTAGGGTTAGTGAAGAAAATAGGCCCGATTGTTTAGAAATTGAACCTCCATGTTCTTCAACTAGAGTTGAAGAAGAAATTATATTGGATAGACCAGATGAACGGGAAATTGACGATGGCACTACCGGTACACCACGGGTAGTGCCATCATTGGATAGTGATGATATCATTGATGAGCCAAAGTCGGGGATGAAGTTTAATTTGTTTGAAGATTTGTTGAGCTATTATAAACAGTATGCAAAGAAATGCGGGTTTGGGGTGATGACACAGAGGAGAGAGAGGTCAGAGGATCAAAGTGTCAGATATGTCACCATTGGTTGTGCACGGAGAGGGAAGGCCCGAAATAAGAGTTTGAATGTCGCCAACCCACGTCCGACGGGGAAAACGGACTGTAAGGCAAGAATTAATGCCTTAAGAGTTGAGGGAAAGATGCGGATAACAACTGTGCATAATACACATAATCACGGCCTCAGCCCAAAAAAATCCCGCTTTTTTCGATGTAACAGAGAAGTGAGTGAGACCGTTAAAAGAGTCCTAGACACGAACGACTTAGCTGGCATCCGATTGAATAAGAGTTACGGTTCTCTTGTTGTTGGCGCAGGTGACTTCGAGAACCTCCCATTTTTAGAAAAAGATTGTCGCAATTACATCGACAAAGCACGACATCTGCGACTTGGCGCAGATGGTGCTGGAGCACTACGGGATTATTTTATGAGAATGCAGTACAAGAATAATGGATTTTTTGCATTGATGGATCTAGACGATGACGGTAGATTAAAGAATGTTTTTTGGGCAGATCCACGTAGTCGGGCAGCCTACCAGTATTTTGGTGATGTAGTTACATTCGACACCACATACCTAACGAATAGGTATGGGATGCCCTTTGCACCATTTGTCGGTGTAAATCACCATGGGCAGTCGATTCTTTTGGGAGCTGGGTTGATTTCCAGTGAGGACACGGAGACATTTACATGGCTATTTCAAACCTGGTTGCAGTGTATGGACGGTATAGCTCCAAAGGCTATTATTACTGATCAAGACAGAGCAATGAAAAATGCAATTGCTACCGTCTTTCCAGAAACTCAACATAGATTATGCTTGTGGCATATACTGAAGAAAGTCCCTGAGAAGCTTGGGTCGTATGCTGCGTACAGAAGTGGGCTAAAAACTCAACTGATGAAATGTGTGTATGACACAAACTATTGAGGAGTTTGAGAAATGTTGGGCTGGGTTTATTAACACATACGACTTACATGAGAATGTGTGGTTGAAAAGTTTATATGTGGAGCGTGAGTATTGGGTACCGGTATTCCTGAAAGAGCACTTTTGGGCTGGAATGAGTACAACCCAGCGCAGCGAGAGTATGAATGCTTTTTTTGACGGTTATGTTCACTCGAAGACAAACTTGAAGGAGTTTGTCGACCAGTTTGACAGTGCGTTGAGGAAGAAAATTGAGAATGAAAACCATGCGGAATTCCAGTCATTTAGCCAGGTCATTCCCTGCATATCTAGATCTCCAATCGAAAATAAATTCCAAGAGTTGTACACTAACGCTAAATTTAGGGAAGTTCAGCAGCAAGTAATTGGTCTGCTCGATTTGGATCCATCTCTACTTACATCGGATGGTGTAATGAAGAGTTATTTGCTAGAAGATGAAATTCGTATTGAGGAGTTCACTAAACCAGTGACATTTTTAGTGGACTTTAATGAGGAAGACTGCAGTGCTAAGTGTTCATGTGGGTTATTTCAGATGAGAGGGATACTGTGTAGGCATATTTTGGCCGTATTCAAGTGTAATGGTATAAAATCATTGCCAGACCGGTACATCTTGGATCGATGGAGAAAGGACATCAAGAGGAGATACACGTTCATTCGTAGTAGTTATGACGCAGGGGAGCAGAGGCCAAATGGTCATAGATATTCAATTCTTTTAAATATGTGTTATGGGATGATAACTTATGCGGCGGATTCTAATGAGCAATTCGAAGATGCAAAGAAGAGGATACAGGAGATGACTGAATGTTATCGCGAGCAAACACGCAACTTATCTCAAATCCAAACAGGTTCGATTCCTCTTAATTTTAAAATAAGTTAATCTGGTTTACTTCATATTAACTACTTAATATCGACATTTTAAAATTTTTGTTCATAACAGGTTCGAATGCTGGTTTGATGACAGAGAAAGAAAATACAGTTGGTAGTTCACAACAAGTGAATAGTCCACTTGTTGTGAGAGGGAAAGGAAGACCCCCATCTCTGAGGCGAGCATCCAGGATGGAAACGGACATGCGAAAGGTTAAAGCCAAACAAAAGAAAGCACAAGTTAGAGGGAAACGCAAACAGGTGAATTTTTAAGATTGGGAGAATAATAATAATAAAAAAAAAAACATAAGTGTAAATGTGTATTACATTTATAATGTTAATTCGCAAAGAAAGAAAATTTACTAACAGGAATTTTTTTTTAGCGAGAGGGAGATACACCAGAAGGAGATATACCAGTAGTGGGGACGTGCAGGAATTTATTTGGGCCATCAGAAGTGGATATCACCAATCCTGTACAAGTGCAGGTATTACTTTTTCATGCCTTTAATATTTACTAAGAAATTTCTTTAGTATTGTGGTCAACCTCCCATTTTTAATATTTACTAAGAAATTTCTTATTTATAAACAGTCTGTTATAGACAGCTGCATATTTGACAGTAGTGGAACCCAAAACCGAGAACCAGTATTTGGCAGCCAAGAAAGTGTAACATTCCTAAACTTCGCATCTACTAATGTAATATTTAGATGATATTAATATTATTGAACTTTCCATGTACTAACAGAAATTTATCTGCATACTAATCCACGCAGATTTTTTTGGATTCGATGGCGCTCAACCAGACCTCCTTGGGTTCTGATGGATCACAACCGGTGCAAGAAGGCTGAAATTTATTGACCATGGAAGTGATTTGTTTTGTAATTATTTTTGGAAGAAGTTATTTTGGCAAGGGATCTATTTTGTAAGAAGTTATATTTTGTTTATAGTGATAATGTATTGCTGATTATTTTTGGCAAGTGATCTATTTTGGCAAGTTACGGTTGTGATTATTTTTTGGTAGTGATAATGTATTGCTGTTAAACAGGTTCATTTATGTGTATTTTGTTTATAGTGATAATGTATTGCTGATTATTTTTGGCAAGTGATCTATTTTGGCAAGTTACAGTTGTGATTATTTTTGGTAGTGATAATGTATTGCTGTTAAACAGGTTCATTTATGTGTGCACATGTACTGAGAATACATTTGTATGTGTAACAGGTTCATTGCTGTGTTATGGTTATGGGTATTGATAGTGCATTTTACATTAGGCCAACAGAATGCATTTCAACATTTACAGGTTCATTTACGTGTTTACTGAGTCATCTTGGCTCGCAGGTACTAGGCATTTACGTGTAAATCAGGTAATAGGCATTACCATGTACTTCTTTGTGACCGTGAAGAGTGCTTTACGTGTGAATTATTAGTGCTAAGTGTGTTGACATTTAGGCAACACTTTCAGCCAACATTTACGGGACGTTCAACCTGCAACTTGGTGCTTTGTTTTGCCAAACAACAGATTCATCATGAGAATTGATTGAATAAACCTGTAACTCTGTGTGTGTAACAGGATTGACACAAGTTCATTTCATTTCAGCGATTGTAAAGTTTTTATTCAATTCTCATGGAAGACCAAAATTCCATATACAAATTCAGACCAAAATACACTTAACTAACTTACACTTACATTGTACATGGGAGAATAACAAATTCAGACCAAAACACGTATACAAATTCAGACCAAAATACACTTAACTAACTTACACTTACATCGCACAGCTAATACAAATTCAGACCAAAACACGTATACAAATTCAGACCAAAACACTTACATCGCACATCTAATAAACTTACATCACACAAGTACAAATTCAGACTAAAAACTAAAAAACAGAAATCACTACCTTGTCAATAAATAACAGCAAAAAACTAAAAAAAGACCAAAATACACCCGGGATTGCGTGCGTGAATGCCTTAGGACAGATTCTCTTTCAAGAAGCACCAACTCCATCTCTCTTTTCTTAAATTCATCTACTATCTTACGGAGCTCAGTTACTTGGATTTCAACTTCGAAGAGTCTCTTCTCGAGCTCTTCCTCCTTCCTTGACAATTCATTTGCATATTCTTGTAATTCTATATCAGCCCACTTAAAATATTTACAGTATGGTAATTCCTAATAAGTGACAATAAAAATTAAAAAATTGTTAGATGTACGTAACAGTGTATGAATCTATTAACTACAAAGGTTGTAGTTACCTTTGTATTGTACTTTGGACACCCTAAGAAGGGTCGTCCTGGATTTGCCTTAGTAGTTGAGTATCTCACTACAGCTTGAACCTCACAGAAGCACAATGGAGGAGCAAAAGTACGTTTGCCAACAGATGAAGAAGACAGTGATGACGACGGCATTCTAACCTCAACCATAATCACAATGGAAAGGCACACATATCAACAGAATTACAATTAATTTTTTTTGAAAAAAAAAAAAAAAAAAAAACTTGCAAATATTAAGAAAGCCCTTTCTAGGCCAGAAATAAACATCCATAATCACTCATAAGTTACTGATACAGTTTAAAAGAAACACCACGCATAGATTCAAATCAGGATGCTAAAACAATTTTCATGCCCCTTAAAAAATTGTACAACACATTGAAAACATCATTATACAGATACATGAGAGATGGCTAATTGGAACTGATTGCATTCCCCACCTTAAACAAACAACTGCTTCAAAAAAGAATTGCCTGGTTTTGCTTTATTCTATTTCATTCTTACTTATGAACAAAAAAAAAAACTTTTACCATCTTTATTGAACAAGAGATTCAAAAATACATTAAAATGAATACTCTTTTCCAAGTTAAACTGACAGGTCCTAACACATGAAATTTTTCGAGAAAGACTACCAAGAACAGGCTGATGAGCAAAGGGAAGGCAGGCACATCTCCCTCTCATTTGCAATATTTATTGACCATGGGATGCAAAAAGACTTATCAAAGGAATCATTTGATTGATGTTCAACTCACACCATGAATCCAAGGATATAATGCACAACAAAGGTACAGAGTAAATTACACAAGTACACCCAAACAACCCCTAGTGATTTATTTAATTTTTATTGTTTTTTGGGGCATAGGCAGTTGATTTATAATAGTGATGGGTCATCTCTGTTGTGATTTATTTGGTCATACAGATTATGCCTCAGCCTAGTAATTCCTCTTTCTTTAAATTAATCATACTACTCCTTCGTTATAGCAGATTAAATAACAATCATAAACCCAAATTTCTTTTACTGTCAAATCCGACACATTCACTAGTCCAATCATGATCCAACCATGAAAAAGGAATACAATGCATGTATATCGGAAGGCACAACCCATTCACTAGTCCAAGCATGATCAACATAAAAAACTCCAAACCAAAATAGTTGAAAAGTTAAACAAAAGCAACAAACAAAATAAGGAAAAAAAATGCATAATACAAAACGAAATGTACTTGCCTTCCACTTGGACTGGACATGGGCGACTGTCTTCCTTGTGCCTTGATGAAGGATAGGGGCTAGGGTTAGGGGTGAGGGAAAGGGGATGGTTAGGGTTCGGCTTAGATTTAGGGTTAGGGTTTCGAGATGAGGGAAAGGGGATGGTTAGGGTTCGGCTTAGATTTAGGGTTAGGGTTTTGGGATGAAGGGAAATGGGCTGGGTTAGGGTTAGGGTTATGGTTACGGTTTCGGGTTAGGTCTACTGGGTCATCTACGAGGGAGGTGAGAAGTCGGGATGAAGGGAAATGGAAGACCTTTGCATTTCGAAACACAGAGAGGAAGGGGCTTCGGGCTTCGCTAGAGAGAACGTAAACGGCTGGTCTTCGCCAAGAGAACGAAAATCGCTTCAGGGGATTTGCATAAACACAGAGAGGAAGGAAGGGGTTCGCGAGAAAGGGGGAGAGGTGTCTTCGAGGAAGGAGAAACATACAACATTCGAGAGGAAGGAAGGGGTTCGCGAGAAAGGAGAAGGGGGGAGAGGGGTCTTCGGGGGAAGGAGAAACACAGAATGTTCGAGAAAGCAGAGAAGGAGAGATGGCTGGGGGAAAATGATGCAAAGCCCCTCAAATTAGAACGGCGTCGTTTTATTTTTCCACATCAGCAACCGACTGCAAGCGCTTGATCAAAAAGTTTCCAAAAGATCATTTTCTGATCATGCATCTTTTAATTTAAATGATTAATCTTTTTTGATTTGTAACTATTAAAATATATACTCGTAATTAGGTGCACTCTTTTAAGATCATAAGCATGCATATTGCATGTTTCTAAAAACAATTAGATAAAAATAAATAAAGTTATGTAAATTGAATATTTTATGTAAGGAATATTAATGAGAGAAGATGAAAGATAATAAGAAAAGAAAATGATGCAATTTTGGACACTGGAATTAATTTCGGGCTTACGTTGGCCTGAGCTTCGTCCAAGTAGTCACCGGCGGCACTGTTTTTGGGAACTTTCCGCGCCTGTGCTTACTTTGTATGGAAGTTGTCGTTTGTGGAATTAATCAACGACAAAGGTACCCGATCCGAATGGTTCGGGTCGGGTTGGATTATTATAATTAGGTACCCTTTTTTAGCTCTTTATTTTTTTTTCTAATTTTTTGATTAATTAAATCCTGATATATTATTTTATATATATAATTTATATAAATAATGTTAGAAATTACACCATTTTTTTTACTAACCGCAGTGTTTGATTTCCAACTATTGAGACACATTTATAAGCAACCTATATAATGATGTAGCTTACAGCGTCACTTCGCACGAGGAAACTTCCTCGTGAAATACGGAGATTTCAAGCCTAACACGGAGCACGTACGGTGCTGGAGAACAGTTTTGGAACGTGTCTATATATATATATATATATATATATATATATATACACGTGCTACGTCCATCGCTCTCAGCTACTGCTGGGAGCTACCATTAGGTAAATTGTATTTTTTTTTTTTGCTTTTTTCACATGTATTTTTTAACATTTTTAAATATTTTTTTAAAAAATAAAAAAATCACAATATTATTAAAAAATAATTCCTTAATCACTAAGTAAAAAAATAAAAAATAAAATAAAAAATTACAACGATAGAATAGAGCGGTAGAAATGATGGGTAAGAGTAGCATTTTCCTATATATATATATATATATATATATATATATATCTACTCTATTATAATAAGTGGTATTGTAAATAGTAACTTCTGTTATATTTCTGTTAACTTTTGTTTTTTTTTTTCTTGTTAAGTCCGTTAAATCCCCTTTTACCAAAAGCCCTTAAGACACTTGATCATTTAACGTGTAGCTTTCTTGTAGAATTTAATAAATGATCATGTTTTACCAAAAGATCCTTAAGACCCTTAACCATTTGACTTGTAACTTCATTGTAAAATTAATAAAGGATCATGTTTTACCAAAAGATCTTTAATAGCCCCGCGATGCATATGAATTGACTAGGGGTGTAATCGGTCCGGTTCGGTCCGGTTTTGGACAAAATTTAGGACCGAACCGGTATGTACCGGTTTTGTATTTTTCAAAACCGATTACACCCCGATTACCCTCTAAACCGGTACCTCCGATTTTACCGGTTTCCGGTCCGGTCCGGTCCGATTTTTCGGTTTTTTTTAAATGTAAAAAAATATAATAAAGTGTTATTTCTTATGATAAAATATTATTAATAATTTAATATATATATTATGCTTAAAGCATATGATCAATTAAATTTTCATTTTTAAGATTAAACTTTTATTTGATAAATTATAACAACATTATCTTATATATAATTATATTACTAATATATGATCAAACAAATTATAAATATTCATATTTAAGGTTAATATTTTATGTTATAATTTATAAATTATAATATGAAATTATTTCAAATTTAATATATAATTATATATTATATATATAAATATTTTGTATAATATATAAAATTAATTTATATATATATATATATATTTTTCAACCGGTCCGGTTCGGTCCGGTCTGGTCCCGAAAACAACGGAACCGAAACCGGACCGAATCCGACCGGTTTTCATAAAATAGGAACCGGTTCCGGGCCGAACCGATTCAAAACCGGACCAACCGGTCCAGTTCGGTCCGGTCCGGACCGGTTTACCGGTTTTTCGGTTTAAATTTACACCCTTAGAATTGACGTCTCTTTTTCATGTCATTTTTGTTCTGACAATGTACTCATTTTCATTTCTTTTTGTTTCAATTTTTTTAAATAAAAAAATTAAAATGACTTTATTATTTAGAAGTAAATAGATAATCCAATATGGATACAGACCAATGCTTATACTTTGTTGAAGTTTAGATTTTTTTTTTTAATCTTGATTTTTTGTCTTTCTTTAGTTTTGTATTTTCTTTTCTCAGACAAATAAGCTACTAACTTTTTTACTTTTTTTTTAATTTAAATCATTGTATCAGGTGAACTCTGGGGCTAACACACCCGGGGTCGTTCCCAAGTATACATATATATATTAAAGGAAGAAGAAGGTGTTCCGAACGAAATGAATCTTAAAACGAGTGATGCATTCATATGAAGCAAGGTTCCCCTTTTATAGATGAAGGAGGCACCAATTACAATTATTAAAGCAATAAAGTGAATATTGAAAGTAGCACTGAAAGTAGCAGGAATCTGAGAGTTGCATGAATCTGGCAGTTGGAGACTAATCAGTCTTGGGTGGACGGTAGTCTGTCTTCTGCCACTGTCGAATCAAGTGAGGAGGCCAATCAGTCTTTAGGACGGTAGCCTTTAACAGTTCTTGTTGGTTTGTGCCGACGGATCATTCATTTTCAGATAACCTTGGGGTATCTTCTGAATCATATCCAAATATATTACAGTATGGGCGAGCAACTAAAGTTTCGGATGATACTTCCGACTTGTTATCTGATTAATGAGAATTATCATTTTCAATGGACTTCTTTAACAAATAAATCAAATCCTTTTTATTAAGCCCTCCAAGAACATTCTTCTTTTTAGACTGAGGATTTATTAGATTTAATAGTTGCAGAAAATGAAGCTGCAACTTTTTCCCTCTGTTTAGTATTGTGAGTAGTAGTGGTCGCTTGGATCAATGGGTATCCAGGAGATGTTGATTGATGAACAATAACAGGGAATTCCTCAATATTTTTTAGATCTGGAGCAGTCTGGGGGAAATCTCTGGTAATGTTATCAATAATGTCTTGTATATGGGGATATATATCCCACCATTTGACAAAGCAGTATTGAACCAACAGATCACCATTTTTCTCATAACTCCATTTTAGGATCCAAGGGACCTTGTACCTTTTGCAGAAATGGAGGGAGTAGGGAAATTTGGCACCATGGCGATCCAAATTTGAAACAATTGCATTACCAAAACATTTAATAGATTTCTGAAGTTGTTCAGGAAAAACTTCAGGAATGGGGCTAAACTAGTTCCACCATTTTAAGAACAAAAGGGGAAGTTTGCCATTGAATTTCTTATCAAAATTAAGAAACCAGGAGTGACTCATGTCTACAGTATGAAACAACATGAATTTGGACTAGGTATCAATGTAATCATAATAGCAATAAACAATTTCAGAATTAGAAAGTCTTTTTGAAGTAAAGGGCTGAGTACCTCAATCTTCTTCGGTAATGATGTTCAAAATGTAAGCAATGTGATAAATCAATTTTGATTTATCAATTTTATCATAAATGGGTTTAATAACAATAGATTTTGTTTGGAGCAGAATACCAAAATAATACTGGAGGTTTTTGGTCGGATTATCAGGAATCCAGTGACAACCCGGAGGAAAATAGCTGGAAGCTATTTTGAAGGGATTTGTATATATTGATCGATTAGATTCAATATAGAACAGATTTTGGGGAAAAAGTTTTAATATACTCAGTTTTTGAAGCAGGGGAATATTGAGTGGGTTTAACAAAAGAAATTGGTTTAGCATATAGGTCAAAAGGGGTAGCAATAGCAGAAGCAAATGAAGCAGGTTTAACAGTAGAGATACTCCCAAGAGTAGTAAACCTATTAGCAATCTCTAGTGGGGAAGTAGACTCATTTTTAATGAGCTTGAGATTAGGAACTGGTGGAGGTGGAGCAATCTTTTTTCGTTTATTTTTCTTCTTGCTCATGGTTGCTGCAAGAATTTACAAGTAAGGAAATCAGAAATGGAATTATCAGAACCTTTATTATATCAATATCGAAGTAAAAAACACTTAATATAGCTTGTCATCAGGCAAAAATATGTTTTGATGCAATGTTTTCTATATCTTTTTCTAAAACATATTTAACACTTTGGCAATCAATGCGTAGTAAGAATTTTATGTTTAACAAATCACTTTGAAATTTTGAAATGCATAGTACTATAAATAAGATTTCTTTCTTAATAATACTATAATTAAGTTGTGCACTATTCTAGACTCCGGAATGTTATTGAACAATTTGTTCGGATGAGTCTGGTGAAATAATTTGTTTCAAAATGCCACCATAACTAATGTCAGATGCATCTGTTTCAACGATTTTAAAAAAAGCAGAAGTAGGGATACCAAGACACGGAAGAGTCTTGACATGTGCCTTGATTTATTTAATAAGAGTAGTATGAATTTCGGACCAAGAAGGAGGATTGTTGTGTAGCCTTTCAAATAGTGGGCGACGTTATTTCCTCATATATTGGTAGAATTCGGCAACATAGTTGAGAGAACCAATGAATCTCTGTAACTGGGTTTTATCAAGAATATGATCAAGAAATTTGTCAGCAAATTCGATAGCCCTGTTGATGGGTCGAATTTTGCTTCAGAAATATCATAACCAAGGAATCTGATCTTGGTTTGAAACAATTTAATCTTTTTAGCATAAATAACAAAACCATTTAGCCTAATGATATCCAGAAACGATTGCAAATGTTTCTAGTGTTCATCAATAGACTTGGAAAATATGAGAACATCATCAATATAGATAATGGTGAAATGGGTGAATAAATTGAATATATCATTCATAATATTTTAGAATTCACTAGAGGCATTTTTAAAACCAAAAGGCATCACATTCCGCTCATAGTGTCCAATTGGGGTAGTAAAAGCAATCTTTTACCTATCTGATTCATTAATCTGGATTTGCCAAAATTTTGACTTTTGGTCAAACTTGGAGAAGACAATTGCATCACATAGCCTATGAATTAAGTCATTCTTGTTGGGGATAGGATACATAATCCACTCTAAGACTTTGTTGCCTCCTCACTTGATTCGATAGTGGCAGAAGACAAACTGTCGTCCTCCCAAAATTGATTAGTCTCCAACTGCCATTGTCAAATCAAGTGAGGAGGTCAATTAGTCTATAGGACGGCAGCCTTCAACAGTTCTTCTCGATTTGTGCCGACAGATCATTCATCTTTAGATAACCTTGGGGTATCTTCTGAATCATGTTCAAATATATTGTTGTGTGGGTCTGCAACTGAAGCTTCGGATGATGCTACCGACTTGTTATCGGATTCATCAGAATTATTATTTTCAAGGGACTTCTTTAACAAATAAATCAAATCATTATATGTGTGTGTGTGTGTACGCGTGCGCGAGCGAGGGGGTAAAAGTAATGAAGTCCAAAGATAAGGCCCAGCCCACTAGACAATTACTAGAGGACAAAAGGGGAAAGAGGGTTTAGATGGCAGCTAAAGGGTGTCAGGGGGCATAGGGCCATGGTGTCAAGGGTAGGGGCCTTGGGGTCGGGGAGTATACTAGGACCATGGGGTCAAGGATTGTAATGGGCTGCAAGGGGGTCAGGAAGCATGGGACTGTCAGGGGAGCATGGGGCTCCCAGGGGGTCAGGGAGCATGGGGCTGTTAGGGAGTGTCAGACACTCAAAGACTTGGCCTTACCACTATAGGGCGCACGCAAGAAAAGGAAATCAGATAAATAGGAGGGCCGAACGACTGCCGAGGATTGGCTTTTTCTTCTTCTTCATTTCTACTCTTCCTCTTCGACTTCTCCTTCAAATTCAGAACAGGGAGCTCCAGCGATGAATTTTTCTCTAGTAAATGTATCCAAAGCTACCTCTATATAGTGAGGAATGAGAGACTAAGAGAAACTGTAAACAAAAATATTATACTGGATTTCTCCTCCCCAAACGTTCGTGGACATAGGCATTATACCAAACCACATAAATCTTTGTGTCTCTCTCTTTATTTTCTCTATACTTATTTGTCATGGATGAATGCATCGTTGCCGTACAGCCGCATCGAAACACTGCCAGGAGCTCCAAACAACACCGGTCGAGGCCAAGTCGCCCCAGTGGGCTGAGAATGACTCTTTCTCCCCTTCCGACCTGTTGTACAATTTTTATAGCATCAACAATGGGGTCATCTGCGGGATCTGATCACTTTCTAAGCTGGAGGTGGGAGAAGTATGATTTTTCGATGCGCTGAATAATCTCCAAATAAACAAGCGAAGCATTACTTGAGATAAGTACACTCAGCTGCTTTGCTCTTATTTTTATTAACAATTGCGAATCTGGGGCTCGCTCGTAAGGGCCTACACATAGCGCTTGCAGTTTAAATGCTCGGGGCGCTCGTCTTCCCAAGCCAGGGGAGTGTAGTCTATACTTGGGGTGCATGTACTGACAAACAATTATTGTGTACTTACATGCACAGTGGTCTACAGGCACAAGTGTCGCACACGGCACTATGCACTTAAGTGCATAGTACCACACATGTAGAGGCCATGCATGGCACTTTGAACAATGCCATGCATGGCAACCTCATGGTTGCACGTCCTATGCACCCGTGGGCAACCTTGTGCCCACATCGTGGCACCGCCAGTAGGCACTCCAGCCTGCCATGAGCGTTGCCGACATTAGCAGCAATCGGGGAGATCACCGAAGGTGCAAACCGTGCACATAGTGCACGGCAAGCAACGTCCAAACGTTGCCCAACACCCCGAGGAGCTCACGGCTGGACGACGTGAGCCCTTCTGACTCTGGGGCGGCCACCACTTAGGCCACTGGGAGTTTCTTTCTCCGCCCGAGCAACTCCCGCGAAGGAGGAGCGCACCGAGCACGGAGTTGCCCCTTGCTTGCAGCAGTTGGCGACGTGGGTCTCTCGGTCCCTCAGCCCAAGTCTGTTGCTGCTGTCGGTGGCCCCCAAGTGGCCCGCCCGCAGTTTCTCTCCAAGTATGAGCGTCCCCGATCGACGGGGCACGTAAGTGCCGTGCACAGCAAGAGGTAGCGGCCCTCAACACCATGCACCCGGGGCTCCTCTTCTCACAGCAACCACGTGCTGGCCAGGTCACCGCCAGGCACCGAACGACCTATCGGCGACCTTTGTCGCTAGTGGCGTGCTTCGCCGGCAGGAACCCCAGGCAACAGTTTGGTGGGATGCCACCCTTTGGCACATGCAACGTGCGACCAGCATGTTTCCAAGGCACATTGCTTGGTACATGCAATGTGCCGGTTGACCTCCCGCTTAGCCCAGGAACCACAGCCTGGAAACCAACGTGCTCGCACAGCCAAGCAACCACTACTCGGAAGCAAACGTGTTATGGGAACCACAACCAAGGTAGACAACTTGCTTATCCCGGGATACCTTGCTTGAACACACCCCCACTACTCGGGAAACCCCAGCTCGGGACTAGCCCTCACCTTGTTCGGGAGCAACCTACTCGGTAACTAATCTGCTATGACTTACTAAGTTTGGGAAGCACGACTCGGGAGGCATTTTGGGAAGCACGGCTCGAGAACCATCTCGGGAAGCATGGCTTGGAAAGCATTTTGGGAAGCACATCTCAATAAACACTGCTCAAGAAGGCCGTGACGATAGACTCACAGCTCGGGAAAGTCACTACTCATGAAACATTGCTCCACTCGAAACACATCTACCAGTACTCACTTCCTATGCTTGGACTCGCCTCACCTGCTCGGCACCTCATCCCAGGTAGAAAACCTGCCCAGCTTGGGACAACACCTCATGTAGCACGGGAGTTACCTACACAGCACCAACTGATATGCTCGGTACCTCCTCTGCCCAGGACTCACTCAGCACGGGATGTACATTGTGGAACACACCTCATCAGCTCAGAAGGCGTCCTCTACTCAAGAAAGTCACTACCCAACTCGGGAAAGTAGTTGCTCCGCTCGGAATTTATTTGCTCGGCACAAGATTCATTGCTCGAGATTCGCCTACTAGGTCCCACCTCGTCAGAGCTCACCTATGCTGGAATCACAACCAACAGTAGACAATTTTTTGTCAAAGCAAAGAGATTGACCACAAAAACTAAAAACTTCCAGGTATTGTCTCTGAAAATTTGTGTGAATTTATTTCTACTAACAAAATTACTTCTTGTACTGCGGAAACACCGGTCATTTGGCCTCGCGCTCAAGTGGAGTGATTTGGCACGAACGAGCACCTCCGTTAAATGAAGTCGGGTCCCTAGGCTCGTTGCAGGGTAAGGTCAAGTTTTTAGACTCGCCGACCCCCCGTCCAACAAAGCCGAGTCCCTACACTCGCAAGAAGTCAGGTTCCTAAACCCACTGCGGGATAAGGCCAAGTCTCTAGACTTGGCGCCGAGCCCCATCCAACAAAGCCAAGTCCCTACACTCACAAGAAGTCGGGTCCCTAGACCCGCTGCGGGGTAAGGCTAAGTCTCTAGACTTGGCGCCGACCCCCCATCCAATAAAGCCAAGTCCCTACACTCGCAAGAAGTCGAGTCTCTAGACCCGCTGCGGGGTAAGGCCAAGTCTCTAGACTTGCTGCCAACCCCCCGTCCAACAAAGTCGAGTCCTTAGACTCACAAGAAGTCGGGTCCCCAAACCCGCTAAGGGGTAAGGCCAAGTCTCTAGACTCGCCGACCCCCCATCCAAGACAATTCGAGTCCCTAGACTCGCGCTGAGTGTCACGCTCAAGCCATAACCACTGCCAGTGGGTTACCTTCGGGAACGAGCCGACAGGCTCGACAACCGCCTAAGGTGGACCCAGGGGGTCGATGGACGCTCTGACCACTTTGCGTGGGTTACTTCATACAAACTCCAACACTAACAACAAAACAAAGGCATCAAACGAACATGCACTTTACAAATAACAAGAAATATCTGTGCTCTGCACTCGCCCCATACGCGGTTGAGCCAGCCTCCCACCTCATTCGAGCTCCGCACTCACACCATACGAGATCGAGCCGATCTCCCGCCACACCGGAGCTCCTCGCTCGCATCATATGTGGTCGAATACACCCCCCACCTGAATTTTGCCCCTCGAGGCATTTATTACTTAACACAAGCAGATTATTTTGTTGACGACTCTATGCTGCATATTTTATCCTAGAGATTCTCAAGGTCCTTATTGAAGAAGTTACCCTTAAGAATTGCGGGGTACTGTGAGGGGGTAAAAGTAATGAAGGCCAAAGACAAGGCCGGCCCACCAGGCCACTACTAGAGGACAAAAGGGGGGGTTAGATGGCAGGTGAAGGGTGTCAAGGGGCATAAGGCCATGGTTTCAGGGGGTAGGGGCCATGGGGTCAGGGAGTGTAGTGGGCTGCCAGGGGGTCAAGAAGTATGGGAATGTCAGGGGAGCATGGGGCTGTAAGGGAGGGTCAGACACGCAAAGGCTTGGCCTTACCACTGCAGGGGCGTACTCAGGAAAGGGAAATCCGATAAATAGGAGGGTTCGGATGACTGCCCAGGATTGGCTTTTTCTTCTTCTTCAGTTCTTCTCTTCCTCTTCAATTTCTCCTTCAAATTCAAAACAGGGAGCTCCAACGATGGGTTTTTCTCCCATAAATATATCTGAAACTACCATTATACAGTGAGAAATGAGAGATCATGAGAGACTATAAACAAGAATATTATAGTGGATTTCTCCCCACCAAACGTCCGTGGACGTAAGCATTATGCTGAACCACGTAAATCTTTGTGTCTCTCTCTCTTTATTTTCTCTTTACTTATCTGCCATGGATGAATGCATCGCCGCTGTACAGCCGCACCAGAATATTGTCAGGGACTCTAAACAATACCGCTCGAGGCCAAGTCGCCCTAGTGGGCCGGGAATGACTATTTCTCCCATTCCGGCCTCATATGTCTTTTTTACAGCATCAACATATATATATATATATATATATCAGAAACCTCTGTGTTATTCACGGATTAATTTTATATTTACATGGAAGTCATAATATCAATTTCCAAGGACCAATTTCCATGTAATTTCTCTTTATCAAGTCGCATATATAGAAATTGACATGTAAATAATGTATTGATTCGCTTTTTAATTTCCTCTCCCATTTATGTGTGTGTGTATACTATCTATACATATTCGGCCCCCAAGTATAAATAAATAAGTGAACGAGAAGGAAAAAAAAAAAAAAAAGTGATTGGAAATGGAAGATATTACAAGTATACTACCGGAAGAGTGCATCGCCAAGATAATATCGAACACATCCCCTCCCGATGCATGCAGGTTGTCGTTGGTCTCCACGACCTTCAGCTCAGCTGCGGCTTCGAATCTCGTGTGGGAGGGCTTTCTGCCACCCGATGTGTATATATATGTGTGAATGTGCATGCAATTAATATACGGTCATCAATGGTGGGGTTACATTTTTGGATAAAATCTGCAGATTTCCTGCAGTTGCTCATCTTGTGCGTGTGTTGGCTCGAAATAACGGGCAGAGTTGAGACAAAAATCCTGTCCCCGAACACAACAATATGGTGCATACCTTATTTACACCATTGCGAACAGTTTCCGAGGGCTTGGCGTACCAGTTAAGCTATCTGTTGGATATAATATAGATGAGACTGAACGTGATTTTTCCGATGCTTATTTGCTATCAAGGAAATCAATAGATACAGCTGATGATCATGAAGGTCAGGAAGGTCAGGAAGGACGATTTCAAAGCAAGAGAGAGGACATGTGGATGGAGATTTAGATGGGGGAATTCTTCAATCATGGCCAAGATAGTAGAGTGGTCGACATGCGCTTGGGGGAGTTTGAATTCCTCAACTGGAAGTGGGGCCTTGTGATCCATGGCATGCATTGAGCTTCGGCCCAAACAAAACAGATAAGTCAATTAAATGATTCTGTTTTCTTGGGAGGTTGTTTATTTTCGTAAACATGTGTATGGTTCAAATAGATGTACAAATCAAGTGTCTACGTTATTTCCCTATTTCATTGTTGGTTCGCTTATTTTGTTATACGCATTATAGGATCTTGATAACATTATCCTTATTATAAAGTCGAACAGCTTGCAGTTCCATGATTTTGACATGAATGGCGTACGTTTTCCATTTTTTTATAGGCAGATATAAAATTATTCGTTGCAAGGAACATATATAGTTGCAAAAACTCATATTTTCGTTGCAACTAACTCTTTGCAAAAAACATTATTCGTTGTCATACTCTCAGAATTGCCGCGACGTTGGTGAATGTCTACACTAACGAATATGTTATTCTTTGCAAATGATGACTTTTAGCAACGAGATTGTTTCGATGCAAATGCATATATTCTCGTTGCTAATGTCCATATAGGTGATATGAGCAACCATGCAATTGGCTTTTCACCAACAAAATATTTCATTTTTGCAATGAATTTCGTTGTTGCAAATATACATTTGCAACGAATTTGACGCATTGCATATACATTTGCAACAATTTCTATTCTTTGCAAATGTACAGTTCCAACGAATTTGATTCGTTGCAAATGTAATTGACCAACGAATTCATTCCCTACGTTGCAAATGTTCTGAAGCAACGAATTGCGCATGCATTCGTTGTAAATGTACTTCACCAATGAATTGTATTCATGCAAATGTACTACACCAATGAATGTAATTCATTGCAAATAGTTATTTGCAATGAAATACTTTAACGAAAAAAACTATTTGCAACAAATGTATGTCGCTTGAAATAGTTTTACATATAAGAAAAAAATATATGATTCAATTAATGGTTTGACCTACAAGAATGGAGGTTTAAAGGACGGAAAAGGTAGCAACATTGAAGCAGCCTTGACAAGCAAAAACAGAGAGAAAGAGAGAGATAAGTGGCAACATAATCTGAAATTTGGATGAATATACTTGCATGTGAATATATTACAGTTTCCTAAGTTCATGATTATGATATGAAGGTATTAGGAAAGCATGTTCACTATCTTGAAAAAAATAGAATGTTTGTAATCATGAACGGCAATAACAAGAAAACATGCATACTGATATTGGAGCTAGAGATACTTACTTCTTTGGTAGTTGAATATTTCTTAACTTTGCAACAACATAGCATCTCAAGGGACTTTGAATCTAGTATTTGAACCATCTCACTGAAAAATGACGATGAGTTTGGGGTTGAGGCTTCGAGATGAGATAAACAGAGAGGGAGAGAGGCATTGGGGTTGATTCTGGAGGTGGTGCAGCTGTGGGTGTCTACGCCGATGGTAGGAGGTGATGCTGCTACTGCTTGCAGTGAGCAGGGGTTGGGGGAGGAAGAAGAGGGATCGAGAAGGGGGAGAAGAGAGAGCTGTAGGATGAGGGTGAGGCTGAGAGTACGGGTGAGTTCGCTCCGGTCCGGTCCGGTCTTGGGCGATTTCGTGGACCAGACCGGACCGGACCAGACCTATTCGGTCCAAGAATTATCCACCCTCGACCAGACCGAGTCACATATAGGACCGGTCCGGTCCGGTCCATTACGGTCCGGTCCGGTCTAGGGTCGGTCCAGTCGGTCTGGACATGCCTAAAATGGGTCATTCAGCCCATCTAAATCTGATTTGTTTTGGGCCCAATTTCAATTATTTTCGGCCCACTTCAAATTTTGTACATTTTTTTAGCTAAAACTACTAAAAAAAACTTGATCTTGAAAAATACAATGACAAAAAAAAAAAACTAATCTATATAAAAAACTAAAAAAACCCAAAACAAAAATCCAAAAGTTATTACAAATTACAAATTATAATCCAAAACTTAACAACTTAAGTACTTAACATATAATGGGTAATTTACAGGGCCATAAAGTATGTGACTATGCAGAATAACAACTCTTAATTGAGGCAGTCGAGTTGCAAGGTCCAAAGTGGGGCCACTAGCCCATTGCCAACAGATTGCCCATAGGCGATAATATCTTCCTGATAGTACAAATTACAATAGCTTTCCTTAAGTTCAACATATGTATTCCGCTCACTAGGCTGCAAGGCGGAAAGAGATGCTTTAAGATTATATGGAAGCTGCATGTTACAATCTGAATCAGCCAATATATGGAAGCTGCATATCACTTCATTATAAATAAATTTTAATTTTATAAAATTACCCTTCATTTAATATGAAATTATAAAATAATTATAAAACAGTCGTAAGTATTTTTTTTTTTTTTTATCGGTAAAACAGTCGTAAGTATATATATCATTTCCCATGAAACTAATATATTTTAAAAACTAACCTATCATGTAGATCCCAAAAAGATAGAGGCCATGAAGTTGAGATATCCATTAATGTAGAAAATTAATAAAGTTATAACTTATTATAATTTACAGCCCAGACTGAATTGGAATAAGTTTAGCATCATTGCATGCAAAATTTGATAAGCTCCAGTCCTTTCATACCTTTTATTTTTCGATCATTGAAATTAAATTACTTCCAAAATTCCCACAAAAGCATGCTTCCATGAATCAATCTAAAGGAAGAACATGATAGAACAAGGTTCGATAGGTATGGCTTTATAAATTTAGTTGTAAACAGTTGACCATGTAGACAATCTAAAGTAGCTAAAATCTGATAAAATACCACATGAAGATCAGGAAATAATTTCAGAGCCTAGCTTACCAACAATCTTCTCACATCTTTAGTCTTTAATCAACATTGGGTGTAGGACTAGGGCCAATAGGCATTGAATTTGACGCCTCCACAGAATCAGCAAAGTTTGGGTCCCCAACAAGTTCTATCCATAAAAATTTTAAACAAAACAAGTCAAATAAAGTTACATAACAATGATAACATAGAAGATAAAACAAAATAAGTCATAAAAGATATCAAAGGAATTTTATTACATACCCATATCCAGCTGCTTCTCAAATTCCTCCACTTCATCCATTAAAGTCCTAAGGCTTATTGGACTAGAAGAAGAACGAAGCCAGTTTTGTGCACATATGAGACCCTCAACACTCATTGGATTTAAACTACTTCGAAAAGGGTCAAGTACACGATCCGCAATGCTAAATGTAAATTCAGAGGCCACAATAGATACTGGTATTGCAAGTACATCGCGTGCAATCTTTGAAAGTACGCGATATCTAGCTGAATTCACCTTCCACCAAATTAGAAGGTCAAAACTATCATCTTCATCCTCACATTTTTCAGCTAGATATCTATCAACCTCTGACTTACTTTCCAAACTGTCTTCAGACTGCAACTGTTGCTTAAATTCGACCATCAAATTTGCCTTTATACTCGCCGCCTTGTCAGCTGAAGGAGCTACATCTTCATTTTGGGAACTTGTGCGCTGAGGAGAATGCCCTTCTTCATTTTCCTTGTATGCCTCATACATGCGGATAAATGCATTTTTCACCTTCCAACTGAAATCAATTTTTTGTATGATCACGTGCATACATTTTTCCCAACCCAAAATCAAGATATCGCATCTTGTAACGAGGATCAAGAAGAACACCAACATATAGCAACATATTCTGATTTTCCAAGTTCTCCCAATACTTGTCAAACTTTCTCTTCATATTTGTGGTCATTAATCCCACCACGGGGTTTCGTTCTTCACACTCCATGTTAATGACATCTTTAATAATAACCAACTCCGGGAAAAAAATATTACAAGTTACATATTCACCCCCAGAGAATTTTAAAGTTACATCATGGAATAATTGAAGAAACCTCACAAACAACTCTACCTTTGCCCAATCAGATGCATTGGGAGGCCCTAACTTCTTTGACTTTCTCGTATTCACCACATGGTCCACATTTTCATCATCGACATCGTCATCATCGACATCTCCAATACTACTAAGGAAGCACGGATCTTCCTCCTCCAACCGATCAAAAGCCCTTTTAAATTTTGAAGCCCTCTCCAACATAAGATAGGTGGAGTTCCACCTAGTCGGTACATCTAGGCAAACTAGGCTTTTAGATTGAATATCTTCCAACTCCACACATTTCTTAAATGTACTCCACCTTTGAGGGGAGGATTTAACATACTTCACAACACCCCTCACATTCGCAATAGACTCATCATACTCTTTTAACCCCTCACGAACGATTAAGTTCAAAATGTGGGCACAACATCCAACATGCAAGAATTCATGTTCCAAGATCGTGTCTCTCTTGTACTTTTTTTTTTTCAAATAAGAAACAGCCCCATTATTAGAACTTGCATTATCAAGTGTGAGTGCAAGTATTTTTGGTCGCCCCCAATCATGCAAGCACATCTCTATGCCCTTACCAAGGGTATCACCCTTGTGATTTTCAACCAAACAAAAGGAAAGAATCCTCTTGTGTAACTTCCAGTCATCATCAATAAAATGTGATGTAAGACACATATAGTTTAGGTTTTGCACGGATGTCCATGTATTCGTAGTGAGGGAAACTCGCTTCCCTCGAAGAGCATTTCACAACTCTTGTTTTTCCTTCAAAAACAAATTAAAACAATCATTGGCAACCGTCATACGAGATGGAATCCCTATCCATTTAGGGCAAACCACAAGCATAAACTTCCTAAAACCCTCCCCTTCAGCATGCCTAAAGGGCAACTCATCAAGAATAATCATCTCTGCTAAGGCTTGTCGGCAAGCCTCAACACTAAATGCAATAGGCACAAGTCCCCCACTACCACTACCACTACCACTTCCTCCCTCCACCTTCCAACCTAGAGTGGTCTGGGATTTTTCCGTCTTCTTAAACGGACATTTCTTACATTGATTCTCAATGTGATACTTCATGTTTTTCGTACCATTGGTCTTCGTATCACATGCATACGAAGCACCACAATAATTACATGCAGCCCTAGGTTTACTTGGATCACCTTTTGGTATTTTTGTAAAGTGATCCCAAACAAAAGACATAACTCTACCTCTTTGTGACCCACCAACTGATTGATCACTTACATTGGATGGGAGTGAGCGTGGGCATGGGGGTGGGGGTGGATGCATGTTTGGTGTTGACTCTTGCACATCATTTGTAGAAGACTCCATCTATAAAAAGGACAAAATGACAAAATAATTAGAAAACAAATATTAATAGTTAAGGAGGTTCAATAAACAATGGACAGTTTCAACCAATAAAATGACACTTTAAAGCAATTCCTATATGCCAAAAAATTATTTGACAATTCCTATATATAAACTATAAAGCAATAAAACGACACTTCTAAATATAAGAAATTACCCCGTTGAGTTGATCTTGAAGTAAATAACTTTATATTTTGTCTATCATTTTTCCTATTTTTCAGTCATTACTTATGAATGTTACATGTCTAGTACTTGCCTATAAACATACATTTTTCTTTACTGTCCATAAATTAGTCATGGTAAATTCTATTTCATACTCTACAATACTACTTTGTTCCTTTGAGCAGCTTCTATACATTTTAATGGGTTGAGTTTTAATAATTTTCTTGTATCTTTTCCTCTTTCTAGTTAGTAGTTAGCGTTCCACTTGTATATATAATGTGTACTTAGTCTATGCCATCTGAACTTGGCTCATATAACATTTCCAAGAGGGTGCTTTTTGGAAAAAAAAAAAAAAACAGTTTACAAACCTATTTCTAAGTTTCTAACGGAGATACTCTTTTGAACTTTTGATCATTATTACAACCGCATGAAGTAAAAAATTTAAGAAAAACAAATTCCAGGAGTAATATAATTTTGGAGCAAAATCATTTAATTAATCTAGCAAATTAGCAATGGACTTATACGGAGGTGGGTTGGTGTCATGGTGATGCACTGATGGCAAAAACATTTATCACAGATTCACAACGAAACGGATGTTCCCTAGAGCATCAACTACCAAGTAACCAAGCAGATGTTCCCTAGAGCAAAACAAAACCATTTTTATCACAAGGAAATGAAAACCTGTTCTGGGAGAGAGAGAGAGAGAGAGAGAGTACCAACTATCAATCGGGGCCTGCTGCAGTGCTAAGACAGAGGAGACGGAGGGTGGATCGCGATTCGCAGCGCTTACGGTTGGCGAGACAGCGAGAGTGCGCTTAGGGTTTGCAGGACGGCGGGAGGGGAATTGGGGAAAAACAACTCGAAAATTGGAGATGAATTTTGGGGAAGACGAAATGCATGCAGCACTTTACATTAGTCAGGTTATATTCCCTGAAACGGCGTTTGGGTCCAATTAGGACCCCAAACGGCGCCGTTTCAGGGAAGTTAAGTTGGAAAAAGATAATTGGGTTGCGTGAAACGACACCGTTTCGCGCAACCCAGTTATTGTTTTCGCCTGCAGTGACTAAAACGGTGCCGCTTGGGTGCCATTTTGTACCTAAACGACGCCGTTCCTGGTAGCAAAATGTAACTTTATTGTGAATTTGTGATTCTTTTATCTTTTTGGCACATAAATTAATTAAAAAATTATTTAAATTAGTAAAATTAAAATTAAATAAACTACTTAATGTGGATTATTTAATTAACTCTTTAAAAAATAATTAATGATAATTACATTTATGATATTAAATGTTAATTGCTAATTTGTTACTAAGTTAGAGTATGTGACATGTTACATTGTCAATGAGTCAATGACTCAAATTCAATGTATTAAAAATTTATGATAATTTTCAATTCTCCCATCTATTAAACTTTTAAGTTTTTACATTTTGTATATGTAAATTTGTAATGTGATTAATAAATCATTGTATTATGTATATCATTATATGATGAATAAATCATTGTATTAGGCTATTAGCGTATTAGGTATATATAGTTATAACTTATAACTTGTGATATTAATACTATACTATTATACAAATATTATGCTATAATACTATAACTTTTATAATATGCTATTAAATTATTAATACTATTATACTATAACTCTTATATGAGTAAAGTTATTATAACTTATAATAGTTATATAGTTGGTACTTACTACTTAGTATAATATATTATATAATACTTATATTATACTAAATAACTATTGACTATACCAATACTAAATTACTAATAGTAATAGTAATATATATTATAATGATATAGTGATACTTATACTATATATTATATAATAATACATTAATACTATAGACTTATAGTGATTAGTTATTATGAATCATGAATCCATGATTAGTATATATAAGTTATAACTATATAATAGTATTAGTATTAGACTACTAGTAAATAGTAATATACTAATATTAGTTATAGTGATTTAGTAATTAGTGCAAGTTATAACTATATTATAATATTTATATTATAATGATATAGTGATACTAATACTAGATATTATATAATAATACATTAATACTATAGGCTTATAGTGATTAGTTATTATGAATCATGAATCCATGATTAGTATAAGTTATAACTATATTATAATATTAGTATAACTATAACTATAGTCGTAGACTCTTACTCTATATTAAACTATTAGTATTTTTTTCTTATATACCATATTAGAGTATAGAAGTAGAGTCTAGACTATTAGTATAAATATTAATATTAGTATAAAATTATAAATATTAGTATTAGTATAAAATTATAAATATTAGTATTAGACTATTAGTTAATAATTATTTAATGGTGAGTTAGTGATAGGTTAAATGAGAATTATATAATTAATATATATATATATATATATTTTCAATTTGCATTCGGTCCGGTCCAGTCCGGTCCGAAAAACCCATAGACCGTGGACCGAACCGAATAAAGTCGGTCCTATAAAATTCGGACCATTCTCGGTCCAGTCCGGACCGAATTGGTTGGTCCGGTCGGTTTTTTCGGTCCGGACCGACCGATTATCACCCCTAGCTAAGAGGGAGAAGGGGTAATCGCAGGCGAGGCACAATGGTGGAGGTGGGGTTGCCGACGGTGGCGTGGCATAGGGGAGGGCAAGAGAGAAGGGGATTTATGGTTTGTGCAATGTAATCCTAGCCTTACATGTATCTCCCACTTTAATCCAAGGGCAAAAATAAGATTTCATTCATTTGTAACGAATTAGAAAATTATTTGCAACAAAATTCTAAGTCATTGTAGTAATTTCCTCCTATTTACAACGATTTATAAATCTCGTTGCAAATAATTATTCGCAACAAAGATCTATTGTTGCAAAATATTATTTGCAACAAGTTTTCTAAATCGTTGCAAATGAATGAACTCTTAAATCGTTGTGGTTTCTCATGCCTCAGCGACAGAGACGCTCAAATGGACCATCGAACAGTATTTTGTCCCAACGGTGTCACTTTTTCTTAAATTTGAGTTTCAAACGGAATGATTCCAAGTTGCACACGTTCAAGCGACCATCAATCTGAGTTGTTTGAACGGTGTGTCAGACCGATCCCTCATCCAAACAACCCTACCTTTTAAGTACTCCTTAAGAACATCATCCTTGGTGATAGTTGTTATTTTTGTTTTGCTTATTTGCAACGAACATATATATCATTGTTAACATAGTTTTACGATTTGCAACGATTCAAAATCGGTGGTAATCGAAGACATTTTTATATAAATATAATTTGTAGTTTGCAACAAATTTCAAATCGTTGGTAGGGAAGTTTTTCTACAACGAAACTATATCGTTTGTAATAATTTGCAACAGAGTTCAAATCGTTGGTAATCAAGGAACTATATATATATGTATATAAAAACAAATTTTAATTAGCAACGAATTTAACTAAGTTCGCATACCAGATCTGAGGTTAATTGCACTAATTATTTTGCAAGGAAATTATTTTGTCGCAATTGTATATATTTGCAAAGAAAAAGGCATTTTCATTGCAAAAAATGCTATTATTAGCAAGGTAAAAAAATCGTTGCAAATAGTGGTGGCAAAAAGCTTTTCCTATTGTAGTGTAATTTGCAAGTTTCATTATTAAAACATCAAAAACGGTTGATGTAGAAGTCTGTCATGTCAGCTTGCATAAAAAAGAGTTATAACAAAGTATTGGTACTTTTTAACTCCTTTTTATGTATGTAATCAATCCATCATGATGTGTTGCATATTATATAATGTTCAATACAACATAAAAAAGTAAAATAATAACTAAAACGATCTATTTACTAAGTAGATCAACATCCTCTTGTAACATTTTAATGCATTCTTCTATATCCCTAAGTTTCTCCATGATGGGCTCAACGAACTCCACAAACAGAGCTCGTACCTGATCCAAAGTAGCCCCAGGAGGCTGTCTCTTAACAGCGGCAGCACTACTAGAAGCCGGATCTATCGGCATGGCACTAGGTTGTTCTGGTGTAGTCTTCCGCAAGTGCCCCTTACTCTTGCTAAATGTGATTTTGTTAAGGGGCCCTATCTGTGGCGACCTCCACTCAGTCACAGACACTGTAACCCTCGATCAGAGTAGGAGGTTAGATATCAGCAGTGCAAATGGTAGACTACCTCCACTAGAATAGCGTGACTCCAATCAAATGCGGATGAAGAAATACAATGCCAGATCAATGGGGTCGCCCTGTGCTATCCGCAGCAAAAATCTAGCTCAATCGATCCCAAAATCAGTCTTGTATTTTTTTGGATCGATGTTATAACCAACAATCAAATTAAGCATTCTGAAAAATGCTATACAACCGGCCTGTCGGATTACCTTGCTCCCATCATATGGAGGAGCCAAAGGGTCTCGTACTAGCTGAAGCACCTGATCGTCTGTGAGACCATCATTACGTAGATCCACATCCTCACTACCATCCGAAATAACATCATGCTTTACATTAGGGGCTAGCGTGTAGGATGCTGCCGATGTGTCGGAATCAGATCGTGTAGTAGCTAGTCTAGGTGTGGCCGCTGTAGGATATGCGCCGCCCACGCTTGGGATGTCAAGGAACTTAGCAATAATGTGGAGAGAGAAATTAATACTCACTCCCCAGACCGATAAGGTGTAGAACAGAGCATCAGCGCTATCCTCTCCCGTAGCACGGTAAAACTCACCGACAATCTCTGGATATGCAGTCCCCTGCTGCTGACAGATCAGTGTTCATCCCTGCTCGGTGAAGATGGATTGCATGCTTCGTCCCTCCCATGAAAGATCGGAGAAGTTAGACAACATGATCTCACACTAGACAAGTATATGCCTCGTCTCTTGAGCTTGAGCTATTCCACTACTTTGGTTGGACTGATCTCTCACGTTTTCTTCCGCTAGATCTCAGTAGTATACTGTTTAACCACAAGGAAAGTAAAAATATAATTAACCATAGTATTTAAATTATATTACTGAAGAATTATACTATATTGAACTGAATTGAAATAATTAATTCAAACGAAACATATTTTGTTCGAACTAGTAAAATCTATTCAAATGAACTGTTCTATTCATTCAAACCAGTAATTTTTGTTTGTTTGAACGAATTTATTTTGTTCAAAACAAAATAAATCTGTTTGGCAACTGAGAGTTCGAACGGACTAGAGTTCGTTCGAACTGGAACACGCCAAACAACCATGGCTGAGTCGACTCAGCCTAAAAAAAAAAACTCAATCTAGATGTTATCCTTTGTTTTAATCAGTATAAATGATTAAGGAGTGAAGCTCAGTCATTTCTACCGATTATTTTGATGTTATTTCTACGGAATACACCAAAATTGGAGATTTCAGAGTCAAAATCCATAACCCCCCCCCCCCCCCCAAACACAACCCATTCGAACATAAAACCAAATAATAGATGTGGAGACTTGACCCATACATCTTAGAAGTTCAAATGTGGAGATGCTACGGCGGTTGAGTGGCAGTTTTTGCGGCAGAGATAAGGGGCAAAATCGTTGCTCTCGACGACTGCTGGTTCAAACTGGAGTGATTTGTTTCATTGTATTCGAATTAGATATATAATGATCGTGGCGTCTCGTTCGAACTGGATAAATATCCGTTCGAACGGTTATTAAACTAATATATTTCTAATTATATTACTAATAGTAATATATAATAATACTAATATTACAAAGTACAAAACTAGGGGTGTGCAAAATTTCAAAAATTCTGACTCCGTCAGACTTCCGCTCCGACTCCGACTCCGACAGAGTCGGAGTCGTCAGAATTCGGAGTAGCTCCGAATATCTATTCGGAGTTGGAGTCGGAGTCGGAGTCGGAGCTCCAAGAAGCTCCAATTCCGACTCTGAAATTTTTTTTATTGAACACTTGCACTCGAGCGAGGTGTCGAGCGCGAGTCGAGCGCACATTGTATTGAACATTGGCTCGAGCGGAAGTCGAGAGAACCTCTCTGGAAGAGTTCTGCTCGAGCGACATGTCGAGCGGAAGTCGAGCGAACCTCTCTGGAAGAGTTCCGCTCGAGCGCCATGTCGAGCGCACGTCGAGCGAAGCTCGAGCGACATGTCGAGCGGAAATCGAGCAAACGTCTCTGGAAAAGTTCCGCTCGAGCGCCACGTCGAGCTCCGATCTTATGTCGGAGCTCCGATCTCCAATTGGAGTCGGACTCCGACTCCAGTTCGGAGTCGGAGTCGGAGTCGGAGCTCTAATTTGGCTCCGACTCTTGTCGGAGTCGGAGGTCGGAAACGATCACTCCGACTCCGTCGGAGTCAGAGCCCAGGCCTATACAAAACTATAAAAATAAAACTAATAATAGTATTGACGGAGTCGGAGCCCAGGCCTATACAAAACTATAAAAATAAAACTAATAATAGTATTATAATACTTTTATTTAATATATTTAGTATATTATTTGTAAATATATTTATTCTATTACCTATAACATACTAAGTACTTAGTATAATTACAATGGCTTAATTATATAGATACTATATATAAGTTATGATAACTATACTCGTATAATTTATATAATATTATGACACTAACTATAGTTACTAGTTACTATTATAAGTTATGATAACTGTACAAACTAATATAATTAAAATATATTAATAAGTTATATATATGGTACTTATTAGTTATATAGCTACTATAGTTTTAAGTATTATATATAGACTATATAGCTATTGCTATTATAAGTTATGATAACTATATTCATATATGTTATATAATATTATAACACTAGCTATAGATATAGGTTACTATTATAAGTTTATAAGTTGTGATAAGTAGTATACAAGTACTTAATCTATATTAATAGGTACTATATATAGTACTTATTAGTTATATAGCTACTATAGTGTAAGTATTATATATAGTTACTATATAGCTATAGCTATTATAAGTTATGATAACTATACAAGTTAATATAATTAACTTATATAGTACTTATTAGTTATATAGCTACTATAATGTAAGTATTATATATAGTTACTATATAGCCATGGCTATTATAAGTTATGATAACTATACTCATATAAGTTATATAATAATATAACATTAACTATATGTATTATATATATATATTAATAAGCTATGACAATTATACTCATATAACTTATATAACAATATAATACTAACTATGTTATAAGTACTATATATTAATAAGTACTATATATAGTATAAGTATTATATTAACTATTAGACCAAAAGTATATTATATATTATCAATTATAATATAAAATCGTTGCTATAGTGTATATATATTATATACTATATAATATTAAAATATTTTATACAATAGATTATTAAAATTATAGGAAATACAGAAAAACAGATCATCAAGTAGCACACATTATTGTCACAGGGTTTACTGGCCAATTAAAAGGTTGGTGGGATCATAACATTTCATATGAAGAAAGGTCACGAATATTAACAGCATATAAATATGATGAAAACATGCAAGTGATTAAAACAGAAAATGATTTACCTTTAGAAGATGTTGTAAACACATTAATATATGCATTAACTAAACATTTTGTTGGTGATCCGGTTCAATTCAAAGAAAGAACTAGTGATTTATTGATTAATTTAAAATGCCCTCAATTATCTGATTTATGTTGGTATAAAGATGTATTTCTAACTAAAGTTATGATCAGAAATGATTATCAACAACCATACTGGAAGAAAAAATTCATAACCGGACTTCCATATTACTTCGCCCAAAAGGTACGAGAATCATTATTAAGATCAGATGGTACTATTGATTTTTATAACCTCACATATGGTGATATAATAAGTAAAATTAATATAACTGGATTAACTATGTGCAACGATTTAAGATTAAAAAAGTAAATGGAGAAAGAAAAGAAATTTGGTAGAAAGGAATTAGATACATCTTGTGAACAATTTGGTTATACTCCATTATTAGCCACTTCAAGAAGACACAAAAAAAGAAAAAGAGTTTATAAGAATTATTCTAATAAAAAATGAAAATACAAAAAATCCTATAAAAAGATAAAAGATAAACAAACATATAATAAGCCACTAAAAAGACTAACAAAAAGAAAAAACAGATTGTTTGTTACAAATACGAAAAAGTTAGACATTATAAATCAAACTGTAAAGTTAAACAACAGATTAATGAATTAGATATATCTGAAGCATTAAAAGATAAATTATTAGATATTTTTATAATACATTCAAGTGAAGAGGAAGATAGTTCTTCAGAAGAAGAAGAAATCTATCAATTAAAATAATTAAGTTTTTCAGAACAATCTTCTAATAGTGAATCAGAAGAAGATAAAGTACAGATTTGTAATTGTCTAAATAAGGATAATTGTATCTGTAACAAAACCATTAATGTACTTTCAAAACAAGAAGACATTATAATAGAATTAATAGATAAAATCAGTAACCCTAAAAAAAGAAATGAATACTTAGAAAAGCTAAAAGATACTTTTAATAATCAAAACACTTCAATAATGTCATCCTCAACACCTTACAATTTTTCAGAAATAATAGGAAGATTTAAAATTGACAAACAGAAAATTAGGATTCAAGATATACAACAAGAAATCAAGGAGATAAAACAAGAAATTAGAAATTTAAAAACATCCAATCTTAAATTAGAAGTTTCAAATGAACAATTACTACAATAAATTATATTATTAAAAATAGAGAAAAATGGAAAAAATCTTCATAATAAAAAACATAATATAGAACAAGGAGAATGTTCAACATTAGTTATAAAAGATGAAACAGACAATTTCATTAATATTCTTGATAAGATAAATTTTAAAAAATGGTATGCTGAAATAACAGTTTCAATTAATCAAGAATTCTCTTTTACTACAATTGCCCTATTAGATACAGGAGCAGACTTAAATTTTATACAAAAGGGATTAATACCTTCTAAATATTTTGAAAAAATAAAAGAAACATTATCCCAAGCCAATGGAACAAAATTAAATATAAATTAGAAATTATCCAATGCACATATCTGTAATAATGGAATTTGTTTTAAAACAACATTCATTTTACTAAAAAATATTAATACTAAAGTAATATTAGGAAATCCCTTTCTTGCCCTACTTTACAATTTCTCTGTAACAGAAGAATGAATTTTAACTAAAATACTTGGACAAGAAATTCAATTTAAATTCCTATTTCCCTCAGTATCAAAAGAAATTAACTCTTTAAAGGAAGTCTTATTAACAAGAGAAATTAATTTTCTAACAAAAAATAGAATTAGAAGAAAAGAAAACCAGATAAATTTCTTAAAACAAAAATTAAAATATAAAAAAATTCAAAAACAATTAAAAGACCCGTTATTAACCCAAAAAATTGATAATTTTAAGATTATAATTGAAAATGAAGTATGATCTAACCTGTCTAATGCTTTCTAGAACAGAAAACAACATATAGTTGAATTACCCTATGAAAAAGAATTTTTTGAGAAAAATATTTTTTTGAGAAAAATATTACAACCAAGGCTAGACCTATCCAAATGAATAATGAATTATTAGAATACTGCAAAAAATAAATTAGTGATTTAAGAAAAAAATGATTAATAAGGAAAAGTAAATCACCATGGAGTTGTGCTACCTTTTATGTTAAAAAACAAGCAGAATTAGAGAGAGGAGTTCCTCGTCTGGTAATAAATTATAAACCCTTAAATAAGGTATTACAATGGATTAGATACCCAATTCCTAATAAAAAAGATTTATTATCCCGATTATATGATACCACAATATTTTCAAAATTTGACATGAAAAGTGACTTTTGGCAAATCCAAATTGCTGAAAAAGACCGTTATAAAACATCATTCACAGTTCCCTTTGGACATTTTGAATGGAATGTTATGCCTTTTGGATTAAAAAATACTCATAGTGAATTTCAAAATATTATAAACGAGATATTTACCCATTTCACTCATTTTTCGATAGTTGTATTGATATTATCTTCATCTATTGAACAATATTAGAAACATTTAAATACTTTTGTTCAAGTTATCAAACAAAATGGATTAGTTGTTTCATCATCAAAAATAAAATTATTTCAAGAAAAAATTAGATTTCTCGGACATGAAATCTATCATGGAACTATTACACCAATTAGTAGAGCAATAGAATTTGCTGACAAATTTTCAGATGAAATAAAAGAAAAAAAATCAAATACAGAGATTTCTAGGAAGCCTCAACTATGTTGCAGACTTTTACCAATCTCTCAGACCATTATGTAAACCATTATTTAAGAGATTAAAAAAGAATCTACCTCCTTGGACAGAAAAACTTACTAATATCATAAAACAAATTAAAGCTCATGTTAAGAAATTACCATGCTTAGGACTTCCATTTCCTCATACTTTTAAAATTGTTGAAACAGATGCCTCTAATCTTGGATATGGAGGAATTATGAAACAAAGATTATTTTATGATTTGGAACAGATTGTTCGATTCCATTCAGGATGTTGGAATCCTACCCAAAAGAATTATAGTACTATTAAAAAAAATTCTAGCTATCGTATTATGTATTTCTAAATTTCAAAATGATTTGTTGAATCAAAAGTTTTTACTTAGAATAGATTATAAATCAATCTAGGAAGTTTTGATTAAAGATGTAAAAAACTTGGCTGCTAAGCAAATATTTGCTAGATGGCAAGCTATATTAAGTATTTTTTATTTTGATATTGAACATATTAAAGGAGAATCTAATTCTCTTCCTGATTTTCTTTCCCGAAAATTCTTACTGGGAAAATCATGTCATCTTCAAAGTCAAAAGTAAAGTCCAAATCCTCATACGCCCGGCCACCATCTCCTCCTTATCCTTCACCTTGTCCCTCTGCAACTCCAAGACCATATACGGTATTAAGGTCATTACCGCAAAACATTAGACCCTCTTACAATTCATTTTCACCATTAGTTTCTCCAAAATTACCAACCTATTCTAAAGTTGTTTCTCCCTCTTCCTCCTCTCATTACCAAATTATTAATCCTCCATTATTATCTCAGTCTTTTTCATCTCCTATTATCATCAAATCTCATTGGCACCCAGTCTTTCCTATTAAATCTGAAATTCAACACTTGTCTGACCCCCAGAAATTACTTGATGCCTTTCTTTTACCAGACTGGTATTATGTTCCGCAAAATATTAAAAAAACTCAGCATTTTTATGAATTCATATTCGTAGATACCGACTCAATTATTCTCTCTGAAATTCCTTATTCTCTTCAAACTCAACATTCTCCACCTGCATCCTCAATTATTGTTTTTCATAAAGTCACCATTAAACAAGTTCTCACTTTGGAACAATGGAAAAAAAATCCCTATTTAACAAGAAAGTTCTCTCATCCTTATGATCCTCCTTATTATGGTTATTATGATTACCAGCAAATATGGATAAAAATATTTCTAAAACAAAATAAAAATTTGTGTCATTCATGGCTCCTTCATTTTGACAAATTACAAGAAATCAACACACTCCCGAAATGGTTCTCATTATGGTGGGAATATTATGGACCCGAATCTCTTCTCCTTCCTATTCCCCTTCAGGAAAGTCTTCGAAATTTTACTTCACAAAATGACAATCCACCAGCATTAAACCATTGTTCACCACTTCTGCTCTTCTTTATCAAAATAAATTTAAAATGGATTATGAAATGGGAATACGTCATCAAACCTCATTCCTCTCTCAAAACCATTATGTTCTAGCCCGCCAAGTTTCCATCAAATGGTGGGAAAAATACAATTATGATCATGTATTAAAAATGTTTTCAAAAGCTATCAAAACTCCAGAAGTCCTAGTCCAGCGAAGCAGATTTCAATCACAATTAGCATCCATTACCAACAAGAAAGATTTCAAAAAATTAGCCGAACCAATGTCACAAGTATCAGATAGTGACGATGAAGAAGAAGCACAACATCTAGCCAAATTAACTCCACTAGAGCAACCCACATTATCACCAGCCCATCAGGCCTCTCATTCTCAACAGGCCTCTCAACTTCAGGGTAACCAAGCCGCCTCTCCTTCTCAAGATTACTCACCTTACCATCTAGTACATCTGATGGATTCTCAAGACCATTTTGAACTGGAATTAGTAAATTATGATCCTCAGAATATGTGATTTCAAAAGATTATTACTTTTTCGATTAGTCAGCATGACAGACGGAAGTTGTCAGGAATATTATCTCCCCAGAAGATTAGTATTCATGACAGATTATTGTCCAACAAAACAAGAAGTGATTTTGTACATACAAACTTACGTGTCTTGTACTGTATTTATTTTTAGCGTCGGCTGATACTGTTCTTTTTTTAGTGTCGGCAGGTACTGTTCATGTATTATTAGAATTACTGTTTTGTACTGTTCTAGTGCCTATATGAAGGGGTTCACGAGGGAAGAAGGGCATTCAGAATTCTAATCTGAAATCCCTTCCTCTCTCGCCCAAACCTCTCGAGTCCTCCTCACTTTGTAAATCTTCCAATCTTCCTTCCCTCATGTCTTCAGCTTCCAACTCCTTTGAGAATTAGTCTCCTTGTAAGTATTATGTTTTTAATGAAGAAGCTCATTTCATATCTCTTTTTCTATATTATTTACTTCCTCATGCATATGGTCGGTTATACTGCCTGCTCTATCTGTTATCATACATATGGCCGGTTTTACCGCCTATTATTCATATTATTAGTATATTAATATCGTACTATTAGCTATTAATTAACTGGGATATATGTATAATAATATTATAAGTATAATAATATTATTAGTAGTTCGACCCCAATAACGTCTCGTTCGAATCGATTTCTCTCATGAAATGTGTTTGGATGGAAATTTCACGCCAAATACTATGAATGTTAGTTTATTCGAACGTAAAAATTCATCATTCGAACGCATTGGTGGAATTTTGTTACGAAAATACCATTTGATCTTCTCTACATGTGAAGAATATGCTAAGGAATATTCTGATTTCTTAGTTCGAATGACAATATTACACGTTCGAACGTGAATCTCATTTGTTTTCAGAGATTAGATGAGATGAGTTGAGATTAAAGTTAAAAAGTTGAATAAAATATTGTTAGAATATATTTTTTAATATTATTTTTGTTTTGGGATTTGAAAAAATTGAATTGTTTATTTTATTTTGTGTGGGAATTTGAAAAAGTTGTAATGATGAAATGAGAGGTTTTCAAAGTTTGGGGTTTTAGTCTTGAAAACAAACCAGCCAAATTGCAGCAGATTTGGCTCCTATTCAAAATTTTCATGTTCAAATGCGTAAATGTCCAATTCGAACAGGACTTCACAGATTCAAATATCTCAACCTCCAGTTCATTTTTACAATGAAGTTGGATTTCTTTGGAGGCATAGCACGGCAGACATTTTGTGTGTATGAGAGAGTGCTGTGGAGAGAGAGAGAGGAACAGACTTAGTGAGAAATGAGGGATTCTTGAGAGAGATGAGAGATTTATAAGAGGTATTACTTATTTTTTTGCTTTTTTTTTTTTTTTTTTGTATTTCGAGTTTCATTAATGTTAGCTTATTGTACATGATTTAGGGTTTTCTCGTCATGTGTTTTATGCTTATGTAGGTAATGTGGATTCATATTTTGTTTGGATTGCTTAAATTTGAGGTAATATTTCTAATTTTTAGATTTTTGATAATTTTTAATTTTTAATTAATTATGTTAAGATTTTTTATATATTTGTGTTTGTGCATTCAATTTAAAATGGGTCGTCAACCAATATGCATCTTATGAGATTGTGTTTGTGAAAATTGTGTTTTATGGTAAATTCAGTTTCGTGTCTGGAATCTAGGTTTGTCCTGTTCAAATGCTATAATGTTCTTTCGAACGGGATCCTGTCCGAATAGTATCTTGTTTGAACAGAATCTTGTTTGAACAGACTAATAAGATTTTTTAAGTGCAAGATTTTACTTAAAAGACTCATAAGATATATAAAAATTATACTTAAAATATAAAATACTTAAGAATTATTACAAAATATTTTGCACTTAAATTAAAATGGAAACTTAAAATATAATATAACATAGCAATTATTAATACTTAAATTTATAATTAATACTTATAAAATATTTATAATATTGGTGATTAGTAATGTAATTTCGCAATGTATTTATGACTTGGAATGTGATTTACTTTTAAATTTATTATATAATTGTAGGAGTTGGATAGTTTTGAATTTCAGAGTTACTTTTATATGTACTTGAACCTTAAACCTATTCGAGAGTTGTGGCCAAATATTATCTTACAAAATGTTTGGGTACAACTCTTGAATTGTCCAAAGTCGACAGTTTGGGATTTTATCATTTATATGGCAGATATATTCAGTTTAAATGCTTGTGTTAGTCAATTAAAATTATGGTTCAGTGATTTCTTACATTCTTCGAGTATGTGGTCTGTAAGTTTCGCGGCCCATGAATAGGGTTAAAGTACATGGGGGATATATGGTCTAGTTATTTAAATGTAATTGGTGGGATGTCTCAAATCCTAGGTTGGGAGTGCGTAACAATGATTATTTTGTGAGTGTCAATACATCTCGCACATGGTATGAGAACGATTCCTTCGTTCTCGCTTGCCAAGCGAATCAAGTTTTTTATTTATATGATCGAGAGTACGGAAACCCATGGCAGGTAGTGAAGAAGTTTGCACTAAAAAATATATATGGGTACATTCCAGAAGCAAACGAACCACATGTAGAAGTTGATAGTCCAGTAAATGAAGAAACATATCAAGAAAACGAAGTAAGTATCAATCTATTTGTTGATCTAAGCCAATATGATATGGTTTTATTGCGTAGAGAAGATGTTCAACCCGAAGTAATTGAGGGTAAAATATCAGAAGAAGATGAATCAAATGAAGCGTCTAATGAGGATGAGGGCCACTGGTCTAGCAAAACGGATAGTGAATGAATTTCAAACATAAATTTTTGTAAGTATTATTCTTATAAATATCAATAACGTTTGTTTAAATAATAATTTGTTACAATTTCAAATAGATATGCCTCTCAAACGCAAAGTAACACGTGTGCCATCCACATCCATTACTAACTCCCTGTATGGTTCACCTGCCATTGAATATTGAGCCAACATCACCAGACCCAGAACAAGTTATTTTATCAAATTAAATACCACATTTTATATTCAAATTAAGTAATATATCTATAAAATAAAATAATCTAATTAAAATACATATTTTAATTATTGTATATATAGCTGCTGTAAGCCAACGTCAAGGTAGAGGCACTACGAGGGATGTTTGCATAGAGAAAGTAAGGAAAAAGGGTAAAATAAAAGTTGATATTCCTAATGATCACACCGGTGGCTTCGGAGATTCGGCAATGTGGCTTGCTTCTTATGTTGGTACGCTTACTCACACGTATGCACCAATTGCTACATCCTCTTGGTCTAAAGTTTACCAAGATGTAAAAGACCACATCAAAAAGTGTTGCTCGATAATAAGCTACATTTCAATCAACTAAGTATATAACATATTACTTTCAAGTTACTTTGTATTTATACTAATTGTTTATAATTTTTGAAATGATGAGTTTGAGCTTAATTTTGGCCGACGAGAGGATCAATTAACAGTTGAGGAACTGATGTCGAATGCATTCCGAAGGTACAAAGGTTGATGCCATACACACTATAAGAAGTTCAGTACTACAATAGAGGCGTGCCAAAACCCATTCCAATCAATGCCACCAAACGAATGGGAGAATGATTGTGATATGTTTGAAGATCTTGCTTATAAGGTAATTTCGCTGCTATCTTTTTTTAATAGTATATGATAGATGTATTAAACATATAGACTAATAGTTTTTTTAGCAACGGAGTATTGTGAACAAAGTAAATAGATCAAATTTAACGATACACCATCATGCGGGTTCTTGATCTTTTCATCGTTTGTCTAACAAAATGGAAATTTTTTTTGGTCTCCGTTAAATATTAACATATAATACACTTTTCTGATCTAAGTTCTAATATAAATTTTCCTTTTGCAGAAAGAATAAAGTCCTGCTAATTATGATCTGACCCAATTATATGCTAAAGCACATAAAACTCCTGATGGTGTTTGGGCCAATCCCATAGTAGAGGCAAATTATGTAAGTGTAAATTTCTTTAATTCTATTGTCACATAATATTTTTATTATTTGTACTAACTTTAATGTTTTTGTTTTTGTAGGACAAGATGATATATTTTAAGGAAACTACCGCGGATCCATCTGATGCATCATCTGTCAACGATGCTCAGATCCTTTCTCAAGTTCTTGGATCACGTTCTGGATATTTGAGGAGCTTAGGACATTGCTGGAAATCATCCTCAACATCATCATCCTCTTCTCGAGCTAGATCGAATAACAACAAGACTAAGGAATTGGAGGAAGCAATACTTGAGATAGAATGATTGAGGTCCAAGGAAAAAGAGTTGCTGACCCGATTAGATCAGGCAGTGGATCTTGAGGCGAGATTAGAAGAGAACATGCAAAAGAGACTGGGACGGAGGTACAAAAAGTTGTGCTTGAGCAGATACAGTCAATTATGTCCCGAAACTCTATACCACCACCACAATCTTAAAATTTATTTATTTTTTCATTTTCTTTTCTATTATTATATTCCAAAACATTTGAACAATTGATATTTGAATTACAATTTGTGTAATACTAGTATGGTATTTTTAATTAATTAAATTATGTTATGTATGGTTAATACCGTTCAAATGGTAAATTACCATTTATAAATCGATTTGAACAAAAACTGACCATTTTCGAACAAAAAAATAACCAATTCGAACGAAAAACGAGAAATTCAGTCCATACGGACATTCGAACAATAAAATATTTCTTCGAACAACATTAATTTTCGAAACAACGTTTAAACGGACAGAATTTCACAAAATAAAATGTATGTTCAAACAGACATAATTTATATTCGAATAAAAGTCATTCGAACAAAATTTATTGGTTCAAGCACTCCGTTCGTTTGAACAAGATCAAATATGGTTATTTGTTCGAATGGACAAGTCGGTTCGAACTGACAAATATTCCATTTAAACAATTTTTTGAGACGAAATTGGTTCATCTAAAAAAAACTCTCGTTCGAACAGTTTCGACTGGTTCCACCAAATTCCGTCCCTAAAAGTGATTTTTTGAGACCGTCTTCAAAAACCTTTTGAAATTTTAGAGACGAGATTTTTCATTTCCAAAACTATTTTGGGACGAAATTGGAATTTTTTTAGACAATTTTTTGTCTCAAAAAATCATATCTCTTGTAGTGAATAGTTGTAAAATTTCTTTTTAGATATATAAAGTCTTCCCAAAGTTTTAAAAATATATATAGCATAATTTTAAAGATTTTTAGATTATATATATATATATTTAAGTACTAGATCACTTAAGATAAATATTTAACGAAAAGAAAAAAAAAAAAAGTTATCGAACAGCCACCCCATGGTGGTTGTCATTATGGCATAGCCACGTAACAGCAGGGCTGGCCACAAGACTACAGCCACCGCGGAATATGGCTACTATATTGTCTTTTGAGATTCTACTCAATAGCACTTCTACGCCACACATTTATTCAAATAAATTTTTTTTTTTAAACTTTTTTTTTTCTCAACAGGTATGTGGTGTATGACTGTTGAGTAAAATTTTTTTATTTTGTATATGTTTTAATATTTTTTTAAATAATATTATATATTTTACTATAATCTTTTAATGGGAAATCATCTGAGTTTGGAGGGATATTTTTAACTCGCCAAACATCAGTCGCTTTGTTCTGATGAAAGGGTACTTTGAATGTATATAAAATAAAATAAATTACACATTACTTTTATCCACCCTTGAGAGGCATTATTAATCAATGATCTCCCGTGCCTTTAGCCCTGATTTTATTCGTATAAAAAAATGCTTCTTTCAACTACTTTTTTTTCCTGATCTCTTGCAACTACTATTTATACATGGTCACTATAAGAAAATTGTTTATTTGTTGCCATTTAATTCCAACGAAATAATTATTTACAGTTAAAATGAGTCTGTTTTGATCACATATAATCTTTTCGCCGCAATTAAATGACCACAAAAGCTCATTTTTCTTGTAATGAGTGTTTGTTTATATATATATACATATATCTTTCAACTAGGGCGCGGCAAAGTTTAAATTCCATTAATAAATTAGAGCAGGAACTCGACCCATTTTTCATTTGTTATAAATAACTCTATGCATATTAGAGCTGTTAATAATTTATTGTCAATAGGTGCTTTTGGTAGTACTATGTAGTGATCAGGGAGTTATGAGTGATACATATTGCATAAATAAATTAAATGTTATTTATAGTAATTATAGTTTTACTGACATAGTCATACGTGTTAATTATTAAAAATCGTGTAAATCTTAAAATTTGAGATTTTAAATTTAAATGAAAAAATACTAATAAAATGGAGATGTGACTCAATAAATATAACATTACCTATAAAATTACGAGAATCATGTGCAGCAATTAAGAAAAAAAAGAAATGAGTATTGCTACATCTATAAATAAATTACACAGAAGCAATCTCATAAATTGACGTGATTTCATCTGATCCATTAAATTTATTTTACAATAAAAATAAATTTATAATTTGACGAACACATCAAGTCATATCAATTTGTGAGATTACTTTTATATATGACTATATTCCCAAAAAAAAAAAATACGTACTGCATGCATGGAATTTTGTATTTGCTCTCAGGAAAAACAAAAAAGAAAAAGAAAAAAACGATATATGAGTAGTAATTTTCCAAGCTGTTTTTAAGATGTACGGTCAGATTCTATAAGTATATGACTTTCTAAATTTGACGTGACTTGCATACGGAAACTTTTCAAAGTCTTTACTATCAATTACTAGGTCCCATATATTTATATATGCATTCAATATTTTGCATTGAAATTATCGAAAGTTGTTGGAATATACAAAACGACGTGGAAAGATTGGAACTAATATCTCGAGAAGCCAAGCAAAGGATTCATCTACAGCTAGTTGACAGTTATGTTAATCACAAGAATGAGATGAAAAGTCTATTATGTATAGTTTAGTTAGTTACAAGCATATGGCAGCTATTGTACAAATAGTCTTTACGTGTATAAATACAGTCATTGTATAGCCTATTAACACACGAAAACTTTCTGATCATAATGAGAAATATGCAGTTTCTTTTCTGCATTCTCTTCCAAATTCTCTGTTTCTAGTCTGAATTTCTATAAAATTTTACGTTGTGTTGTCGTTGTCATTACGTACGTAGGGCCGCTCAAATCTTCCCCTCGCATTTTTCAGTAGATATATGATCATGATGTTTACGCACACAGAAATCTTGCAAGAGAAGAATTAGCAGGAAGCTAGGGAGAAATGGATCAAACGGATATGACAAGGATCCTGCCCCAAGAGTGCATCGCCAACATTATTTCCAAGACAAGTCCTCGCGATGCATGTAGATTGTCGCTGGTTTCTCGAGCCTTCAGAACAGCTGCGGCTTCCAATCTCGTGTGGGAGAGGCTTCTGCCATACGATTATCAGGAGATCATTTCTCGATCATCAGTTTCCTCAGCGGCGTCGTCGTCGTCCTTGAATATGTTGCCCAGGAAGGATCTTTATTTCCATCTTTGCAACAATCCTACCTTCATTGGCAACGGTAACATGGTGAGCAAAAAACGCTACCTATTAGCTAGCAGCTTTTAATATATATAAATAAAAAATTTTAATCACTTAGGAAATTAAGGATCATAATTCGTTTCTATATTGATTTCGCATCAAAAAAGTTCCATTTTAATCAGCTCAGGGCAGGATATATATATATAGATCCTAATTAATTAGATTGATTCATTAGTATTTTCCGAAGCAGAAAAGATTAATATTTTTGAAAACGACATGGAGATCTGGAGCTAGCATGAAATGATTATTAATTAAAATGTCCATGTTTGTAGACATGATATTGCAGATTGGATATTTGTAGCATTGAGGAAGAAATATTAATATGTATGTAGGTCAAGCAACATCATGAATTAGATCGGCCGTTATAAGTTGTTAGGTAGCTAGACGAGTACTTTTCCATGCACATTCTGATCTTCCTTCGGGTTAGGACTGTAATCGATCTGAGCCAAGTCGAACTTTTGGATTATCGAGTCGAGCTGGTTTCAAATAACTCAAGTTCGAGTTCGAGTTCGAGTTCGAGTTCGAGTTCAAGCTGAGAGCTCGCCGAGCCGAGCCGAGTCGAGTTTGAGCTGATCCACGAGCTCGAGCCGAGTCGAGTTATTTATCGATATTTGTTTGTACTCTTTAACGAGCCTGAACCGAATCGAGCTGAGTCGAGTTATTACTCGAGTTTTGTTTGTCCTCTTATACATTTCTTATATGGTTATGCATTGCAGTATATAATGAAACTACCTACCAAGTCCTATATACTAACTATTACACATTATAAAATATATACTATAACTAATATCTTAAGCACTTAATTAACTAACATATACTTATGAACTATATTCAATATATAGGTATAAATGACTAGGCATAAGTAATTGGGTTACATACTACATATTTAATTATAAAGGTAACTATACTAATGTTATTAAGTTTAATATGTATAGAAGTATATATGTCTGTGTATAAGAATACTAATATATAGAAATAAATTATATATATTCAATGATATATGGACGAGCTCTAATCGAGTCGAGCATGAACTAGCGAGCCTTAATGAGCATTAACCGAGTCGAATCGAGTTTAATCCAAATATGTGTCATTTATTAATCAAGCGGATTTATGTTTTTACGATCAAGCTTTTTTTTTCCTAGTCGAGCTCGGTTTGAGTTTAGTCAAGCGAGTAACGGACGAGCAATTGTACGGACTAGTTCATTTACAATCCTACTTCGGGTGCTGTTAGAGCACATAGTATTACCACGCCACTAGCCATTAAAGAGAGAATAACTCCTAGAAAGGCCAGGAATTAGTCGTGCACCTCTTGATCAGCAAACTATGAGGGGGCGCTGCCTCAACTGCCCCCAAAAAAGAACATCAATTACTACAAGATCAGAAACACTTTAGTTACAACTGGATTACACAAAAATAAACTTACAAACTGACATGGCTTGATATAATATCTCAAATTATAAAATTATTTTTATTGTAAAATAGATCTAACGGATCCCCATGAATCCATATCAATTTGTCTGTTTACTTTTGTGTAATGTCTTTATCTGTTGCAATTCAGTTACTACAACAATCAATGTTTCATTCTTTTTTAGAAAGCATTGGTAGTTGTATTCGTTAAGATTGGATGATTTCTATACTTGGATGGTTGCATATATATAAATATATATATATATATAATAACTGTAGATGTGAGAAAACTGATTCAAAATTGGTCACAAATAGCTAGAGATGTGAGCAAATAATGGCCACAAGTAAGTGTATAATGTATATATGTAATACCAAGCATGGGGAGTTGTCTTACCATTATGATATGGAGATATGATCATTGATGCTCGTAGTGAAAGTCGCTATCCTTAATTACGAGCTGGCTTGATATTTCTGATATGGGGGTTCTTTCAGAGAACCGTTACGTCCACCTGGATGGGGGGTACGTACTAAAAGTCTAATGCATCAATTTTAATCCTTTGATGGAAATATTTTTTCAAAAGCATATTTATAACAAATATTTTCAACATGACTATGAACATGTTTTGTTCGCGGAATGGGCATTCTGATTATTAAAGCTGGGATAGCCGGAATTGGCATTCCTTTTAGGATTAGGATGGAAATGCTCATTCCTATCATTTTCTTTAGGTTTAGGAATAGGATGGAAATGCTCATTCCTATCATTATCTTTGGTGACAAATTAAAGTGAAATTCACAAAATATTCAAGCTCCGTAATTTTTTCAAAGGATAATGCCATTTATAATCTTATTAATTTTGAGTTTAATTTTTTTTTTCTTAAAAGAAAAGAAAAAAGGTTTACCTTTTTTAAAAAAAAGAAAGATAGTGACCGGCCAGTATCCACTATATTTTAAAAGGATCATAAAAAAATTACGCAGTTTAGATGAGATGAGATGAGATAAGATGTTTTGTTAAAAGTTGAATAAAATATTATTATAATATAATTTTTTTCATATTATTATTGTTTTGAGATTTGAAAAAATTGAATTGTTTATTATATTTTGCGTGAGAATTTGATAAAGTTGTAATGATATATAAGATAAGATGAGATGAGATAGTTTGGTTTTGTATACCTCCCATTCCTCTCAAAGATTCCTCTCATCTTAATTTGGCCGAGAAATAACTTTAATTTACTCAATATTGAATAATGAATATTATTACTATATTATTATTATTACTATATATTATTAAAAAAACAACCAATTTCTTTCCAGCATCCTATTTCACACACCAATCAAACACATCCTATATATGTATTTAATTTTCTTCATGAAGTTGCAAATGTATATATAGTTTCTCTATTTTTGTATCCATACTCTGTTTTGGTGGTTTTTATGATTGGCATGGTGATTCAACAGACTTTTGCAATACACAAATGGAGTGGGAAAAAATGGTATATGCTGGCAGCGAGGGAGTTATCCATAGCATGGGGAGACACTCCACAATACTGGAAATGGACTTCTTCAGCTGATCAGTCACCAGATTTACCAAAGTTTAGGTCTCTCTCTCTCTCTCTCTCTCTCTCTCTCTCTCTTCAGTGATCTATATATGTTTGGGGTGATATATATATATATTCTGAGTATATAAAATGTGCGCAGATTCTCAGAGGTTGCTCATCTTTTGCGTGTGTGTTGGCTTGAGATAAAAGGTAGTTTTGAGACTAAAACCTTATCCCCGAATACAACATATGGCGCATACCTTATTTACACCATTGGGACACGTCCCTTCGGGCTTTGCCACCCAGTGAAGGTGTCTCTAAGCATTGTAAACGAGATTGAAGGCGAGGCTACCAATGCTTACCTGCAACCAATAACATCGAGAGATCATAGACCTCGTGGGCAGGATGGACGGCTTCCATGCGTGAGAGAGGACATGTGGATGGAGATTGAGATTGGGGAGTTCTTCAATCATGGCCAAGATAATAACGAGTTAGAGATGCACTTGTGGGAGACTGAAGTTGGTGAATGGAAATCTGGCCTTGTTGTCCATGGCATTGAGCTTCGGCCAAAAGAAAGGAAAAAATAATTCATTATAAGTAGAAGGCTGCTTAATTGTGTTAAGGATCATTCCTATTTCTTCCTTTTTATTCTCTAGAGTACTGATCCAGAATATTATATTGAAGTTGCATGGTAACCGGAAGTAGTTCTGTATGCATTAATCATTTCATATTGCTTAATTGGTTTTGATGATGTCGCATTTTTCATTCGAGTACCTTCGATTTTGGGCTCTAGAATGAAGTTTATTGATGAAAATTATGCCTATGCTATGCTTATTTTGTTTTCAAATACGCGTTGTGTTTTCCACAAATATCTCTCTGTGCTTTTTTTATGGTCACAAATATATCACCTTTGGGCACATCAAAGATCAATTTGTGTACTAAAACACAAAATTCTCAATTCATTGTATGATGAGTTCCATGGAGCTGGTTCCCACACTACAAGAGATTGCATTTTTTTTGTCCCAGAAAATGCAGTTTTCATCCCAAAAGGGTATTGAAGAGGCAAAAAATTTTCTTCGATCTCCAGGTCGTCCCTAAAAGTTAGTCGTAAAATATCTTTTGGGACGAAATGGGGATGACATGTTCAAACCTGTTCGAACGAAATTCTTTTTTGGGGACGAAACGGTTTCATCCAAAAATTAAGTTCGAACTGAATATATATTGTTTGAGCTTACGATTAACTATTCGAATGGGTTGGTAACTTAATTCAAATAACATGAATTTGATTGCTCCCATTAGAATGAAACACGTGTTTGAACGCAAATAACCCTCAAAATTGCTGCAAATAACATTTTGCAACGATTTATGCTGCGCTGGACATTCATCGCAATTGTTGACTCACTTAAAAGTTAAACCAGCGAAACCCAAAACTCGTCGCGAAAATGTTTATTTGCAGTGATTTTTTTCGTTGCTAATATTGTAAATTACGCCGCAAATAACGTTCATATTTCAACTTTTTATCGCTGCGAAAAAGTATTTGCAGTGTTTTATATCATTGCGAATACACAAAATATCGCCACAAATATCTTCATATTATTTGCAGCGTGTTCAAAAATCACCGTAATTTTTGTAGCGGTTAAAATCGCCGCAAATAAGATTCTCTCTTTTCCAGTGAGTAATTGTCGCTGCAAAAGACTTTTGCGGCGATATGTAGTCGCCGTAAATAGTCTTCTATGACGAAAAAATTAGTTCCGGCGAACTGTACTCGCCGGAAATGTTGTTTCATAAAATAATAAAAAATTCACAAAACAGAATGAATAAAAAATATAATGTACATCCAAATTATATTCACTGTGAAATTTCTGGATAGCCACACAAAGCTCAAGCTATATAAATTGCAATTTAGTATTTATATCAAACAATAATGAATCAACTATATATACAACCACACCACCTTATATAACCAAGAAAATCACTAAATTCAATTCCCACATTTTTTCTTTTTTCACATTACCTAGCTCCACTCAATATATGTGCAAACAACTAAATCAAAAAAACACCCAAACAACAAAGGGTGCTCACATGCAATAAGTTTACATGACTAAAGCAGAGTTATTTTTCAAGACCAGATTTTATTCTGTTATTACATAATCAAACCAAAGCATATGGGATAATTTCAATTTGGTTTTGTGCATGCTCAAACAGTTATCTTGTTGAAAATATCTAGGATGTTTGAATATCTAATAAGCTTAATGGAGCATTTTACATAGGTAATGAGTTCGCAGGATGCAGAGATTAACGTAGTTGCCAATTAGAAGCGTTAGGAGTGTACGTATGGCTCAGGAAAAAAAAACTCATCAAATAAATCAACATATCATTGATTAAGTTTCAATTTTGTTTTTGTTTCTATACATGTTTCCAGCTATGCGCAACGATTAAGTAAGACCTAGTTGTGGACATAGCCCTATCAGTTTGCCACATGGGGGACTCTTATTGTCTTCCTCAATTTCTCAATAACCCAACACAACCAAAGTGGGTCAAGTGATCAACATTACCATCAAACCCAGGAAATGGGATGGGCAATAAAAAGTTCAAAACTTGAAAAGTTAAGTCCTTTCACTCCCACTTTATTCTCTATAGTCTATCCCTTTACCTCATTTTTATAAGCAACCAAATAAAAGGAAAAAAGAAAAAAGAATCATTGAAAGATGATTAAATTCTTGAATTTCAAATTCTCATTCAGAAATGACAAGCTCACAAATGTACTACTTAAATCAATGCTTTCACAGTCCAGATTATCCAAGAAGCTTGACATATGAAAATGGAAAATATGGGCTTTTATTTCAGTTATATCAAGGATTGCTTCATCCAAACTAGTAGCCATGAAGTTGGGATCGTACTTATGGAAGACTAACAACAATAAAACTAATTATCAGGAATTACTAAACAAGCTGCATCAGAAGTCTTTCTTGAAAGTTTTTTTTTTTTTTTGATCGGTAGAAGTCTTTCTTGAAAGTAGAAGAACATCTTACCTTTTCTAGTTAAATCGCTGAAATAAGTATACTTCTTAAAATCTGTGGGAACAAAAATTAACTCTGGACATAATTTACGTGCAATGAAACCTGGCATTGCTGCACGAACCCCAAATCTCCGTGCCTGCATAAAATTTAGATCAGCTTTAAAATAAAGGTGATTCAAATTATATAAGGAAATTTGCAAATCCACGAGATAGGAAGTTTCCTAAATAACAAAAGAAAACACAAGGCCCAGTCAAAAATTCATTCATGACTCCCTTTAAAAATCACATCATGCATAATTGCATTCCATGCCTCATAATTGGCCGTAGAGATCATAGACATGCTCCCAACAGCCATGCATTGGCTTGTCCTTTAACAATGGATTACTTAATGTTTCAACAGCGGCATAAAAAGCATCCATATCTACATGCAGCCAAATCCTTGACAAGTCGAGTGTACCCTCTAGCTCTGAAATTCGTTTATTTGCCATCTGTTAATAGGATAAAACGTAAATTAGAACGCTGCATGCCACATAAATCACACACACATAGGCAACGTAGAAAAAGGGGAAGGGACAAATTGAATGCTTTAAATAAGTTTTGCACACTACTCTGAGACCACTGCACATTGAGGCATGCAGTGGTTGATGAGTGTCTAAAGAATTTGAAACAAAAAGGAACACTTTCAATGGAGACATAACTTATTAACTTCAAACTAACTTTAATCACTAACATCACATATATACATTACATGGAAACAGTTTCCAAACAAGAGATAATCTGTCCAACTAGTACGCTTCATTATCTCATAAAACATCAATCCATAAGCCATAAAACTAAACACAATCTGTCCCCAACGTGCAATACATACTTACTACACCACCTCCTTTAATACTCATTCACATTTAACAAGTAATTGATTCCATTTCTTGTAATAAAAATAAAGAAAAAGGGAAGGAAGTGGTACCATGAGGGAGAAGGCTAGAGGATGGTCTGCCCAAACCAAAACCAAGAAAGGGAAAATGAGAGAACTTGAGCTGGTGGCGTCTTGAAGGAATTCCTAGCTGAATCTCATGCAAGAGCTCTCATGTATATTTGAAGAATCCAACAATGAGCTTCATAACAATATTACTAGCAGATCCATAATGAGCTAAACACATGCAGTTTTTCCTCTAGAGGCATATATAACTCATCCAATTCTAAGGCACTTTTTCTTATGAATAATAGCATAGTACCCCTGGTTGCATAGCTCATGAGAAGGCATCTTTTAAAAAAATGAGTAAAAACAAAAAAGAGGACACCTCACAATAGACCGCAAAAGTTTTAAATTTTCCAACTGAATCATATAACTTAGGAAGACAGGGGTAAATGGTAAACATCACTAGCTAAGCAGTCATTAGATTCTCACCTTTCCATGGTTACCTTTACTTGTTGCAACTAAAGGGAGTTCTTGGCCCCTTATGTTGAAATACAAAGACAATTATCTCAAACTAAATATAGCACAGTTTTCCACTCATTTTCAAGCATATGAAGAATGCTTCACTTGTCACACGGCAAACCTAATAACAAATCCTCATGCACCATAGCAGATATCATACACACTATTTCATTAACAAAGATTTAAAAAATGGAGATACAAGATCCCCCTTGTGAGTTGTGCAAATCACAATAACTATTGAAAAATCCTTTAAAGTACCATTCACAAATACAAGGAATCAAATGGAAGGCATCCATTGAATTCTCCAATTATACTGTTAAGTATACTAACTCTTATAAAACTACACAATGTGATCAGTTATCTCAAATTGATAGAAGAAACTATACCATTCGCAGAAAAAAAAAAATCAATAAAACTACTCTCCTCTTAGCATAATTATCAATGCATTTTCCTAAAACAGGAAGAAAAAAAACAAACCATATCAAACCTGCAGCAGCCCTCAAGCTAGAAACTAAATCACAATCAGCTTCATTCAAGTTCCATTTACCTTTTCATATTCTATATTACATAACAAAATTCAAGACCTTCCATTGAACAAACATAAATGTATAAGTGAAAAGTAAAACTATGGTTTTGGTAAAATCTTCAATTAGCATCTATATATTAATTTTTCTTTTGAGGTCAGAAGTAAAATACTTGTTATCGATCCTCGAGGCAAAAAATGGTACTGTACGTATAAGTTGTTATAGTGGCGCCATCTACCTTTCTTTATTTGCATTCGACGATAGGTAAAAAAGAAACAAATTGACAAACTAAGAAACTTGATAAACTAATATAGTCTCAACAAATATACAAGGGGTGAACACCAATCAAAATGCATAGTAATTCTAGGCAATATCTTCTTTTTATAAGAATTCAGACCCAAATTAAAACTAAAATAGTCTAGAAAAAGCATAACCAGGTAACATGAACAAACAACAAAAAAACATTAAAAATCTTGAAACTGAGAAGTTGTATTATTGCTAGAGGTAGCACTCCAAATATAGAGAACTTGCTACAAAGTATGTTATTCCAACTTGGACGCAAAACCTGCTGCTTGAGTAACTTAACATATTTTCATTTAGCAAGAGACTTTTATACAAGGCCATATGTATATGTATGCAATGATATATGCCTGAAGACCATTCAAGACTCAACTTGACTTAATCTACTCCCACATTTGAAACATTAAAGGACTCACCTTGACAATTTTGGCGCCGGTATCGTATGCAGATGGTATCTGTAAATCACACAATGATGGAATTAAGTTCTCATCCAGGGGGAAATAATCTCAAATGTTTAAAATATAAACACAGATATAAACAAACCCATAAACAAACTAGCGACCACACAGATATAAACACAAAACCCAATCTCCAAACGGAACTAAAACAAGAAATCAAGCAAATATAACATTAATGAAAAGAACCCATAAATGTGAAAACAGAAGGCAATATCAGGGGTGGTCGTGGTGGTTGCTTGGCGTGGAGTTGTGGCTCGGGAGGAGCATGGTGACGTTCGGGAGACCTGGTGGCCGTGGGCTGCGAACAGAGCAAGGGGGAGAGGGAGGGCCTCGGATTGCTGGGTTAGGCGTGGAGGAGAAGGGGGTGGTGAAGACGGAGAACTGGTGACGGCGTCCACTTGTGGGTGGAGGCGAACAGCACCCCTAGCGGCTGCGATACAGAGAAATCCGAGAGAGAGAAGGGTACCACCAGATTCGGGGAGGGCAGAGATTCGGTGGGGGCTGGGGGAGAAGGAGCGGGTGGCCTTTGAGGTGAGGTGGCGGTGGGGTGGTGGGAACGTTGGCAACATGCTATGCGCGGCAGCTCTGTGCGACGAAGGGATTGGAGACAGAGAGGGGCGAGAGGGGGTTGGGAGAGAGGGATGGAGGGAAATGAAAGGAAAAAAGAGCGGGGCTTTTAATTTTAATAGCGTTTTGCGGCGAGTATATAGCGCTGCTAATAATATTTTAAGTGGCCCCATATATATTACAGCGACAATTTTCCCCGCAGCATTTATCTATTGCGGCGATTTTGGCATTCGACGGAAACGAAATTTTGTTACAGACAAAAAGTTTTTATTGCGACGGAATTTTCCGCCGTCAAAGTTTTTTTTTTTTTTTTGCGTCCATCAAAAATTCGTTGGAAATACTTTTTTGGGGCGATTTTGAAAGTGAAAAATCGTTGCAAAAGAGCACTTTGCAATTGCAGCGATTAACATATTGTCGTAACAAGTTGTTTAATATGCCGACGAATTTTTTCATCGCAAAAAGTGAATAATCGTTGCAAAAGACCAATTTAGTATTTGCAGCGACTACTATCGCTGCAAAAAGTTCAGAATCGCTGTACAAAACCAGTTTCAAAATTTTATGTAAAAAAATAGCGACGATGAAAAAATTGCTGCAATTAAAGGCTTTTTGCAGCGATTTTATTTCCAACCGACATAAAATCGCCGCAAAAAGCCTTATTTCTTGTAGTGTCATGAACATAGTTCGAATGAAACTTTATGTTCAAACCGACCAAATAATTTTGAACGGTTGAGTTAACATCTGAATATTGATGGGTATAGATCAAACGAATTGTATGCATTCTAATGCGCACACATTAAATGTGTTCGAACTTAGTAGAAATCCATTCGATTTGGATTGATTATTTTCTTTTCAGTCAAATGGTTTTTATGTTGGCTATTCGAATGGCGGCGGCAAATGTATTCGAATGTTTATACATAATGATTACCGTTCGAACAATAATCAATGGTACAGTAAATTAAAATTTTAAATTAACAAAACCACATTTAAAATTTATAATTAAAACATCACAATTGTTCAAATGTTGCATTAAAATATATTGTAACATTAATACAATAATTCCAAAAGACATAAAAATTAAGAGAATAAGTTCTAAGTTGGTGGTGGCATAAAGTTCTGAGACATCATTGATTGCATCTGTTTGAGCATGTATTGGGATTGAATTTTCATCTCCCTCCACAACTCTTGTTGTTGTTGTTCTCTTAATCATGCCTTCATATTTGTTGCCTGATGTAACTGATCCTCCAACTCTAGTTACTTTGACTTCAACTGTTCAATCTCACACCTTGCTTCCTTTAAGTACTCCGAAGAGGTGTTATTCAATCTGTTTTGAAAAGATGATGAGATTGAAGAAGATTTCATGCAATGTCCTAAACCTCTCAAATATCCAGAACAGGGTTCAAGAACCTGAGTAAAAATCTGAATATCGGTAACGAATGATTCGTCAAACGCAACATTATTTCGAACTACAACCATCTTCTCCTACAAAAATAAAAAGAAAAATTAGGTAGTATAAATAACATAAATATTATTAGGCAATAAAAATGGATTAAAGTTACATAATTTTATTCTGTTTCAGGACTCATCCAAACACCATTGCTACTTGTATGTGATTTAGAGGGCCAGATTATAGTCAGAAGGACTATCTTGTTCCTGCAAAAGGAAAATATATGTTACAACTTCAATTACAAATGTTGATATATTAATATTTAACGGGGACTCGTGTAATGTTACCAATTTCTTTGATGGTCGACAAAAAGGTCTAGAACCCGCATATCTTTAAGTTTAATTTATTTGCTTTGTTGACAATCGTTGCTACAAGAAAAGAAATAACCTTAATACTATATTTGTTTCATGCATCTAACATATAATAATATTTGCACTATTAAATTTTTGATAGTGTGCATGGCATATACCTTTATACTTCTAGAATGCATTATTCATCAACTCATCAACCCTTATTCACTCCTCTCGTTGGCCAAAATTAAATTCAAACCCATCATTGAAGAAATTATGAACAATAAGAACATAAAAAAACTACTTAAATGAAGTATTAAATAAATAAAATTGTTTTCTAGGTAAGTTAGTACCAAGCAACGAGTTTTTATGTGGTCTTTCACATCTTGAGGAACCTTGGCTCAGGAAGATGTAGTCATGCATGCATATGTCCGGGTAAGGGTACCAACATAGGAAGCAAGCCAAGCTGCCGGATCTCATTGGCCCCAATGTAATCATCAGAAATATTAACTTTAACTTTTTCCGTTTCCGGCACTTTCTCTATACAGACACCTCTTGTAACACCTCAACCTCAACGATGGCTTATAGCAGTTATACAATAATTCAAGAATGTAATATCAAAAACTTCTTAATTTAAAAATAATCTTCCTTAAATCATCACATAAACTCAAACGGATATCTAACATACCATGTTCTGGGTATGATGATATTGGTCCACCATCATTGTCATGTGAAACAATTAGAGAGTCAATAATGGATGAAGTCTGGAGTAAGAAAATGAGTTGATTTGCGTTTGGGAGGCATAGATGTTTAAAACTGTAGTAAATTATTAATCCTAAAATTATTCTTATTACAATAATGATACTTATATATAAGCAACTATCATTTACTATCAGTTTCGCTTGACCACTCACCTCTATCCTCACTAGACATTTTAATTGACTTATGTTCTTCTGACAAGCCTCCACCAATTACTTCTGGTTCAATATCTTTTCTTCGCAATGGAACCATGTCAAATTGACTAAGATCTACAAATAAATTTATGCGTGATTTATTTTCTTGATATACTTCTTCACATGTTGGACCATCAAATTCTTCGCATTGTCCCTCCGTCTCTGAAATGTAATCATATATATATTTTTGTGCTAACTTTTATACTACTCGCCATGGGTTTCCATACTCAGGATCATCTAAGTAAAAAACTTGATTTGTTTGGCAAACGAGAACGAAAACATCATCCTTATACCATGTTCGAGATGTATTGACACTAATAAAATAGCATCATTACGCACTCTGAATCTAGGATTGCTTACATTCCACCAATTATACTTAAACAACCAAGCCATATGTTCTCCTAGGTATTTTAACCCAATGATATCAATGGCAACTCCATAAAAGTCAATATTCTCCTCCCCGTGGCTTTCTTCCATTATAATCATTGTTCCCCTAAGTACTTTTATGTTGTCCCTTCGGATAGCTCAATACACTGTTCGAATTGATTATGGTTTATTAGTGATTTTATTTTATATGCCCAATAGAATTAATTTAGGAATAAACTAGACACTAATATAATAACATGTAATAAATATTTTCATAACATGAAATTAATAGTGATGTTTTAGTGAATATATTGTAAACATATATATACATATTTTATAAAAATATGTATTCTTATTAGTGATGTTTCATAAATATGCTAGTATAGTTATATAGTTATAATAAGAACTTCTATAATTAAATTCAATATACTTAACTATAATATAGTATAATTAGTGAATATATAAGTTAGTGAGGTTAACTTAGTATAATATAATTAGTGCGATTAACTATAATATAACTATACTAGTATAGAAGTAAGTCTAGTACTATAAGAGTATAACATTAGTATAGTGTAATATAATGACATGTACTTAATTAGACATGTTGTATAAGTCTAGTATAGAATAATATTTAAGAGATTAACTTAGTATAGTATTATTGGTAAGATTAACTTAGTATAGTATAATTAGTGGGATTAACTATCAACATAATTAGTATAGTATATTGTATAACGTTCTAATATTAGTGGGATTAACTTAGTATAGTATAATTAGTGAGATTAACTTATTATACTAGACTTATACTATAGTGTCTAATTGCATGTTATTATACTAGTGTCTAACTTATTTTCATATACATTTATGTATGTTCATGATAATATGATGTTTACGTATACTAAACTATTAGTCTATTTATATTATAGTATAAGTACATTATTTTATAATAATTAACACAAACTAGTATATTATTGAATTTAACTATAGTCTATAAAAGTTCTAGACTTTTTATACGAGTATATATATGATAAAATGTGTAGAAATATATTTATCAAAACGAATATATGTTATAATGTATTATGCCAAAAATATATTTATCTTTGATAAAAGTATTAAAAGTATATATGTATTATGCCAAAAATATATATATATATATATGTATTAAAAGTAAGTTTATATTAATAACCTATGTAGTTAATTAAGTTGTTTCATAAACAAATGTTAACTAAATAACAAATTTGAATATAGAAGAATGTTTTGTTCAAACTTTTAAAATCACACTTTAAACCATTCAGGCATACAATAAACTAGTTCGAACTTATTATACACATGTTTGAACATACATCAGTCCTCGACAGAAATATATAAATCCTCTTGATTTTTTATGGAAGCTTCATTCCATCGACAGTTCGAACGGACATTTTTTGTTCGAACATTTAAAATCCCTCTTTAAGATACTGTTTGGATAGTGAGTTAAGATAAAAATTAGTTGAGATGAAAGTTGAAAGCTGAATAAAATATTGTTAGAATATTATTTTTTAATATTATTATTATTGTAGGATTTGAAAAAACTGAATTGTTTATTATATTTTTTGTGAAAATTTGATAAAGTTGTATTGATGAAATGAAACACTTCTTGTATCCAAACAAGGCCTAAGTTGTTCAAACATATAAAAATCTAGTTCAAACATAATCAATTTGGGATAGATATATAACCCAAAAGCATGGAACTGTTCATTCATCCTTTCCCCCGTTCAAATCCAAAGTTGCGCTGTTTGTCACCACTCTCCGCTGCAGACTGACCTAAGGATGCCATTTAACAGACAACAATCATCATCCCTTCATTCTACATAGTAGATAGGCTTGAAAAATGTTGGTTGTATGCTGAATTGGGGTTCGGAATTTCAAATGAAATTCGACCCATTTTCGTATTTTCCAATAGGCACACGAGACATTTGATCATATGATAGAGTGAGGTGTGGGCTTCACTCCATTGAAGTTTTTATGATCAAAACCAATGGTTCTTGATAATCGTTGGTTTTTATTTGGTTTTGGGTCAACTAAGTCATGTATGTTCATAGCTGAGGTTTGTTCATTCGAACGACTTTGAAGTTGTTCAAATAGTTTTTACCAAACAGCAATTCTTTCAATCTGAACATGACACCACTTATTCAAACTATTTGAGGTTTCTTCATTTGAATGGCTTCGAAGTTGTTCAAATGGTTTTTTCCAAACAGCAATTCTTTCAGTTCGAACGTGACAACACCCATTCGAATGGAAGAATTAACCCATTATTAGACGCTTGTTCGAACATAAATATAACATATTCGAACATAAAGTGATAACGTTTGAACATATTAGGCAACATTCAAACGGCATCTCTACCCAAGGAAACTGCCCAGAGGATGATGTTGTTTGAACTATATATCTATTTGTTCAAATTCACTTATATTGTTCAAACAACGCCCAATACGTGTTCGAACGTTATCACTTTACGTTCGAATAGCTTACATTTATGTTCAAACAATATTTGTTTCTATTCAAACAAAGCTCAGAATAAAATTTCATATTTCAATTATTGGATCTATTTATAAATTATTATTATTATTATTTTGTTTTTTAAACAATGAATTCATGGTTAGTTAGAAGAAAGCATGGAAGGAAGGGGCAACCTATCGATGAGGCTTGTAACTCGAGACGACCCATATTGGCTGAGCGAGAAATCATGTTAGACAACTTTCGCAATTTTGTTTGGAAGGGAATGAGCCTTTCATCCATAATCCACTATTGAGGATGGGCTCCAATGTATGAGCAGAAGGGGGTAGCCTATCCAGATATGATTGGAGAGTTCTATCAGGCTATATCATATATGTGGGCTGATGATGACTCCTTTACTTTTGATATTAGGGGAGTCAGTATTACATTCTCACCAGACAATATTATTAAGTTTCTTAGCATCCCCAATGAGGTAGGTGCATAGCATGCATTGCCACCGGGTGTAGGGACAAACAATGGTGATGATATCAGTGATCAGGCTCTAGCAAATGATGAGGTTCGTACGTTTTTGCTAGACGATTCGGCTCCTCCATATGAAGGCAGCAAGGTGATCAAACAGGTTGATTGTCGATCCTTCTTTCGCATATTGCAGTTGATTGTCTCACACAATATTGATCTAAGAAAACACAAAATAGATTTTGGCATGGATCGGGCTCGATTAATGTTACAGATAGCACGAGGAGAGTCGATTAATCTACCTCTATACTTCCTCATATGCATTCAATCTGAGTTACGGTATTTGATTGGAGGTAGTCTATTGTATGCATTAATAATCTCCAACCTCCTAGTTAAATCGAGGATGAATTTGCTCTTGACAAAGTGAATGCAACCACAGATCGGGCCACTTAATAAGATCACTTTCAGCAATAGCAATGCCCACTTGCAAAAGACTTGCATTAATGTTGCGGCTGCAGGCAGTCGTACTGAGCATGATCCAGCTACTACGGACACTAATTCTACTACAAAGGCTGCAGGGACTAGAACTAGGGAGACACGATCCCTATTGGAGGAGCATCGCGCACTTTTGATCCAAGACATGGAGAGGATCACTATGCCCATCATTACCACTGAAAGAAATGGAGGGATGCAAGAGGACCTCGAGAATCTATCCACATAGTTTTATTTTTGTATTGAATATTTATTTTGTCTCAAACATTGTCACTTCTAAGTAATTTTTATTTTATATATATAGCTAGTTTGTTCACTAAAAATGTGTTTTTTTTATTTTCTTAACATTTAGCGATATCAAAAATTAGTTTTGTTGGAGGAAAAAAATTTATTTGTAAATTTTTATTTACCATTAAAATTATTAATTTATATTTCTAATTAATTATATTACTTTTCTAGGATGACATAAATGATCTATTTTAATCTACCATTTAATAATAAACCCGTATAGGTAGATTTTTCATCTTTTAGAAATGAAAATGAATAAATTCAAATAATGATTATTTTTTAATGAATCCCCAAACTTAATTATGTATTTTAATTATCAAACCATTTTAAGTATCTATTTATATCATGGGTATTTTAAGTATCCTAAATATTAAGTGTACTGTAAGTTAAAATAATTATTTTTAAGTATTAATTAAAATTTAATTTTATTATTTGTTAAGTTAGTCCTCATAGTTTTTAATTAATTATATTTTAAATATTAATATGAATTTAAGTATGAATAATTCTTATGTTTTTATAATATAATTTTAGCCCATTTTAAGTTAGTTGTAAGATAGTTTTTACAGCTATTATCTTTTAAGTATTAATATGAGTTTAAGTATTATTAATTCGTATGTTTATTATTTTTAAGTTATTTATAATATAATTTTAGCCCTTTTTAAGTTAGTTGTAAGATAGTTTTTATAAATATTATCTTTTAAGTATTAATATGAGTTTAAGCATTATGAATTCTTATGTTTTTATTTTTAAGTTATTTATAATTTTATTTTATTATTTTTTAAGTTAGTTGGAAGATAGATTTTACAACTATTATCTTTTTAAGTATTAATATGAGTTTAAGTATTAATAATTCTTATGCTTATTATTTTTAAGTTATTTATAATTTAATTTTATTATTTTTTAAGTTAGTTGGAAGATAAATTTTACGACTATTATCTTTTAAGTATTAATATGAGTTTAAGTATTAATAATTCTTATATTTATTATTTTTAAATTATTTATATTATAACTCATGAGCACGATCGTTCAAACACTTAAATGACTGTTCGAACTCGTTTATCCGTTTGAACGGAAGATTATTGCGTTCGAACGGTACCAACCCAGAATCCACACACCAATCAGTTCAGACGAAACACAATCTCACAAAACATCACAAACTCATATTCAGAAAACACTACAAACATACAATATATATACTTCGAAGTACAACCATCTAACAAACATATTTTGTGTTTAATCTAATAAATACCTACATAATATATATATATATATATAAACTATAAAATCAATAAACAACTATATTAAAGTATAGATTTCTCCAACAAACACCTACACAATATATATATAAACAAAATAAAATCAATAATAAATTTGAAGTAAAATAAAAAAGAAAAGTCATACCTTTAAGCAAAATAAGTGTGCAATCCTCATTGTAAGATGATAGAATGAATGATTGTGTGAAGAAAATGAAAGATTTTAGAGAGAAAACGGAGAAGAGAGTAAAAGATAGAGATAAATGAGGGACGGATGGCGTGCGGGAAGATTTTAAGTTCTCACTAACCGTTAGAACGTAAAAAAATAACAGTCGAATGCGAAAAATTTCAGCGTTTCCCCCATTTTTCCGCTCGCAAAAATTTTCTCTATCTTGTTCGAACGGTGCCAAATGCCATTCGAACCGTAATCCAGGAGTCATTAATTGGCGAGATATTTTCCTACCAATGCAATAAACCGTTCGAACAATGATAAGGGACATTCGAACGGTAATCCAAAGTCATTAATTGGCGGGATATTTTCTCACCACTGCAATAAACCGTTCAAATGTTTTTTTCATAAGTTCAAACGCAAATAAAGCCTTCGAATGGTTTATGGATACCGTTGGAACACATCACCTTAATGTTTAAATATATTTATTTTCATCATTATACATATCAAAGAAAACTATAAGATCATATGTATTAGTAATATATACTATCATATATAGTAAGATATACTATCATATATAGTAAGATATACTATCATATATATACTATATATACTAAATATCATATATATAGTATCATATATATTATACTAAAGTATACTATAAAAATGTAAGATGATATCTATTAGTAATATATACCATATATCATATATATAGTATTATATATATTATACTATACTAAAGTATAAAGGAAAACATAAAATCATGTGTATTAGTAATATATGCTATCATATAGTAAAGTATAGAGAAATATATAGCCTCAAATATACTAAGATCACTAAGATCATATAGTAAAGTATAGAGAAATTTATGAGATCATATATATTAGTAATATATACTCTATATATGATATATATATATATATAGTATGATATATGTTAGTTAAGTATAAACTCATATATATAGAACTATATACTATCATATATATATATATATATATATATATATTATCATATATAATACTTTGATAGTAAAGTATTATAATATATTACTATTATACTATAATAAAATATATATAAGTTATTATGTTTTCATTTTAAAGTACTATACTATCATAATATATATCTAATATACTATAATAGTATCATAATATATATATTATAATATACTATAATATTACATATATATTACAGTATATATAATCTACTATAATAGTATATATATTATATTAAATTACAATATTATAAATATAATATATTATAATATAAGTTTTTACTAAACTTGAAACAAATACCATTTGAACGGTAAATAATAACGTTCGAACAGCTATTTAAAACCGTTCGTGTGACGCCCCCGACCCCCATGTAAGGAAACATAGGAATCGAGACGCCAGAATGATGACAACACGGTCACGCATCCCAACGAAAGTGCCAAGTGTGTGTACATGCAGCAGTGTACAATAAAAACGCAGCAGATAATTAAGTCTACTAAGTACCAAAATTTAAAATACAATTTAAATATCCGAAGAGGTTTAAAAAGCAGTTATACAGTCATCCCAAAATAAAGTTTAACACATGTCTCAAAATACAAATAAGTAAAATAAAATAACAAAGCCAGTGATCCCAGATCACTCCTCGGGCGGAGCCGTCTCCTCAGGCTCGCCCTCCTCCTCCTCATCTGCATCAAAATCTGCGTTACCACAGAATGGTACCATAGGTAAGTATAACCCAAATAATCTTCAGGAATAAAATGCATTTAATGCAACCAACATGCATGCATATGATTTACACAAAAATCCTTAAAACATCATTTTTCCAGAAAATGATAATCTTTCCAACACACGCCAAAATCCCATTGGGCTCAAAAATAATCCGTAAAACATTTTCCCAGAAAATGATTTAAACAAAAATCCAACACACACTATTTTTCCAGAAAATAGCCAATTAATCCATTATTACCATATGCACCATGGCCTCCCCTAGGGACCATCCGCACGTCCTGGCATCGTAGCGATGCCCAGTTCCGCGCCCAGAGCGTACATGGCCAGACATCCTCTAATCCCCGCCAGCAGAAGGACCACGGAGTCGGCACGAATCTCTCGTCCGATCCCATTGTCGCTTGGCGACAATCCAGGGGACGTTACTCAGTATATTCTGCTCCCGAGTAACCAGAGGAGCTCCACCGAGATAATACCCCATCTCGGCTTGGGGTCGTGATACACACACACCCAAATTCCATTCTCACATGAAAACCCAGTTTTCATAAACACATGAACATGAATGCAATACACGAAAACCCAGTTTTCCTTTACAAACATGATCATGCATGAAATAATGAGATGTACATGTACCAACACAATATCCAAACCAACAATTATCAATCCAATCAAATCCAACCAAACAACTCCAATCACCAATCAATCTGACCCCCGTACTCCTCGGACTCAGTCCGGCAAAACCAATCAGCAGATTAAATACAGTGAAATGCGTTAGTGCAAAAATACATTAAATTCACAAGAATTCTTTGGAAAATACTTACAGTGCAATATAGCAATTTCTGAAGGATCACGAAGCTGGAAGAGGTGGAAAAACAGCTACAGAACAGTGTAAAATACATTGTGGTCGTGGGTCACAGATACCCACTTTTCAACGGAGACAAACGAAGACCCAAAAATGATAGGGTAGGGCCTAGGGAGGTCGGTGAAGCTAGTGGTGGTGATGGTTGGCCGTGGGTGGCGGCGCAATGGGCGGTAGAAGACCAAAAACACCCAAACGGAAATGTGGATGGTGGAGCTTCACCGGTGGCGGATCGAAGCTGGGGTTGGGTCCAATGGGTTGCCAAGTGGTCGAGGATGAAGTGGTGTGAAGATGGTGGCCGGAGGTGGCGCAACGGCGGATCAACGGCGGAAAGAGTGTCGCGGCTTCAATGGGCTCGTGGTGGCTAACGGCGGCTCGAATGGAGCTTTAAAAGGAGGTGTGGCGTCGCCGGTGGCTGGGGGAGTTGGGGAGCCGAGCGGTGTCGACCACCGCCGGCGCACGGCGGCGGGCTGGGGGACAGGAAGAACGGACGGAGAGAGAGTGAGGGAGCTGGACGTCACGCGGGAGAAAGCCAGGAAAGAAAGAGAAGAAAGGAAGAAAAGAAAAAGAAAAGAGGAAATAGAAAATAGAAAATAGAAAATGTAGGGAAAGAAATGAGATCCAATCCTCATAACTTGGGTTACAAAAATGATCCAACGGAAACGATTTCAAAACCACAAGTTAAATAAAATAATTTAAACGTAATGGTAAAGTCAAATTGAAATAATTAAATCCCACAGTAATTAATTTAAATATTAAAAGCAATTTAAATGCATAACAATAAATAAATTTTAAGAAAGCACATAAAATAATTTTCACCAAATTAAAATCATAGAAATAAACCCACTAAAAATCCAACCAATTTTAAAATAAGAGGATAAATTTTTGAATAAATAAAAATAATCCTTCAGTAAAAATACACTAAAATACGGGGTGTTACATCCTCCCCCCCTTAAATAAAATTTCGTCCTCGAAATTGGCAAAGTCAACATTAAGACTAAAACAGGAATAAGATTTAACTAAGAGCAGACTTAAGATCATACCGTCATTTTAGTCCTTATAAACTGAACTTGATCATTCATTTCTTGAATTATCTCAGACCCAAACAATTTGCTCTCGCCAACTTCATCCCAACACAAGGGCGATCTACACTTCCTTCCATACAAAGCTTCATACGGGGCCATCTGAATGAAGGAATGAAAATTGTCATTATAAGCAAACTCAAATAGCAGCAGATGATTCTCCCAACTTCCCTAAATTTCCATGACACAAGACCGCAACATAACCTCAAGAGCTTGAATAGTATGCTCTGATTGACCGTCTGTTCGAGGGTGATACGCAGTACTAAACTTCAACTTAGTGCCTAAAGCTGCGTGCAAGCTCTTCCAAAAATGGGACGTAAACCGCAGGTCCCGATCCGACACGATACTCTTGGGTACTCCATGCAAACGCATTATCTCCTTGACATATAACCGAGTCAACTTACCCAAAGAGTCGGTATTATTGATAGGCAAGAAATGGACACTCTTGGTCAACCGATCAACAATCACCCAAATTGAGTTCTTCCCACTAGGAGTCCTCGACAAACCCACAAAATCCATAGAAAAATCACCCCACTTCCACTCAGGAATAGGGAGAGGTTGAGGTCTACCTTGATGCTCAGCCTTAACTTGACGGCACGTGGCACATTCCTCAATGAACATGGTATTATCCAACATACTCATTTTAGTCCCCCAATGACACATCACAACCAGTATTCCTAGAGTGACTGTTATCCAAAATCTCATTTCCTCGAGAACCTTAATACAACATCTAATAAATTCCGATGATCACTAGCCCTTACAATACTATGTGCCAACCTCAATCAACTCCTATGCTACAACTTCTAAACCTCCATTGAATTCTACTTTTGGTAACCTACTAGCCACTTCCAAAGTTAACCATCAATAACAAATTGCATAAGTAATTGATTAATCTTCAATTACAAGTATCTTCTCAAAATTCAAGTCACCATTAATTCGTCAAAAATAACACAATCTGAACTCCTAACTACAACCAAAAATACCACGCTTCTGTTGCGCACTCTGATATTCGCCACATGCATAAAGCTTATGTCCTCATACAACTAACACCATCGACTACAAGGTGGCTCCATTCTTATTAACCAAAAACTCTTATCACATTTTGGTAGAAAAATACTCCCTTTCCAAAAACCACGAGTTATAACTCAAATTCCTCAATTAACTCCTGCTGTCTTGATAAAAATCAAATTCCATAAAATACATCCATGATCATTGACAGAAACCCAATCTCAAACAACCTCAGCATCCCAAATTGAAAATAAGCAACCTCAGCCCAAAATACATCCATCTCACCTATGATAAGGAGCATACCTTAAAAGGCTCGATTCCAACTTGGCGAATCAATAAGAGCGCCTAGAGACTTCTACCTGACAACCTAAACCCAAAAGCTCAACACCTACATTATGAACAACATCTAATCTAGCGAAGACTAAACTCACTACGAACCACCATTGAGTACACCAAAACATTATCGAAACCATCTTGGTAACTCGCCCACCTATTTCTACTCCTCCAAGCTAGCATTAACACAACTAGTTTCTTCAATAGTACATCACTATTAAACCTCAAGGCAAACCATACTGCTCAAATCTTCAATCTACCAAAAGCCATTGCAAAGCACCCAAGGATCCTAATGCTTTATTAACCCACATACTTGATCATATTATCCACTGTTGATGCCTAAGCTTCAACTTTGAAGATCTTTTCCTACATCATACATGATGTCCCAACAATCTCTCTTCAAGTTAAATAATAATGTCCTTAATTCAACCAATTGGATGCTCAATCTCCAAAAGAAAGTATAGCCTCAAAAATTTAAATTCCTAGCTAACCTCAAGTCACAATTAATTCCTGAAGATAATCACAATAACTATTCCCAACCATGATTCCATGGGGTAACCCACTTCAAATGTACACTCTAATCAACTCATTAAGAACTTAAAGCCAAGGTCTCTTGAATTACTACTATGGTGTCGACTCCTCTTCAACACCTACCAAAGCCACTTCCTCCAAACCAAAATGAGACTAGGACTTATACTCTCCGAAATGCATAAACACTCACCACTACTACGCATCAATCTCATGCACCCTTAACCAAAACCAATAATCCTCCAAACGTGCAGGTGATCATCATTATCATTTCCATCATCTGGCCCTATATCCTCGAAATCAACAAGAATCATTTCCTAAATTCGCACCATCTATTATCCTTAAAATTGATATGGATTAAATCCTCAATCTGTCACTGAAACCTCGAGCTACAAACAATCATTTTCCAAACTAGATCATTACCTTCCATCTCCAAAGAAATTCTCTCCTAACAAAAAAATTCTCATATCAGTAACTCAACTCTCATCAATCCTATTTTAATTCAGCCCTTCAACTCTGCAATTCTAAAACCTTAACCCAGATAAAAATCATTTCCTGAAATCCTCAAGATCGATGATCTTAAATCTAAAACATTCGCCTTATAAAACTTGTAAATTCTAAAACTCCAAATGTTATCAAATTGTTTATCAAGTTCGGCAAGATCGAAAACTTCTAATCTAAGTAATCCCTCAATTGCTTGTTGAACCTACCACCTTAAACTCATAAACTTATTTCCTAAAAACTATGAAGCCTCAAACCTCAGATGAACTTCTCATAAATCTAACCTTGACATTCGTTGAACTTACAACCTCCTACCCATAGACTCACTACATAAATTCTACGGAACCTAAAACCTCAATTATCCTAAGCAATTTAAAACTATTCCCCTCCTTAGCAGCAACTTGAGTTCCTACTCCAATGAGTTCACCCTGACCATGATGTTCAAGCCTCGATATTAAAACAAACCAATCACCAAGAGTTCAGGCCTACTACACCAAATGTTCAAGCCCTACAATGGCCTTCTCAGTCGTACCATCTTCCTGTCATAGCACAACCCTTAACCCGCCTTTCAATTTCGAACAAAACAAAATAAAATAAAATTCTATAAATAAAATAACATACGACAAAATGCATAAAACCAATGAAGTAGTTCACAATAAAATAATTAAAACAATAAAATAACTTACCATAAAATAAAACAAATAAACAAGCAAGTAGTGTACAATAACTAAATGAAACCAATAAAAACCACATATTTTAAATTAAAATAATTTCAATTTACAACTTTTAAACCTTTCTGGTACTGCACCTATGGGACATGTGGTTTTACCCAGAGTCGAACTGCTCTGATACCACCTGTGATGCCCCCGACCCCCATGTAAGGAAACACAGGAATCGAGACGCCAGGATGATGACAACACGGTCACGCATACCAACGAAAGTGCCAAGTGTGTGTACATGCAGCAGTGTACAATAAAAACGCAGCAGATAATTAAGTCTACTAAGTACCAGAATTTAAAATACAATTTAAATATCCGAAGAGGTTTAAAAAGCAGTTATACAGTCATCCCAAAATAAAGTTTAACACATGTCCCAAAATACAAATAAGTAAAATAAAATAACAAAGCCAGTGATCCCAGATCACTCCTCGGGCGGAGCCGTCTCCTCAGGCTCGCCCTCCTCCTCCTCATCTGCATCAAAATCTGCGTTACCACAGAATGGTACCATAGGTAAGTATAACCCAAATAATCCTCAGGAATAAAATGCATTTAATGCAACCAACATGCATGCATATGATGAAATATGCATTTTTCCTCAAAACATCATTTTCCCCGAAAATGATAATCTTTCCAACACACGCCAAAATCCCATTGGGCTCAAAAATAATCCGTAAAACATTTTCCCAGAAAATGATTTACACAAAAATCCAACACACACTATTTTCCCAGAAAATAGCCAATTAATCCATTATTACCCTATGCACCATGGCCTCCCAAGGGACCATGCGCACGTCCTTGCTTCGTAGCGATGCCCAGTTCCGCGCCCAGTGCGTTCATGGCCGAGCACCCACTACGCAACAAGCAATGCCCAGTTCCACGCCCAGCGCATACATGGCCAGACATCCTCTAGTCCCCACCAGCAGAAGGACCACGGAGTCGGCACGAATCTCTGATCCGATCCCATTGTCGCCCGGCGACAATCTAGGGGACGTTACTCAGTATATTCCGCTCCTGAGTAACCAGAGGAGCTCCACCGAGATAATGCCCCATCTCGGCTTGGGGTAGTGATACACTCGCACCCAAATTCCATTCTCACATGAAATCCCAGTTTTCATAAACACATGAACATAAATGCAATACATGAAAACCCAGTTTTCCTTTACAAACATGATCATGCATGAAATAATGAGATGTACATGTACCAACACAATATCCAAACCAACAATTATCAATCCAATCAAATCCAACCAAACAACTCCAATCACCAATCCATCTGACCCTCGTACTCCTCAGACTCAGTCCGGCAAAACCAATCAGCAGATTAAATACAGTGAAATGCGTTAGTGCAAAAATACATTAAATTCACAAGAATTCTTTGGAAAATACTTACAGTGCAATATAGCAATTTCTGAAGGATCACGAAGCTGCAAGAGGTGGAAAAACAGCTAGAGAACAGTGTAAAATACACTGTGGCCGTGGGTCACAGATACCCACTTTTCAACGGAGACAAACGAAGACCCAAAAATGATAGGGTAGGGCCTAGGGAGGTCGGTGAAGCTAGTGGTGGTGATGGTTAACCGTGGATGGCGGCGCAATGGGCGATAGAAGACCAAAAACACCCAAATATGTGGATGGTGGAGTTTCACCGGTGGCGGATCGGAGCTGGGGTTGGGTCCAATGGGTTGCCAAGAGGTTGAGGATGAAGTGGTGTGAAGATGGTGGCTAGAGGTGGCGCGACGGCGGCGCAACGGCAGAAAGAGTGCCGCGGCTTCAATGGGCTCGTGGTGGCTAACGGCGGCGCGAATGGAGCTGGAAACGGAGGTGTGGCGTCGCCGGTAGCTGGGGGAGCTGGGGAGCCGGGAGGTGTCGACCACCGCCGGCGCACGGCGGCGGGCTGGGGGACAGGAAGAACGGACGGAGAGAGAGTGAGGGAGCTGGAAGTCGCGCGGGAGAAAGCCAAGAAAGAAAGAAAAGAAAGGAAGAAAAGAAAGAGGAAAGAAAAATAAAAGGGGAAAGAGAAAATGTAGGGAAAGAAATGAGGTCCAATCCTCATAACTTGGGTCACAAAAATGATCCAACAGAAACGATTTCAAAACCACAAGTTATATAAAATAATTTAAACGTAATGGTAAAGTCAAATTGAAATAATTAAATCCCACAGTAATTAATTTAAATATTAAAAGCAATTTAAATGCATAACAATAAATAAATTTTAAGAAAGCACATAAAATAATTTTCACCAAATTAAAATCATAGAAATAAACCCACTAAAAATCCAACCAATTTTAAAATAAGAGGATAAATTTTTGAATAAATAAAAATAATCCTTCAGTAAAAATACACTAAAATACGGGGTGTTACAGTTCGAATGGTTAAATATAACGTTCGAACGGTTTTGCACATATAAGTTATCGCAGGCAGAACTTTCTTGAACGTCGTTGTCCCCTCCATTTGAAAACGATAGAAAACGTTTGAACGCCCATCAATCGCCGCCGTAATCACCACCTACGTTGAACACTCTTCCTCCTAAGTGAAGGTATGGACTTTAAAAGTTGTTTTACCGTTTATTTTGATGGTTTTATGGTTTTATTCTTTTTCTCTAGAAAAATTATATTTTTTTCATCAATAGTCACCATAGAACACTACAAATCCACCGTAGGATGTTTAGAAATGAAAAGTAGCATGTGTTTTGTCGAAGAAACCCACGGAATCAATGCATTTTCAAGTGTTTTCATGGCCACTGAGTTGACTCAGCCCTGGGCGAACTCGATATGTTTTCATTTCGAACGCATTCAAACAGGTTTAACCTTGCCATTCAAACATTTTGTTAAACGTTCGAACGGTTTCATTGTTTTCCATTTGACCATTTTTTTATCGTTCGAACATAAAAAATTTCGTTCGACCACTATATATTCCGTTCGAACCATTTACTTTATATTAGCTTATTAAATTATTTTCATCATTTTATGAAATTGTTCTATAAATTAATTTATTAAATTGCTATTAGTATATAATTTTGTAAATCTTTTCTCATATTAGATTTTATCACTAATGTTGAATATATATTTTATTTTTTAAATTTCAAATTCATAATAATGTCTTATAGAGACCGAAAACGTGGTAGATCAGGGGAACCTTCCATCCAAACAGTTCAAGAGCAGACTGTTTTACTTAAGCTGCAGGTAAAACTGTCTGATTTTGTAACTCTTATATGGGAGGGTCATTCCCTCCCATCAGTATTCAATGATTGTGGTTGGGCACCAATCTTAGATCAGCGAGAAGAATGAATGGAGCTCATTTCGTACATTGACATCGTTGCTGAGTTTTATAAAGATCTCGATGGTGCCAAACCAAACGATGAAAGGACATACAGGAACTGTGTCCGAGGAGCTCTTGTTATATTTTCAGCAAATGGACTTGCTGCATATCTCGGTATTCCTAGACTTGTTGATGCCTATCTGAACCTGCCACCTAGAGAGTCTAATCCTTCAGGTGATACAGAGATGTCTCAGGACAAGGGACCAGTTTACACAGATGAGGTTGCTACACTTGCTGATCATGTGGTTAGAGACTTGATTGTTGGTCCAGATGCTCCAGTGTACGATTGGACTAGAAGCATTAGGCAGGCAAATTTATCTTCTTTCTTCAAAATCATGAATTTGATCATCGCCAACAATATTGACCCTCGGCAGCACAAGATCGATGTAACGCCCCATAATACTTTTAAAATAAACCAGAATCTCCATAACATATTAACCTATTTATTCAACACACATATCCATGTTCCTACATAAGGGTACATCAGTGGTGCCTCAATAATATACATAAAATTTCCCACAAGGACTAGGAATATCCCTAACTCAAAATACCAAAGCCGCATAAAATATCAACACTACCAAAAGACTCTCCAACAGTCATTGTACCCTAAGGCACTTAGTCTTCTATGGTCAACAAACTTGCAAGCACTCCCTACTTCTGATTTCCAGCTGTTGCCTCAAAATTATCTGAAACATATTATGGAGATAGGGGTGAGTTATCAACAACTCAGTAAGCAGAGAACATATACTAGTATGCAAACATGAGCATTTACAGATTTCATAATACAGAACAAAACACTTTTTATTTTCAGAATGCAGAGTCAGAACATGTTATCAAAAATATTAGAGCGAATGTTCACAATATTTTTATTAAAATTTCCCTTGGCATAGCATAACTGAAACATCATATCATAACAGAATTCCATGTTTAACCCCCGTGGTAGGGTTGTGCAAATCCCAACGGCCAACCGAGCAGAAACAGAATGTGAATCTTCCCCTTATCATTCTCGGAGCCCCAAGTGTGCACATAGGAAAGACCACGCAGAAAACCACTTTGTTTCCAAAGTGGGTGCACCAGAAACAGAAAAGTTGGTACTAACCCAAACAGAGGCCACAGTTTTACACCCGTGGTAAGGTCAGAACAGAAACAGAATGTCATGCCAGAGGTTTCAGAAATCACATATTATCATATCAGAGTACAGAACATTTTCAGAACAGAACAGAATCAAATCACAAAAATATAATTTATGCACAAAATTTCATATTCGCTCTCTTTTGCACAGTTTGGAAGTAAAATGTCAAAATAAGCTCATGTCTACACCAGTCATGACAGAAAGTATTTCCTTCTTATACAGAATTTTATGAGTAATGCAGAACAAATAACTGAGGTCGTTTCCAAAATTTATTTTCATAACAAAACATGCATATTTTTCAAAATCAACCTCAGATCATTTTACTTTATGCAAAGTGTAGCATAGGAACCCCGCTTACCTGGACTCTTTAGTCTTTCAAAAATTCCTCAACAAAGTCGAACAAATATTAATCGTCACCTATAAAAAATCACGTAATTTCTGTAAATTTTCAATCAATCACGTATTTCGATATTTAAACCTAAAATGCTAAAAGAACCTATTTTAAATCCTCAAAACCTAAAATTCTCATCATTCCTATAATACCACCATTTTCTAAAACCACCAATATCCACTTAATCGAATTCGTACCGAATAAGAGAATTAATCAAACAAGTATTTAGACATTTACAAAACTCAATAAAAAGTAATATTTAAAAATATCTAAAGTACAAACAACATATTATAAATTAATAGAATACTTAGACTACTTTAAAAATCTTATAAAATATGACATGCAAAACTCCTCTCTTAAAAATAGGTTTACTTCCTTTAGTTAACAATATTATTAAAATATTTTCTACACAAAAATAATGTTTTATGAGACTTAAAACAAAACTCATTTTAACATAACAACAAAAAAAGTAAATAAATACCTTTTATCCGAAAACATATTTGTAACACCCCGTATTTTAGTGTATTTTTACTGAAGGATTATTTTTATTTATTCAAAAATTTATCCTCTTATTTTAAAATTGGTTGGATTTTTAGTGAGTTTATTTCTATGATTTTAATTTAGTGAAAATTATTTTTATGTGCTTTCTTAATATTTATTTATTGTTATGCATTTAAATTGCTTTTAATATTTAAATTAATTACTGTGGGATTTAATTATTTCAATTTGACTTTACCATTTCGTTTAAATTATTTTATTTAACTTGTGGTTTTAAAATCGTTTCCGTTGGATCATTTTTGTGACCCAAGTTATGAGGATTGGATCTCATTTCTTTTCCCCTATTTTTCTTTCCTCTCCTTTTCTTTTCCCTTTCTTTTCGTTTTCCCCTTATTTCTCCTTCGGTTCCCTTCTTCCCGCGCGAGCCCCCTCCCTCTCTCTCTCCCCGTGCGTCCGTCCACTCCCCCAGCCCGCCGCCATGCGCGACACCGCCCACCCCATCGTGCTCCCCACCGGCCGGCGACCTCACCCCTCCAATCTCAGCCTCCCTTGTGCCACCATTAGCCACCACGAACCAATTGAAGCGGCGGCGTTCCATGCACCACTACACCGCCGTCGCGCCACCTCCGGCCACCATCTTCCTACCACTTCATCCCCGACCTCTTGGCAACCCAATGGACCCAACCCTGGCTCCGATCCGTCACCGGTGAAACACAACCAAGCCCATCTCCGATTTCAATTTTTTAGCCTTAAAACCACCCTTTGCGCCGCCGCCCACGGCAAACCACCACCACCATTGGCTTCACCGACCTCTCTAGGCCCTACCCTATCAATTTTGGGTCTTGGTTTGTCTCCGTTGAAAAGTGGGTTTTTGAGACCCACGGCCACAGTGTATTTTACACTGTTACGTTGCTAAGCCGCCACTTCTTGCAGCTTCGTGATCCTTCGAAAATTATTATATAGCACTGTAAGTATTTTCTCAAAGAACTTTCGTGATTTAAATGTATTTTTGCACTAACTATTTTTAACTGTGAACTGGTTGGTTATGCCGGACTGAGTCCGAGGAGTTCGGGGGTCGGATGGATTGCGGACGGAGTTGATTGTATGTTTGCATTGTGATTTGTTGGTTGTTGGATATTGGTGTCGTGTCTTGTTCACTGCATTTGCACGCATGTTCATGTTTGTAACCAAAAACTGAGTTTTCGCATGATTGCATACATGTTCATGTGTTTATTTGAAAACTGGGTTTTCATGCGAGAAATGATTTTTGGGTGTGTTTGAAACGACTGGATTGACTGGTTTGAGAAAAAGGAAAAGAGACTGTAGGGATGGTGGTAAGCAGGGACGGTGGTAGAGTCCCGCCTGTGATTCCCGCCTACGGTGCACGCGATAGGGATGGTGGTAAGCAGGGATGGTGGTTGTGTCCCGCCTGTGATTCCTGCCTACGGTGCACGCGGTAGGGATGGTGGTATAATCCCGCCTACAATGCTCTGTTAAGTATTCGTTGTGTGTGTTAAGTATTCATTGTGTGGAAAGGAACTGTAGGGATGGTGGTAAGCAGGGATGGTGGTAGAGTCTCGCCTGTGAGTCCCGCCTACGGTGCACGCGATAGGGATGGTGGTTGTGTCCCGCCTGTGATTCCCGCCTACGGTGCACGCGATAGGGATAGTGGTAAGCAGGGACGGTGGTAGAGTCCCGCCTGCGATTCCCGCCTACAGTGTCCGATAAAGGGTTTGTTTTGTGTGAATCATTTTTTTGGGAAAATGTTTTACGGATAATTTCAAAATGGGATTTTGGCGTGTGTTGGAAATTATCATTTTTCTGGGAAAAAACGGTATTTTATGGCTAAGTGGATTTTGTCGTATGAATGCATGTTGGTTGCATTAATGTATTTTTATCCCGAGAGTTGTTTGGTTTATACTTATCTGTGGTACAATTTTATGGTATCGCAGATTTTGATGCAGATGAGGATGACGAGCCTTAGCTTGGCTCCGTTGGTGGAGTGATCTGGGATTGCTCCTGTTTATCAAGTTTCGTATTTTATCAATTTATATATTGCCCTTGTAATTTATTTGGGATGACTGTATAACTCTTTAAAGGTAAATTGTTTTGAATATTTATATTTAAATTTCTGGTACTTAGTTGACTTATTTATATTATCCGCTGCGACTTTTATTGTGCACCTTTGCATGTTGCACACACACTTGAGCACATTTCGTTGGGATGCGTGACCGTGTTGTCATCATCCTGACGTCACGATTCCTGTTCTTTTGTACGTGGGAGTCGGGGCGTCACATATTTCTGGAAAGTATCGGGGTAAAACGGGTAATGGAACTCAACTATCAAGTTAACACTTTATATATCTATATAATATATATATATATTATGTACATACATCACTTATAAGAATAAAAGTAGATGCACACACAATACACGGGGATAACACCCAGTAAGCGATGCCAGGGGCTTACCCAAGGGAAACCGAGGCACGCGTGGAGGGGTAAGGGGCGACGGGGCTGGCTGGAGGAGCTATGGTGGCGCGGCAGAAGAGCAGGAGCACGGCAGAGCTTTCGTCGAGCAGCGCTGAGCACGAGAGAAAGAGAGGGAGAGGTGAGCGAGAGAGAGGGCGGAAAGAAGCAGATGCTCACCGTGAGGAGTTGCTATGGGCTGAGGTGGTCTGTGGGTGTCCGGCGTCCTCTTTCGTGCGGGTGGCGACGGCTTGGAGTGGCTGGTGCAATGCAGTGGTTCAGTGGGTGGATCTCTGTTTCGGGTGGCTAAAAACAGGGGAATAAACTATTGGGTTTTCTATGAGAGGGGTGGCTCGCGGTGGTGTTAACCGTGGTGGTTTTCGTGAGGTGGGATCACAACGTGGTGGAGCTCTCGGTGGAGGGTGAGTGCAGCGGCTTATGGTGGCTGAACTACTCTGTTTTTCGGATATCAAAAATAGAGGAAGACAAGGCTTGAAATAGAGGCTTCAAGGGCGCCGGGCGGCAGCTTCATGTGGCTGGGCACGGTTGGGGTGGTGAACTAAGAGAGGCTGAGGTACTGACGCGAACAGTGCTTGGCGGCGTCGCGGCACGTGGATTAGCTTTGGGGTGGCAGTTTACTGGAAGCAAACCGAGCCCTTCGATTTGGTGTCTTACGGAGAATGGTTGTGGTCTATACTGAGGTTGGGGGGGTGGAGGCTCAGATAAGTATGGAAGGCTGAGAGCGTGAAGAGAGAGCAGCGGCACATAAACTAGGGTTGAGATGTTTAACATATAAATATATATAGAAGATATAAATAGTAAAGGGAAAATCTAGAGGAAGGGGATGAAAAGGGTATGCATGAAAAAGGAACCATGAGACGTGTTCTAGGTACTCCCATTGGACTAAGCTCTTTAGCCTAAAAATAAAATAATAATAAATAAATAAATAGACTTGGCCCACGACTTTGATCATGCATGGGGTTACTGTATGGGTTTTACTTAAGTTTTGGGTCTCGACTCAACCTAAAACAAATACACTTATCCCATAAATTTTTCTGATGAACATCCACTTGATCCATTAAAGACTTTAAAACCTAATTATCAAACCTATTAAAAAATTATATACCGCCAAAAAATATCTTAGGCTCAAACTCTCTTCTAAAAATTTTACTCGTAATCCCAAACGATTTTTCATAACTATAACCCAAAAATTTTGTAAAGTGGCTTGGCTGGCCCGGGTGTTACAATCGAGATTGGCATGGATCGAGCAAAATTTATGATACGAGCCGCTCGTGACATTCTGATCGACCTCGTGGGGTATATATTTCAGAGGATCCGATCAGAGGATCAGTACATTACAACATATATATTGTTGTTTGGGATCCTCATCACTCAATTTTTGCTACATTCCGGGGTCGTGCCAGAAGTTGCCGAACGTGCACGGGAGCCGATGAGACCAATCAACAGCACCACCCTATCACAGAGCACGGGACACTCGAGATTTCATTTTCATGGAGCTATTCCTGACAAGGCTGATATTAAAAGAGATGCACAACCGGGAGATACTGGAGTATCGGCTAGTGAGGCAACTACACAGGCCGAGGCATCACGCACATTTACTCGCGAGGAGATGGCCGACATACTACGTTCTGAGATCGGCATACACACATCAATGGTGATTGATGCAGTGCATACTACCATGTCTGAGTTGCGTACATTGATTACTGCTAGCGTCTCTGAGTTACGTACAAAGATTAATGCCAATAATGAAACTCAGGTCACGCTCAGTACTCGACTAACACAGGTAGAGACACGATTAGCTGCAGTCAAGGATGTGTGCAAAGACCTTGCATCACAGTAGTTTCTATTTTTTTTTTTATTTTTTTTTTTTGTTATAGTTATGAACAGTATATATGGTGTTTTGATAATTTGCTTTAGTTGTAAATTAAATATTTTATCTTTTCTGGAGTAATTATTGATTTATATTATGTGGTATATGGCTAATAATATTTATTTAACTAAAAATCTTATTTAACATAAAAGAAATCATTAAAATATTTTTAAATTAATTACATAAAATTAATTAATGAATTTTTATATATGATATATTTTATATTTTGAGTTACGTACAGAGATTAATATTATACGTTCGAATGTATAAATGTGGTGTTTGAATATGTTCAAACTAAATATATTACGTTCGAACGATTTAGAAACATTCCTGCCAGGTTTTGCCACCAAATATTTTCCGTTACGAAAAAATTTATTGTTCAAACGGTTTTGAACTTTCCCCGGCATAATAAATTACTTCATCGCCAAGATTTTTCTGTTCAAATGGTTTTGAGACGATTTATTTCGTCATAGAAAATACTGGTCAAACAATTTTGTAAAGTCGTCAATTTTTTGGGACGAAATTTAAATTTTGTCCCAAAAAATGACTTTTAAGGATGATATTTACTTCGTCCCTAAATAATATCGTCCTTAAAAACCAAATTTGTTGTAGCAAAAAATGACTTTTAAGAACGATATTTAGTTTGTCCCTAAATAATTTTATCCTTAAAAATCAAATTTGTTGTAGTGGAAGCCCATTCGCATGATTCATTTATGCATAAAAAAATATATATATGGAAAATTATTTGTGTACACTTGCAGTCGAAAATTAAGATGGGAGTCACGAGAAAAAGTGAAAAATTCAGTTCATTTTTTTTTTTTTTGTGGGTTTTGCAATTTATAAAGAGATTTGCACCTACGTACGTCTTAAATTTTTATCTATTACTGTTACTGCTAATAAGTACACTTTATATTTGAGCCGCAATTATTTTATGTTTTTTAAAGGAAGCCTTTTTGTAGTACGTAGCAGCTAGCCCATTTCAATGGACTTATTACGTGTTCAGAATGGTATAGAAAGACGTTAATACCGAAGCATGCAAGCTAGTCATCATGTTCATGTGAGCCATAATTAAAATAAATCATCAGCAAGCTGGATGTTGACGAAAGATGCGAACTAGCAAATAATGGAGACTTGGTTATGGTCTGATCTCAAGGCCGTAACCCGGCCGCGGACTCCTATATCCAATTCAATGATCTAATTATATGAAGGTGAATGTACGAACGACTACATTCACCATTTTCTTTTTTTTCTTTTTTTCTTTTTTTTTGATAAAAAGAACTTCATTTAATCATCAAATGAAATGTTTACAAATTGGCTTGGTCAAGCCAGATATATTGATGTAGAAAAGAAGGGACAGATCCCATCCACATCTCCAAATCATAGACTGACCATGCATGCTTTGCTAGGAATTGAGCCACCTGCTTTCCACCTCTAATTAAATGTTGAACTTGATCAGTTATATACATACATGCATTCATACATATTTACAAGACACGAGTGTGTATATAATATATGTATTGATTAGAAGTGTTAGGTTCACAAAAAAAAAAAAACTATCAAAAATATGTTTACATAAACTGATATGGCTAAATATGATCAATTATATCTACTTTACACTAAAAAGAGTTTTATAATTTGATCATGAACCAGACTAAGTCACATTAATTTGTGGTTTCACTTTTACAAAATCTATTTGTGGACCAAACAAACATTTATGTGTATGTATGGATATTGTCGATGACATAGCTAGAGATAGACGTGATGATCATCGATACAATCTAGATTAATCTAACCTAGAATATATGCATGCAAAAGGTAGATATATTACGGTAGAAGAATTCACACACGATATACTATATATACAAATCTAGACTGAAATACTGAAATGGCAATATTTGATGATCACTTGGTAGTTGGTACCAAATAAACCGTGCACCAAGAACCTAACGTGAGAGAGAGAGAGAGAGAGAGAGAGAGAGAGAGGCCATGCTTGAAATGAGGGAGTGACATGATCCAGTGCATTAAAACTAAAAATAGACGCAACTTACAGACCATTAAACTTCTCTACCTAACATGCATGGCTCCTTTCAACCAGCCATTGAACATACAATTCATCAACTATTTTCCATGATTTTCCATTGTTGTGCATGTTTTTCACCTTCGGGTGCAGGTGAAAACGTTTAATCTTCGTAGTTGAACAAAAAACTTGAAAGAAATGAAGAGTTAGAATTTATTTTTTTCTGAAGTTTTAAGGTATTTCTAGAGAAGAAGATGGAACCTTCATACTTATCAAAGAAATCGTCGTCGTCGTCTGGGCGGCCGCCTCAACAGGCAGTGAAATTTGCGCGACGCACGTCAAGTGGCCGAATTGTGAACTTGTCCCAAGACGATAATGACAGCTTAGACATGTCGGGCGAGTTTTTAAGCCAAAATGACTACATGAATTACACGGTAATGCTGCCGCCTACACCAGACAACCAGCCTGGTGCAGCCTCTAGTTCCAAGCCAAATGCTCCCCAACGGAGGCGCGTTGGGGATCATGAGGAAGGTGGGTATGGAGGCAATAGCGGGGACGCTAATGCCGAGGCTGCAAAGATGGACAGGAGGATGTCAGTGATGAAATCTTCCAACGACAAATCAATGCTGTTGAGAAGCCAAACTGGGGACTTTGATCACAACCGGTGGTTGTTTGAGACAAAGGGAAAGTACGGCATTGGTAATGCTTTTTGGTCAGAACAAGAGGATAATTATGGATCGGAAGGAGGGATGAGCATGTCGGATTTTATGGACAAGCCATGGAAACCACTCACTAGGAAGCTCAAGATTCCGGCTGCTATTATCAGCCCCTACAGGTGCACCACCCCCTAAATGTATATTGACATTCTTTAATTTTTTGTTCTCTTAATATCTTTTGAGATGAATATTATTATTATGTCCACAACATTTTAGTCAAAACATGATACTTTATGGTATTAATATTATGCATTTTTATCATACATTATACACTTAATTACGACCGGAAGTGGGTTTTGATCAGTTGTTACTTCATGTGCATTCTAATTATATATAGAGATCAGTTGCTGTTAGACTTTGGACCAAACTTGAGTTCAAACTGAATTATATAAATAATTAGTTGGTCGAGAGTAGGCATGAGGTTGATTCAAAGAAAACCTAACTGCGCGCAGAACTCTCATAACATGATTAACATTTCTCACATGATGCTTTGCTCGAAGTGGACTTTTCTTACCCACTATTCATTCTCTAGTATTAGCTAGCTTTCTGTTAGTTCTTCTGACTTTGTGCTAAGCCCTTAGTAGCGATTAATAGTTCTAGAACACACATATTATTGATGGATAGTACTTAGGAGTTCAACCGAGGAAATCTAGTCCAAATTACATTTGCATTAATCTTTCATAAGGAAAATACTACTATTACCGCTAGTTTCTACAGTTGTGAGTTTTTTATTTTTATTTTTATTTTTTTTTTACTTAATGATTAAGTAAATATTTTTTAATAATATTATGAATTTTTTTATTTTTTTTAAATATATTTAAATGTGTTAAAAAAATACATGTAAAAAAAAAAAACTCATTCCAAAAGCACTAGTGGGAGCCCACCGGTGGGAGTAGCACCGCTCCTTTAAGAAATCATGAGCTCAAAGTTTGTGTCGTATGGATATTTTTGGCTTCTGATCATCTTTAGTATTATATAACATGACACCAAGCAAAACAATACATTAGAAGTTGATCTTTCTATCTGATCAACAGGCTACTTGTGGTGATCCGGATGGTAGTTCTATCCTTCTTCCTTGCATGGCGTATACAGAACCCCAACCAAGATGCAATGTGGCTATGGGGCATGTCCATTGTTTGCGAGGTTTGGTTTGCCTTCTCATGGCTTCTGGATGTTCTCCCCAAGCTGAACCCCATCAACAGAGCTACTGACCTTGCTGCCCTCCGTGACAAGTTCGAACAGCGCTCCCCGTCCAACCCTAATGGGCGGTCTGACCTCCCTGGGGTTGATGTTTTCGTCTCCACAGCTGACCCTGAAAAGGAACCTCCTCTTTTCACAGCCAATACAATTTTGTCCATCCTTGCTGCTGATTACCCTACCGAGAAGCTCTCATGCTACATTTCGGATGATGGTGGTGCCATTCTATCCTTTGAGGCCATGGCCGAGGCCGTTAACTTTGCCGAGGTTTTGTTACTAGCTATCTTGATCTATAAATAGTTTTTCGTAGAATGAAAGTAAACGATATAAATAAGTATGAGAGAGAGCAATCTCAATTTCAAGGCCATGATCAAAATCTCCTTTGTGATATATAAAACTCTTAGAATTCTTCCTACGCCCTATTTTCCTGCTAGAAAGTGATGTTATGGTGCATGTATATATCTTTATTTTGCTCACCATAAACACATTCTTTCGTAAAACCATGCACTGAGTATGAATGAATATGCTACAAGCTTTTGTTTTATTGCATACAGGTTTGGGTGCCCTTTTGCCGCAAACACAACATCGAGCCAAGGAATCCAGAAAGTTACTTCAGTAGTAAAACTGACCCCACAAAGAATAAGAAACGCCCAGATTTTGTCAAGGACCGCCGTTGGATCAAGAGAGAGTACGATGAATTTAAGGTCAGGATCAATGGTCTCCCTGAAGCTATACGTAAAAGGAGCGAAATGTATAACTCCAAGGAGGAAATGAAGGAGAAGAAACTTGCCCGAGAGAAGAATGGTGGAGTGTTGCCACCAGACCCAATTATTGTCAACAAGGCCACATGGATGGCCGACGGGACTCACTGGCCCGGAACATGGCTCAACCCTATGGCCGACCATGCTAAGGGAGACCATGCCGGAATTTTGCAGGTGATGATGATGATCACCATCGAATTGCTTCTTGAACTTTCTCTTGTCTTCCAAAAGAAAAAGGAAATTAACACTTAATCTATAATTTTCTCAATATGAACAAATGTTGAGTATGCTATGGAATAACACGACTATTAAATTGTTTCAATTGTCTGTAGAACTATTAATTGCATTATTCCCTCACTATTGCCACTCCCATTCCATTTTTTAAAAACTTCAAAGCATTTTCAATCTTCAAAGCTTGAAATTTGAATTACTAAAGTGCTAATGACTATTGACTAGTCTTGACTATGATCTCAGTGTGTGTGATCTATGCATACATGATATGTAATTTGTGGCAATGTAGGTGATGAGTAAGGTCCCGGAAAATGAACCAGTAATGGGTCATCCGGACGAGAAAAGATTGGACTTCACCGGGGTTGACATTCGGCTGCCAATGTTTGCGTATGTCTCGAGAGAGAAGAGGCCAGGGTATGACCACAACAAGAAGGCTGGAGCCATGAATGCCATGGTTCGAGCTTCTGCAATATTGTCCAACGGGCCATTCATACTCAATTTGGATTGTGACCATTACATCTATAATTCTGAAGCTATAAAGGAAGGAATGTGCTTTATGATGGACCGTGGTGGTGACAGGATATGCTACATACAGTTTCCACAAAGATTTGAAGGAATTGATCCGTCTGACCGATATGCGAACCATAACACTGTCTTCTTTGATGGTAATCTTTACAAAAATAAAAAATAAAAATTGCTTCCAAATTCTAATTTCATACTTTTTAATTTATATTTTCCAATATCACCCAATATATATGTAGGAAATATGCGAGCTTTAGATGGTCTACAGGGCCCAGTGTATGTGGGAACTGGTTGTATGTTCCGAAGACATGCACTATATGGGTTCCACCCACCAAGGGCAAACGAGTACTCAGGCGTATTTGGGCAAGTAAAATCCCAAGCTCCAAATGTTGTCATGCATTCACAATCTCAATCGGAGGACTTGGATGACTCAGAGATGCAGCCCCTGACATCACACCCTGACTTGAACCTGCCAAAGAAATTTGGAAACTCAACTATGTTCACGGAGTCCATAGCCATTTCCGAATACCAAGGCCGACCACTTGCCGATCACATTTCTGTGAAGAATGGTCGTCCTCCAGGGGCGTTGCTCCTGGCTCGTCCACCACTTGATGCACCCACTGTTGCTGAGGCGGTTGCTGTCATCTCCTGCTGGTAATTGTTCTCTCATTTCAAAATCTTCTTGAATTAATATTTTTGCTTTTGTGAGCACTTCATGTAGCTATATATCAGTCTGATGTTCCCAAATCTTAAAGAGGCACATGAAAGCAAGTTTCAAATAGGCTAATTTAAGATTCTGGCACCTTTGCAAACCAACAACATGTGACGTTGGAAAGCTAAGCACGTTTTGTTCCTAAAACATATAATTCCATTCTCTCCTCTTCTTCTTTTTTTTTTTCAAGAGTTAGGTTCACATGTCCAAAAGTGACCCCTCTCCACCTTTATTAAAAAAACCCTCACTTATAGCAGTGGAAAACCAGCCCACTCAAGAATCTATCAAAGAATATAATTCCATTCTCATTTTATGCAAACACATGAATATCTAAACAAGATAGAATGGACTAAGAAGGTTAATTTTTTACTTTGTCAAGGACCAAGCTCACTAAAATTAAAAGTTTGAGATAGTTCATGTAGAAGACTCATCAATGACTAAATGGTTAATAACTATTGAGCTTTGGTGTGAAGTGCAGGTACGAGGACAAGACCGAATGGGGAGACAGAATAGGTTGGATTTATGGATCAGTGACGGAGGATGTGTTGACTGGTTACAGGATGCACAACCGTGGGTGGCGGTCTGTGTACTGCATCACGAAGCGCGATGCCTTTCGAGGCACGGCACCTATCAACCTTACAGATCGGCTACACCAGGTCCTCCGATGGGCCACTGGTTCGGTGGAAATATTCTTCTCTCGAAACAATCCACTTTTTGGAACCAAGCGCCTCAAGTTCCTACAGCGCATTGCATACCTCAACGTCGGCATCTACCCTTTCACCTCCATCTTCTTAGTTATATACTGCTTCCTCCCTGCACTGTCTCTCTTCTCGGGACACTTCATCGTTCAAAGTCTAAATATTGCTTTCCTCTCCTATCTCCTTGTCATTACTCTATGTCTCACTCTCATCTCCCTCCTGGAAGTCAAGTGGTCCGGTGTTGGGCTCGAGGAATGGTGGCGAAATGAACAATTTTGGGTCATCGGTGGCACGAGTGCTCACCTTGTTGCCGTGCTCCAAGGCCTCCTAAAAGTAGTGGCTGGTATCGAAATCTCTTTCAAGTTAACCTCCAAGTCTGCTGGCGAAGATGAAGATGACATATATGCAGATCTCTATATCGTCAAGTGGACAAGTCTCTTCATAATGCCACTAACAATCATAGTGATCAACATTGTTGCTGTTGTTATTGGGTTCTCCAAGACCTTGTACAGTGTGATACCACAATGGAGTAAGCTCCTGGGAGGAGTATTCTTCAGCTTCTGGGTGTTGGCTCACATGTACCCTTTTGCCAAGGGGTTGATGGGGAGGAGAGGAAGAGTGCCCACGATTGTATACGTGTGGTCGGGGCTGGTTTCAATTACAGTCTCCTTGCTTTGGATTGCCATTAGTCCCCCAGATGATAGTCACAATTCCTCTGGTGGAAGTGTTAATATATAACAACCTCCCGGGATAAAAATGACTACAAATTAACCCATGAAAATACCTTAGATTCTCTCCGTTTCTTTTTTTTTTCATCAGTTTGTTTTTTCAGATTATGGGCAGACTTTGTATTTTAGTATCATCATTAGATTTAAAAATGACTTTTTTTCTAGATCTTACATGCATGATCCTAATTATATTCAAGTTGGTTTTTTTAATTCTCTAAGCTCTTTTAACTTTTGGGGATGAACGAGTGGCTGACATGTCCACGGTTGGCAAGGTTCAGTTGTACAAAAGTGACAAAATAAGGAAAAATTCTACTCATCATCTGTTTTCTCATCATCTTATGATGTGGTATTAAATAATAAGTTCATATGAAATAAAACATCATAAATAATTTTCAATCATCTAATGTCACATCATAGGATGATGAGAGGATGATGAGAAAATGAGGATGAGTAGCATTACTCCAAAATAAGTGCTTGCCAAGCATAAGGAATGGGAACAATAGAATGACATTCTATTTTTGGCTAATTTAACTGTTGGGTGAACCGATGATGGTTTAATAAAGACTATTGACAGGATATGTTAAAATCATTGGGCATAACATAGAGCAACCAAGAGATGCAACATGCAAATGTTCAACCTCAAAAAGTAAGAGACGGCAACTGAAAGTCACAGATGGACTAAAGGGTGCGCCGAAGGACGAGCACGCGTGACAAAAAACGAAAATAATCTTATATGAATGGGCCTCGTCTTGTATGGGTTTTGTGAGTGGAGTTGTAAGGCCCACATTTAGAAATGATTGCAAGGCCTAAGGACAATTTAGACCCATGACACGTTTACATGCATAAAAATGCTTAGTTGATGCATGCAGATTGTAGAGGACAATCAACCAGAGGTTTATGCAAAGAATTCTAATCTCTATTTTCTGACGGAAAGGTCATCCTCGAATTCTACCAATTTTCCTTTTATTTTCTTTCACTTTCCATCCATACAAACAGAATCCATCCAGGAAGTAACACCCGCCAAAGCTCGGTTATAAAATCCTAAATTAAATCTGCTTCTAACCATGCACTTCTTGGACATATGTAACGAGTATGCTCATTGGATTTGCGGACTCAGAGCAGCCCAACTTTTCAGCTTTTACCAATAGCACGATCGAATTTGATACGCTAGTTTCTCGGGAAGTATTTATTATATATATACATTTTTCAAGGTCCAAAAGTTGGGAGCTGGGGACCTTACAATCACCCCCCGCAACATCCCAAGCAGAGTGCTGGTTTACAGACTCCCAAGTGAATTTATCTGTAACCAGTGCAGATGGTAAAACCAAACCTATAACCCATATAATTTCTGATGCAGGAGGCTAGGAGCTATACTCCTGTTAAGCCTAATTATCCATTCCCATCTTAAATGCTTATAAATTTGGTCTCTTTAAGTTCAAAAACAGTTGAAAGATAATGTAGATTAATTAATAATACTAGATACAGTACTAAAGTATGCAAGTGTCACACTCCCTTTGAAAAAAGACTTAAATTGATTTTTTTTCCATATGAATCTCATATTTGTTCACTTTTTTTAAAGGGAGTACAAGACTTACTCTAAAAATGTACAAATCATTTCCCTTCTTCTATAATCCTTCTTTTTCTTTTCTCTATTTTTAATTAATTACAATTAGTATTCAAATAGGGTCATTCCAGACAACTCCAGTATCAGAATATGAACAAAATTGAAATATAGAATGGAAAAAAAAAAAAAAATTCCCACCCATCGTGAGGGTGTGCAACTAGTCACATTAATAGAGGAGAAAGCTTGTATATTGAATTCCATTATGAACATTAAGGAAAATTTTGACATCCAGTCAACGGAATGAAATTAATTTATATATATACATATAATATTAACAAGCAAGAAAAATAATGATTTCATATCTCTTACAAGAACTGAGATTCATCACAGAAGAAAGTCGCGAATTCGAACTGGCCTTTTAACAGCATTTGTGAAACCCTGCACGAAAATAGGAAAGGATTTGATAGAGAGCATCCCCTTCAGATTATCATTACTTGCATGTTTTTTTTTTCCTAATCTATCATTATTTATATGTTAATTGTGAACAAAAACGGGTTCTAGAAATCCAGACTTCCCTCTAAGGAAGTCAAATGTAGGAGCTCCTAACATGTGAAATCAATAAATCAATAGTACTCAAAGAAACAAGTACTTGCTAGCATAAAGGATGACCTGATGTGTACTTGCTTTTCATAGTTTTGGCTGCAAAAGCGCTTAAGATGGCATGGTTGTGAGGAGCAGCAAATGGTAACTAAAGAATATCCTTTACTTAATAAAATTCAGTAAGATAGATGAATATCATGCCTCGCATTCTACACCTATACCCTCTATCTTTCACTAGCCACAATCAGATTCACTAACCTCAATCCCATTAATCCCCTCAATCAAGCCCATCTTGGCCACCATTTAATTTTCAAAGGCAGAACCCACATCACAACTGAGCACCATTGATCTTTCCACCCTTCAACTAACATGCAATTTACACTTTACACAACAAACTATGCCTAGTAAAGTTCCCCATCATTAAGATCCGACCGTTTGTGTCAAATTACCTATTTTATCCAAAATTGGAGAAGATTTTTTCAGTTATTGATAGAGAATTCAAGTATCAGTTTTTTATGGTCGATCTTAATGGAGGGTTTCACTTTTTGTTAGTTTGAGGGTGCAATATATCAGTTTGGATAATTTGGGTTGCAAATTGTAAAATGTCTGTTAATTAAAGGGTGGAATATATCTTTTCCCTTCTCTTAATATATTTATAAAGAGAAATGATATTTGCAATCGTGGAATGCGCAATCTCTTTGAAAAAAGTGAATAAATACAAGACTCACATGAAAAAAACTAATTTTTTAATAATGGACCACTCTTTTTCAAAAGGATTGTGCGGTGCTTGCACACTCCACAATTATATGTAGAATTACTATTTATAAATAATGCAAATTAGGTTTGATTTAAAATTTTTATCAAACAAAAGAAATTTAACATTTCAAAGATGCATGGAGAGGACCATTTGTTTGAGCAAAGGACAAGATATGACTTCTTATACATTTTTGACAGACCTTGAAGGACGACCGGAGGTTCGTGAAAATTCCTAATTAAGAAAAAAAACTACAACATGCAACTAGAAGTGATAAAAAGAGAAATCAAACAATTGAAATGAAGGGAGGCAATTAAATGTCTATGCACACTAGATTAATTCAAAAGAGCATCATGCCTCTTTTAACCAGCGGTCATCTAGTTTTGGTCCAACATATGTGAAAAAACCCACAACAGGGTATTCACTGACATTATGTGCATTATTTGCATTTAATAAACAAAGTAATTCAAGTACAAGTAAATCATGTACCTCATTAAATTTAAATAGCAGTGGACGCAAATCTCTCTCCAAGGTCACTTCTTTCTTCACAGCAATATCAGTAGTCTGAGATCCTTTACTACTCAACTTCTTAAACCTGGTTTTAGGATATGTTGGAGGTAATTAGTGCATATTCTAATCGTCATCCATTATTTGTCAACATCCAACCATTGATCTCTTTCGAATGCTAGATACAACAGAACTATTCTTTTCATGAAATCTATTTCATAAAGCAGTTGAAAACAACAAAAGAGCTTGCATTCTAACCATCAAGTAATATGTATGCATTTGATCTAAAGATCAAAACAGCCAAGGGAACGAACCTAAAAAAAATACATTAGCAGATAAGCTAGTGCATTTAAGTGATGGGCATGGGCTCCACACAGGCTTTCTCACCAAAATTATTAAAAGCAGCCTTATCAAACTCTGTTCTCCAGCCGAAATCAGCTAAGTGCTAAGTGTTAATGAGCCAATCCCATGACAAACAACAAAGAAAACATAAACGTAATGGAGAGATAATTTACTTGTCATGAAAAGAAGCGTCCAAACTATTACTAAGAATAAAAGAAGCTAATGCTTTCATAGCAAAACATAGTTTCATCTAATTAATCATTGTTGTAAAGGCAGCTACTGCTAATCGGCTCTAAATGGCTGAAATGACAGAAAATGGCTGGAATCAGATTTTTCACTGAATTACTCAGTAAATTTTAGTAGTAGTGATTATAATAGAAAAGTAAAATAATAAAAAAATAAAACAGAAATTATTAGCTTATAGCACCGGTAAAACAAAGCAACACAGGTCTACCTGTCAACTTATAGCATAGATTCTTTTTATATAAATATAGCATAGAATTAATAATAAAAAGCATAGGCCTACCTGTCAAAGAAACTAGAAGAACCACGAAAAGGCTTTTTCTGATCTCCATGGGATTTTAGTTTCAAACCAGCTGCATCATTTTCACTGGAAGCCAAGTTTGACGAAATTTTGGAAGTACTTGGATTACATAGCCCCATATTTAACATATTCTTTTCATTTTCAATGTTTTTCTCAACACGTGCTGGCACATCATTAGTGTTGGTAGTTGGAGCTCTGCTGGTTTCCATGTTTACAAAATCCAACCTTTCCTTGATGCAGCCATCTGTTGTGTGCATGGATCTTCTGATGCTTACTTGCAAGATCTTTTGCATTTCAACCTGAAAACATAAAAATTCCATTACATGACATCAGATTCAGTTTGCAAGCGGCTAGAAGTATAGAAAATTTTAGTTAGGTTCATATCAAAGGGCAACACCTTTATTGAGGTGAACTAGTGTTTCAAATAGTTAACTAATTATTCCAGAGATTAGAGAACAGCTGTTAAAACTGTCACGAGGATTCCAAAAATGGTGCAAACCAATATAGCCTCACACTCGTTATTGGAGTCTTTGAACTAGTTCAAATCCCAAGGAACACCTTAAGATGAGCCTAATCAAAGATGCACCTAGGCACAGGCTTGAAAGCTCAAACTCCTTGAGATTGATTATGTGATACCCCATTCTGATAAGTGATAATGGTAGGTGGTATATGAGATCCCACATTGCTTGGGACTGATAAGTTCTTGCTCTTTATAATATTCCAATGGGGCTCCAATTGTATCATTGACTAGTTCTTTTGAAATATAAGTCATATGGCTTAGGCCTTCCATTGGGGCGTTACAAATGGCCCATTCTGATAAGTTATAAGGATAGATGGTGTATGGGATCCTACATTACTTGGGAATGAGAAGTTGTTACTCTTTATAATGTTCCAATGGGGCTCAAATTGTATCATTAACTAGTTCTTACTCGAATTGTATCGTTACAGGTTATAACTCAAACAGTTCCCTAGCCTTAAAGTCCATGCCTTCAATATGTCATTCAAAAAGGGCACTGACAGAGTGTGCCTGGCAAAGTAGTGGGGGTGTTCATAAAGTGCGCTAAATAAGTTTCCTTGATGATACATGTTCAGTAGGCTACATGGTCTAATGCTAGAACGCCTATTTGGAACAAATTCGGAGAGGAAAGGGAGGGGATGGGGAATTCTGGTACATAAACCTCAGCTGCAGAATGGATCAAAAGATACCATTGCGTTCAAATGCTACACCTTTTATGAAAAAAGCTATCTTAAAGATGATGCAAGCTATCTCAAAGTTTATGGTCCTTTAATTGCTGGGAACAAATCCCAACATATCAAAATTCAATGATCTTCATTCTTAAATCTTAAGGACCATAATAGTTCCTTGTTCTCCAAGCCAAGGGTGTTCCCACATCAAAGTTCAACAATCATTCTTAAATCTTAAGGACCAAAATAGTTCCTTGTTCTCCAAGTCAAGGGAGATTTTTTTAACATAATTAAGCTGGTGCATGGAACCAGTACGCATAACAGATGATTTAAAATAATAATGAACAATTCAAATAACCTTCAATAATATAATGACTCACCTCGTGTAACAAAACCTGCTTCATGGCTAAAGCAAGTACACAGTGACCAGAATTATAGTCCTGTTTCAATTGTTAGAAAAAGATGTTCAGATCATATTATAAGATTAATAAATATATAAAATGAAACAATTTCTAACCCCTTTTCTTGAGTACAATAAACTGTAACCAACTCAAACCTTGAAGCCAACAAAGTCATTAATCGGAGGATCAAAAGAAAGTGATGAGGCTTCCAAAGCTGCTTCATGTCTCAATTTAATGGGCAGAGGATCAGATTTGACATTCTTATATGTTATTGCATAGGATACCATTGTGCTGACCAACTGAGCCAGATCATTCTTTTCTCTTTCTGACAGTAACTGCAATGCCACCTGAGAGTGATATCAGAGCACATGAGAAACCATATAAGTAGGGGTGTAAGATTTTTCCTTCAGACTGAGAAAACTGACCAGACCGACCGGTTTCGATCGATCCGGACCAGACCGATTAAGGAACCAACCGGTCTCGGTCCAAGAAAGTAAAGAAATTAAATTTTCTAGGATTTTTTCACCTCGAACCGACCGAATTTAATATATACAAGTTTTAAATAATTTTTTTATATGATATTTTATAATTTTTTTAAGTAGTTATATAAATTAAAAGCAAGTAATTAATTAATTTTTTCTAACTAATTATAAGTAATTATTTAATTCACTTCTAACCTAATTATTTATGCTTAGATTATATAAAAGTTAAAGGTTAAGAATTTTAAAACAAGGTATTAACTATTAATTATTGATAGTGCACATATAATTAACATTATTAATTTATTATACTTAATTAAAATACTTAACTAGTTAAGTATATACTTAGACAACTTAGATTATATCATTCACTTTGTTTTTTTATTATTTTATATGATCTTTTGTCAAAAACTTGAAAAAAAAATGACCCGGATTGATACACCCTGACAAGGACGACCAGACCGAACCAAAGCTACCGGTCCAAAAGCCTTATTGGTCTGGTCCGGACTTTTGGTGGACTGAAAAAATGGGTCCGGTCTGAACTAGAGACACAACCATAGAGTAAACATTAGGTCTCTAGAAGTGATAAATGATTGCAAACATTAGGTGCGGTCAAGGTTAAGAAGAAAGGAAAATAAATGGAATAACCAAAAGAAAGGAAGAATAACAAAATACAAGTACATTACCGGTCTTAGAGTTGGTGGTGACAGAATATGCAATAATGGAGAAATCAAGTCTTCTACAAAAGACTTAATTGACATGTGCCTTGAAATATTAGGTGGAATTTTGTAGTGCCAAGACCTTACAGACTCCATCTTTTCCAACCACATTGTTCGGTATCTAAAGATTTGTATAGATGTATTAGTAAGAAATGGTAAAGGCAATGTTTTTCATAAAGCTGTTCAGAGATATAGATACCTTTGATATGACTTGGGCCATTCGATGCTAGGTTTTTGAACTTGGGCTACTAGATGATGCACAGAGATTACACTAGGGGGCAGATAAACTGCAGAAAAGACAAAATTCGATAATAATCTAATTGAAATTATACTCAGTAGTGGAAGGTAACAATGATAGGTCATGAACGTCGTTACCAAGAAGAGCCATATGCTGCGTGTGCAAGATATGTTGGTGCATCATATCAGAAATACCAAGGCTATTTAAGCACTTCACCTTCACATAAAATGAGTACAAAAGTCATATGCCTTCTTATAAAACAGATTCGGTAAAAGCCTAATATTCAATAGATATATCAAGTAACCATCTATAACTGACGTAATCTTACAGTCTTTTGCATCAGTGGATCATGATAATTGAGATGCAAAACGTTTTCATGGATCCCATCGAATATCAAATCATAGTCACCACTGCATAGTCAATGACACTTAAGCAAAAGGGTTTGTTTTAAAACATAAGAGGGACAAAATGATGTCAACAGGAAGTAGCTACATACCGGTTAGATATGAGGGAGTGAAGAAGGTCAAACTCATTGCACTTACGGCTGGAACTATTATTAGATTTTATCTCCCGCTTCATTTGTCTCCTTTGAAAAACCTAAACATAATAGAATCCTCAGTAAAAAAAAATGGTTGCAATGAATTGTAGGTAGCTAGAAACATGTTATGGAATGTATTTCTGGATTACCTCCTTCCAGATATCAAACGCACTTCTTGAAATGTCCTTCCGGCCAACTACTTGAGAACCGATCTCCAACTGAGAGCCAGTAAAACATGCTAATAACTTAACCAGCATTAATTGCTCAACCAAAATGCTCTTACGCTATTGAAAATACCAAAGATATAAGTCTCAATATTAAGCAAAGTTTTAAAAGCCCTGCCCCGACAACAACAAAAAAAAAAAAAAAAACACAAACAACGAAAAAAAAAACCTCCAAACTGAGACTTTTAAGGTGATAAAATCTGGGGGGAGCTAGTGAGATGCTCAACAAAAAATGTCAGGAGGTATAGATATGAAAATCAACCACGGTCTGATAGATGAATCCTTGTTCAGTCCAAGTATTCTCTCTTCCACAAGAACTGGGCTTCAGTGAAAAGTACCATATTTAATAATTATCAATACTTGTTTTCCTAAACTGAAGTGCTTGGTATTAGACCCAACACCAGCATAACACTTCACAAACTAAGCCCAATAAAAGTGCTGCAGAAAACATTGACTTCCTTTTTCCATTATCCAAATCAGGTAATCCTAGAAGGATAATTACCTCCTGCACAGGCAACTTATTTCTCCAATCAGCACAACCACCCCAAAGAAGAATGTAAATCTTAGGATTTAATTAAGATTGTAGAGTCTAGCAAACCCTCCGATTTGACAATTAGTTCAGAGGAGCGAAATCACATTAAATTCTTACCACGCTGAGTGTTTCGTTCTTCTTGTTGAGGAATTGAAGAGTATTCAAGCACGAGCGTATATCACACTCTGTTAGAAAACAAAAAAGAATGAAAACAAGAAGGCTGGAGGGAATAGGCATAGAGCTTTGAAACACAATAAGGGGATCTAACAAGACAACAAACAGTACACCAACCAATATGACTTTGAAAATTGATTTTGTACCATTGGCAATATGAATATCTTGGGGGATCAAATAGATATGAGGAGATATGACTCACCTGTATATTCTGCAAGTGCAGTGAGTGCAATGGAACTCGTTTTCATTCCCTCCTTGTTACAAATATATTTGAGCCTGTAATAACCACATATCAGAAAATGTTCAGAATCAAAGAAGAGAACAGATATGACATTTGTGAAACAGAATCAGAATAGTTATCAGATATGCGGGTACAAACAAGGTCTAACATGCAAAATAGTTTTTCACCCAATCTAAATGAAAAGAAATCTAACAAATCAGGGGTCAATAAGTGAAGTAATGTAGTTCATATACGATATTCAACTATTTAGTTACTGCTACAAAATATATACCAAGAAAAAGTAAACAAAAAGTCAGTTTTTCCCCTTCCTTTTTTAGAGAGAGTAACTATTGTTCGGTGAACTAAAGAAAGAATGATATATAACCAAGGGGCAAAATCATTAGAAGTGAACTTATCCTACTTATCGAAAAACAATCATTAGAATTGTTAGAAGCCAACTCGACTCTAACACATAGTTAAGATAAATAAGTAACAACAAGAGATATTGAATAGGAAATCAAGGTATATGAACAAAAGTCACACTAGCACCACTCAAGTAAAAAAAATAACATGGGTAAAAGTAATGAGAAAAGGGAAAGACATGATTGTCAAAAATGAAATAGAATGGCATTAGATAGGATTGTATGGTAAAGCATGATTCATGTATCCAATCCCAATGAGTTAGGATTCAAGCCCGGTAAACAATAATCGATAGAATTATATTACCATATCACATTAAATCATAACTTAGGTAGATTGTCACCTGCTTACCACACGGCTAGCTGTTGGACGAACAAATACATGAACCCTGTAAGAAGACAAGTATGCATTGTCAAGCAAGCAAACATAATTGCACAAGAATTCTGGATATATGATAAAAAATTTATTAAAGCCCCATTTGGGTATTGTGTATAAATTGAACAATACATTATCCACAAACAGCACAACAAAGATGTACAGAAATAAGCAAAAGATTAAAAGCCTAACAAGGGAATCACTTAAAACTAGTTGATATTGTTACTGATATTATTAAAATGAGAGACAGAGAGCCCTTGAATGAATTTGTAACAATTTAAAGCATTATCTCCATTTTTCAATCAACCACAACCAGAATCAAATCTCAACAACATTTTTTTTATATATAAGTAAAATGAAATTTTATTGAACGAATGTAATAGGCGAAGCCCACGTACACATAAAGTATACAAAAGAAAACACCTAGTTACATTCTTTTTTTTAATTGGCACCAGGTGTCCAGGAACAGCATCCCGACTAATCCCGGGGGTGCACGGACCCTCGGCAAAGAGTTTCCCACAACTGCACCTCAGGTAATTTAAGGGAAAAATCCCACAGTCGGATAGCCCCTAGAGATTATTTGCACCTAAGGAGATTTGAACCTTAGGCCTGGGGAGAGCATACCCCTAAGCCCAAGGTCTTTACCACTTGAACCAACCCCTAGGGGTTGAAAACACCTACTTACATTCTATAAAGACAAAGAAGAAGAAAACAGAAAATCATGAGCAGAAGCTCCATCAAGTCTTATAGCAGAAAACCATTGTAATAAAGTAAATACAAAGAATTTCCAGATTTCCTCCAAGGTGCGCTCCTTATCATTAAAGCATTGCTCATTCCTTTCCCACCAAATACACCACGAGACACAAAGGAACCATCTTCCACGCCACAACCACTTGTTTAGAACTACGAAGCCCCATCCAGCACGCAAACAAATCCACTACTGTCCTCGGCATCACCCAAACCAGTCCAACTCTTCTAAAAACACCATCCCATAATGCCTTTGCCACCTCACAATGCAAAAGTAAATGATCCACCGATTCCCCATACTTCTTACACATAAAACACCACTCCATAATAACAAAACCCCTCTTTCTCAGATTATCAATCGTCAAAATATTTCCAAGTAATGATGTCCAATTGAAAAATACAACTTTCGAAGGCACATGAGACTTCCAAATGCACTTCCAAGGAAAAGAATCACTCTGCTGAACAGTCAATACCTTAATAGTAAGACCGTACCGAGAATTTTTTGCTGCCCGTATGCTTCCATATCATTTTATCCCTCTCATCACCCCCAACCCGCAGGGAATAAAGGAAGCAGAAAAAATCAGACACCTCATCAAGTTCCCAATCCTGAACAGCTCTAGTAAAACCAACATCCCACTGCAAAATTCCATTAGAATTTACAGTCAGATCAGCAACAGATGCAAGCCAATTAGATGCTATACAAAAAATAGCATGGAACACACTACAAAGAGCCCGATCACCACACCAAGTATCACGCCAAAATCGGACCCTTGTACCCTCACCAACAACAAATTTGTAAGTTTTACAAAGTTCTCCCATACCTTTCTAATAAATTTCCAAAGACTCACTCCATAGGTCCCCTTAACCTCCTTATAACAACCCCCCCCCCCCCACTCAACCATATTTCCGATCTAAAACCTCCCTCCACAATGACACCCCTTCTACTTGATACCTCCAAAACCATTTTCCCAACAACACCTTGTTAAAACTACTCAAATTCCGAATCCCCAAACCACCAGTTGAAATAGGAGAGCAAACTTTTTTCCAACTAACAAGATGAATCTTCATCTCCTCACCCATACCATCCCACAAAAATCTACGAAATAATTTCGCAATCCGTTTTCCCACCTCTATTGGCAATGGAAATAAAGAAAGATGGTAAGTTGGAAGATTAGAAATAGTACTTTTAATGAGAGTTATTCTACCCCCTTTTGATAAATAAAGCCACTTCCTACCCACCAACCTTTTCTCAATCTTCTCCACTACCCCATCCCAAATAGACTTCGCCTTGAAAGACGCCCCCAATGGAAGACCAAGATACTTCAATGGTAAAGCAGCAACTTCACATCCCAACAACTCTGCTAAGCAATTAATACTCCGCACCTCCCCCACAGGAACCATCTCCGACTAACCCAAATTCACCTTCAGACCTGATACAGCTTCAAAACATAATAAACAGCCCTTAAGGCTTGAATCTGTCCACGATCAGCATTACAAAAAATAATAGTCATCTGCAAATAAAAGGTGAGAAATGGTAATAAAACTATTATGAGCATTTCCCACCTTAAACCCAGAAAGAAATCCCCCCCCCCCCCTACTGCAGCCTCCAACATTTGGCTCAAAGCTTCCATGATAATAGCAAACCACGAGAACTATGAAAAAAACCACAAGGACTCCCATTAACTAACACTGAAAACCAAGCAGTAGAGACGCAATGTCTAATCCATCCACACCACCTCCCCCCAAAATCCACATCTCCCAAGCATGTAAAAAAGAAAATCTCAATTCACATGACTATACGCCTTCTCCATATCCAGCTTACAAATGACACCCGGAACCCCTTCCCTCAAGCGCTGTCTAGACATTCATTAGCAATTAGCACAGAATCAAGAATTTGCCTACCCTGAACAAAAGCATTTTGGGACTTAGAAATAATTTTTTCCATCACCGTACTCAACCTATTGGCAAGTACCTTTGAGATTATCTTATAAACACCACCCACCAAGCCAATAGGGCGAAAATCCTTCAACTTAGAGGCCCTGGCTATTTTAGAAATAAGAGCAATGAATGTGGCATTAAGGGACTTCTCAAACTTCTAATAAGTGAAAAATTCCTGAAAAACCCGCATCACATCAGCTTTCACAACATCCCAACAAACTTGAAAAAAACCCATAGAAAAACCATCCGGGCCAAGGGCTTTATCTTTTACCATTCCACAAACCACCACCTCATTCTCCTCAAATGGTCTCTCCAACCAGCTTGCAGAAATAGAATCCAATGAATCAAAAACCAATCCATCAAATTTAGGTCGCCAATCAGCCGTCTCGATTAATAAAGCTTCATAAAACTGCACAATATGTTCCTGAATTACAGATGGAGATGTAAGCACATTATCATCACAATGAAGCATCTCAATAGCATTACTACGCCTATGTGAATTAGCCAATCTACGAAAAGATTTTGTACATCTATCCCCCTCTTTCAACCAAAGGGCCCTCGACTTTTGCCTCCAAGAAATCTTTTCCCTCAACAAAATCTTTTCAAGCTCTTTCACCACCTCTTTTTTCCTCAGCATTGCCTCCTCCTCCATAACCTCAAACTCCTCCCCATCCTCCAAAACATTCAACTCCTCCAATAGAGATTTTTTCTGATTATCCACATTCCCAAAAACCTCAACGTTCCAGTTCTTTACATCATTCTTCAATGCCTTCAGTTTGCTTGCAAAGATAAAACTAGGAGTTCCCGAAAACTGATACGAATTCCACCAACTCCTAACCATCTCCTCAAACCCTACAGCACCCAACCACATATTTTCAAACTTAAAATACCTTCTACCCCCATGTATACCTTCACAATCTAGCAAAATAGGGAAATGATCTGAACTAACACGGGGCATCCTCTTCTGAAATAGCTCAGGAAAATGAGTCTCCCATTAAGAAGAAACAAGAAATCTATTCACTCTCGACCAGCTCCTACTATTTGACCAAGTGAATGCTCCCCCAACAAGGGGAAGATCCAAAAGGTCAAAATCAATGATAAACTTTGAACATTCTTCCATAGCCGCCAACCTACCAGCATCTCCTAAACAATCGCTAGGGAAACGAGTTATGTTGAAGTCCCCGCACATACACCAAGGCAAATCCCACAAATAATACAAACTCATCAATTCCTCCCACACGTAACATCTATCCCTGTCCAAATTTGGCCCATATACTCCCGCAAAAGCTCACTTCTACCCATCTTCAATATTTTTAAAAGAACAAGCCACAATGAATTGCCCAATACACTCCTCCATCAACTCCACCACTCTAGTATCCCACAATACAAGGACACCACCTGACGCACCCGAGGAAGCCAAATAAGCCCAACCCACAAATGAACATCCCCACAAACTACTAATAATACTTCTATCAACTAAACCCAACTTCATTTCTTGTAGACAAACAATATCAATCTTCCAATTCCGAAGGAGCGCCCTTATACAAAAACGCTTATTGACATCATTAATCCCCCTCACATTCCAAGAAAGAATCTCACGCTTCATGAGAAACAAAAGACACCCTCCCTTTTGATCTATCCCTACCAACACTACCTTCCTTAGAAGCATAATTGATTGAACATTCTAACCTTCTTAACTCCCTTTCCTTCTTAGAATTAGACTTCAAACACGAAGCTCGACCAGCTTCAATAGCCACAAGAAGAGCCTTAAACTGCTCTTCAAAACCCACACAAGAAATCCATACACATGCCTGAACTTCTTCAACCTTCTTTAAAACCCAATCCGATGCAAACAAATTAGATGAATGAGGTGGCATAGTACGAAGAGGAGTCAAGCTACCCACATCCTCATCATGACCTTCACCCTCATATATCTCCATCTATAGACCTGGATCTATAAAATCATCCTCATCTAAATCCACCTGAAGCTGCTTCCCAGAATCACTCCCCAATTGACTAACAACCAACTTATCATACAACATTTAACCCCTATGAAAAAACTAGGAATATAATGGAGCACATCCAACCTTGCCTTGCTCTAATTGGAAACTAAGGAGACAATGGGAACCTACAATTGAGAACTTTGCTTGTTGTTGAGAATAAGGTTTACCGAGAACCTCACATGGTTCAATTACAAAGAATTAAAAAATTGTTACAATAGACTACTATACTCTTTAGCCTCTACTTTATTATAATAACGCCATCCACCTTATATTCTCACTCCCCCTTAAATGGGGAATATACGTATCACATATGCCCAACTATGAAAAATAAGTCGAGAGCCTGTGCACCTCTAGAATTAGTCGAGATTTTGTTCTCGGAGTAGACTCGGACACCCGGTGTCAATAAAAAAAAAATAAGTTCTAATTGAATACAACCCAAAGACTTTGTAAACATATCTACAAGTTGATGTTCAGACTTCACAAATGATGTCTCTTTCTATTTAAAATGGTTCTATCATGAAATATTAAGATTGGAGACAACATAAATTGGGGCTTAATTATCACAAATCATCTGAAGAAAATTTAAACGGCCATGTTAACTCAATAAAGGGGTGAGTCATCGCCCTATTCATGGCTTCTGCACCAATTCTTGCTACTACCTTATGCTTCTTTCTCTTCCATGTAACCAAATTTCCTGCCAACCAGGAATAAACCTCCAATCTATAAGAAAAACCAAACCAATCAGCACCAACAAAGCTTTATACCCTAATATGTCCGTTCAGCCTACACAGTCCAAGACCCAAGGCTTGCTTAAAACAATAAATAATACAAGTAACAGAATCCTAATGAAGAGATTTGTGCCTGATGTGCAATTTTACATGTCAGGCCACTAAAAAGGGAAAAAAAGGACGAAAAAAATAAAAGAGGGGGTGGAGTAGAGGGCATCCTTCACCCTCAAGCCTCTCCTTCAACCCACCTCACCAAGAGGGAGGCCTAGGGTGACCAAGGGGGGCGGAGGAAGGACTGCACTGATTTGGTCCACCAAATCACGCTGCTCACATATTTGCTCAAAGAGATTAGGGATTTCAATGGTGCCCACAGGATGCATCAACGTCTTTTTCCTCAATGGGCTTCAAGGGTTACCATGTACCTCAAGAGCCCAGTGTTCTATTAGAGGCTTCTCATCTAGTACCTATGAGACTTTGCTTGTGTAGTTCGTTTTGTGTTAATGGGTTGTTCCTTATTTGCATCTTACATGTATATGTTAATCGGAAGCAAGGTGAATAATTGTACATATGTTATAGGCTTATATGTGGATGTGGGTGTAGAGTTCATTCTTACAGGCATCACTTGGTTCTTGAATCTGGGTAATATGTTCATATTCACTGAAAACAAGGAATTTGAATCTATAGGCTTCAACGGTTATAGAAATGCTTTCTATAGTTCTGGTCTCTAGAAGTTTCGGCAAAACAATGGATTTTACACCAGTTAGCTGTGGAGGAACCAGTGGAACTTGAGCTGGAGGCATTGCTGGCAGAGATGAATCAACTGCCTGAGTATTTGATTCTGATTCGAAATTTGGATTCATCACCCACCCAAGGGAGGGTGGCTTTTTTGTTTTTTTTTTTTTTCCCTTCTTTCTTTTTTATTTTTTCTTTTAAAAAATTTTCTCTTCCTTTTTTATTATTTCTTCTTTCTCAATCAAGATAACCCAACTTCTCATGAACTCTCTTCTTTTCTCTTCTGTGTTTTTGATAAGCCAAACTTTTTATCTGCCTTTCTTAATACTTTTAGATCTTAATCCCACCTAAAAATGATATTATAAAGGACAAAAACTTGCACATTCTATATAAAAATTTGATAAGTGTACTAGACCAAAGAAAGCAAAAGTTTGCAAGTAATGATATTTAATCTGAAGACAATACAAATCCATAGTGCAGGGCCAAGTGTCCTACAAGAACCGAAGAACCCACCTTGTAAAGTCTACTGTTTATGCAGTAATTAAGCTGTAGCCTTCTCCCATCCTCTTAGGCTTTTTATACTTCTTTTTTCACCACAGAAAAACTACATGGTGGATAACCAAATCCCAATTCAAGGCATGTTAGAAATGCAACAAATCAAGGTTACACTCATTTAAAAAGGAAACTATACCTACTTAGCAAACAGACCCATATCCATCATAATCATGGAACTCATGCAAGTACCGTAAGGAACAGAAGCTAGCTAGGAAAAAGTTTCTTTTCTAAATATGACGAGAAACCGCTTAAATTTATTAAACCACGTAAATAGGCATAACGCAAGCACACGGAGTATACAAGAGAAAACACCTAATTACAAGCTAAGCACTAGAAAAAGCAACTAAGAAATCATGAAAGCAAGTCCCATCCAATTCAATAGCCGAAGCCCAAAGAAATAACGTATGGAAGAAAAGATCTCTAACCCCTCCCAACAAGAGTTCTCCATTTTCAAAACGACCGTTCCTCTCAAGCCAAATACACCACATAAGACATAGGGAACCATCTTCCAAATGGCACCAATTTGGCAATTACCCTAAAGACCTCTTCAACAAGCTAGAAGATCCACCACCCTCCTAAGCATTGCCCAAGCCATACCAATCCTATTAAAAATTCGCGTCCCATAGAACCTTTGCCACTTCGCAATGTAGAAGTAGGTTATCCACAGATTCTCTATTCCACAAATTCTCCGTTCCTTTTGCACATGAATCACCAATCCATAATAAGGAGGCCACGTTTTCTCAAATTATTAATTGTCAATGAGTACTTTGTTACTTTCATTGATGACTTTAGTCGCTTTACTTGGGTATACTTCCTACGAGCTAAGGCCGAAGTGTTTTCAGTATTTAAGCGCTTTCTTACACTTCTTGAGACTCAATTCTCTACCAGCATCAAGGGCTTGCGCTCTGATTCTGGGGGAGAATACATGTCTAATGAGTTTCAGGACTTTCTTCAAAGCAAAGGGATCATCTCTCAACGCTCTTGTCCTTCGACACTGCAACAAAATGGTGTTACTGAGAGGAAAAATCATCACCTTCTTGATGTGGTAAAAACCTTTTTACTTGAATCATCTGTTCCTCCTCGTTTTTGGTGTGAAGCGCTTTCTACTTCAGTTCATTTGATCAATCGCTTACCTTCTCCTACATTACATCATGTTTCTCCTTTCTTTAAGTTGTATCGTCATTCCCCGTCATATTCTGATTTGTGGGCATTTGGTTGTATTTGTTTTGTGCATCTTCATGCTCATGAACGACATAAACTTACTGCTCAATCTATTAAGTGTGCTTTTCTTGGTTATGCTATACCTCAAAAGGATTATGTTTGTTATGATCCACATGCTCGTCATATACGGGTTTCTAGGAATGTGGTTTTCTTTGAAAATCAATATTTCTTTCCATCTCATGTTGAGTTGACATCTTCATCTTTATCGCTTATGCCTAGCTTCTCTAATTCTCCAATGATTGTGGAAAGATTTAAACCTGATTTTATGTATGAACGATGTCGTCGTCATGAGTCTGGTTCCACTTCATCTGTGCCCCCTCCAGATCTTGGCCTAGCGCCTGATCCTGCTCCTGTTTCCACCACACTTCGCCAGTCTACTCCTTCTCGACCCCCTGATCGGTATGGTTTCTCATCCTCTGTCTCTCTCGTAACTACTTTATCCTCTATTTACATCCCTTCCTCCTACAAACAGGCTATGGAACATGAGTGTTGGCAAACTGCAATGCAAGCAAAACTTCAAACACTTGAGGAGAATCATACTTAGGATATTGTTTCTTGTCCTCCTACAGTCAAACCCATTGGGAGTAAATGAATTTTCTCTGTAAAGCTTCGTTCTGATGGGTCTTTGGACCGATACAAAGCTCGCCTTGTAGCTCTGGGTAACAAACAGGAATATGGGATTGACTATGAGGAGACATTTGCTCATGTTGCCAAAATGACCACAGTTCGAACCATCTTAGCAATTGCCGCTTCACAGTCGTGGCAACTACATCAGATGGATATGAATAACGCACTTCTTCATGGTAATCTCCAAGAAGAGATCTACATGAAGCTTCCATCTGGTATGACTACTTCTTCTCCTCATGATGTTTGTAAGCTGAGGCGTTCTCTGTACAGGCTCAAGCAAGCTCCCCGGGTCTGGTTTGAGAAGTTTTGTAGTACACTTCTTACCTTCAACCTTACACAAAGTCAGTAGGATTCCTCTCTTTTTTTCCACACGTCTGATTCGGGTATAGTTCTTCTCTTTGTTTATGTGGATGATATTCTCATTACTAGCACTAACTATGGTTTGATTAATAACCTTCAGAAGATGTTACATGCAACTTTCCATATGAAAGATCTTGGCCAGCTCACATATTTCTTGGGACTAGAGGTTCATCATCGGGCCAATGGTATTTTCTTGAACCAGCATAAGTATATTCAAGATCTTATCACCTTGGCTGGTTTGGAGGACACTTCTTCTATTGATACACCTACGGAGGTAAATGTCAAATACAGGAAAGATGAAGGGGATCTTCTAGATGATCATACTCTCTATCGGCGCTTGTTTGGGAGTCTTATCTACTTGACTACTACTCGACCGGACATCTCATATGTCATTCATCAGGTCAGCCAGTTTATGTCTTATCCTCGGCACCTTCATATTGTTGCAGTTCGCCGCATTATCCGCTATCTTCTAGTGTCGCCTACTCGTGGATTATTCTTTCCTACAGACTCATCTCTTCAACTTGTTGCCTACAGTGATGCTGATTAGGCTGGGTGTCCGGATACGCGTTGATCTATTACGGGTTGGTGTATATTTTTGGGTGATACCTTAATTTCTTGGAGATTTAAGAAACAAGATCGTGTTTCTAAATCATCTACTAAGGCTGAGTATCGTGCCATATCTACTGTTTGTTCTGAAATTGTATGGTTACGTGGTCAAATTGATCAAATTTAAACCGGGATGACAAGAAACTAATTCATATTGCACCATATGCCAATGTAAATCAACACAACATTCAACAAAAAAGCCCATTCTATGGATTGTCATGAAGAGCATGACCATTTACCAAAAGACTACAACACAAACTCAACTATTCAACACCCAACCTCATTCAAAAAAAGAATAAGCCCAATCCCATTCAAACCAAATCAAAATGTTCCATGAAGCTTCAAACATCTCATATCTAAAGAAGTAAAGAAACTGTTAACAAATCACTAGAAGACATTGGCATGACTCCAGCTACTGGAATATATGGAAGTCAATTATAGATTCAGTAAATGGTTGTGGCAGTACCAACAAGAAAGGGGGCCCTATGGAAGTCAGTTATAGATTCGATGTTTGGGAAGTCTTGGAAAGAATGGTGCTCAAATATGGTACGTAGACCATATGAAGTGGGTTTGTGGAAACACAATAGAAAAGGGTGGGAGACTTTCCTAAGCCATGTATATTGAAGTAGGTGATGGTTCTCAAGTCAAATTTTGGCATAACAAATTGTGTGGTGAACAAAGCCTCAAAGAAACATTCCCTAGCATTTTTTACCTTGTCCAGGCAAAGGATGCTTCAGTATCTGATCCCTTGTTATTCTTTCGTGGCTCCCCTCAATGAAATTTAGACTTCATTAGGGTAGCACAAGATTGGGAGTTGGAGGTTATCACCGAGCTCTTTGCCTTACCATATTCCACCAGGGTGACTGAGGGCACCATAGATAAGATCAGTTGAACCCCCTCCAAGAAAATTAGATTCATAGTTAGATCGTTCTACCAAGTTCTAACTAGCCAAGGCTCGACACCTTTTCCATGGAGGAATATATGGAAGACAAAAGCCCTCTAAAAGCAACTTTTTTTGTTTGGACATCCTCGCTAGACAAGATTCTTACTACAAACAATTTGAGGAAATGTAGAGTAATGGTGTTGGACTGCTGCATATGTAAGAAGAATTGGGAATCAGTGGATCACCTGCTTCTACATTGTGAGGTGGCCAGGACCTTGTGGGATGGTTTTTTTGCGGGATGGTTTTTTTGTGCGAATAGGACTATTCTGGGTCATGCCCCGTAGGTTGGTGGATTTTCTAACAAACTGGAGAGGACTCCAAGGCAATCCTCAACAATATAGAAGATGACCTCTATATGTATGTGTTGGTGCATTTGGCAAGAGCGAAATGATAGAAGCTTAAAGTTATCTTCTTTAAAACCTTGTTCTTATGGGCAGGGGATCCTTGATTTAAATGGTCTAAATGTCCATGATTTTCTACTTTCGGTTGTAAACCCTAGTTAGGTAATTTCTCATATATATTTGCTGTGTACTTGGGCTATGCCGCCTGTTCTTATGAATAAAATTCTTGATTACCTATAAACAAAAATAACTCCAGCTACTATTCCATAAAACATGGGCTTTCGTGAGATTCTCCAAGGTATAATTACCCTATTGTGATTCTAATATTGGTTTTAGAAGGCACATATTAGGAGGTTGGTGTCCTTGCTGAATTCTTTAACTTGTTATACACCATTGGAACTGATGATACAGTAGTGGATTAGTTTGTTTGGTCTCCTTCTAGTAAAGGAAAAATTTTTGTACACTCTTTCTATGAGGTTCTCACTACTCAAGCTAGTAATCACTTTCTTTGGAAGAGCATTTGGAGTAAAGCACCTCTTCAGGTAGCATTTTTTGTTTAGACTGCATCCTTAGGGAAGATCCTGACCATTCGCAACCTAAGAAAATGTGGGTTTATCCTTATTGATTGGTGTTGTATGTGCAGAAATAGTGGCGAAACAGTGGATCATTTACTTCTACATTGTGAGTTTACAAGGGCCTCATGGAATTACTTTTCCAGCAAAATAGGATTAACATGAGTTACACCAAGGAGGGTGGTTGACCTACTAGCTAGTTGGAGAGGGATCAAGGGGATACCCCAGATTGCAGCTGTGTGGAAGATGTGTCCCATTTGTCTACTTTGGTGCATTTGGAGGGAAATGAATGACCGAAATTTTGAGGATCGAGAGCACTCCTTGGAAGAGTTTAAGAGTTTTTTTTTCTGGAAGACTTTATTTATGTGGGCCATTGTTATAGACTCTAATGGTCTCAACTTTCATAATTTCCTTGTATCCGTTCTAGCTCCTAACTAGGTGTAACCACATGTATACTTCCTGTGTACTTGGGCTATGACTATTTCAATATCAATAAAATTTCTTACTTATCAAAAAAAAATATTGGTTTTAGGGTTCATAGAGGGAAAAAAAGAGGATTAAGAAGGCAAAGGAGAAAGGGACACGAAAGAACTAAAGTGATTATCCCCACCCCGACCCTTTTTTCTTTTTTATTGTTTATATGATAAGCATTATATCCACAAATTCACAGCTGAAGGTTTGAATAACAGTTAACTACATCGTACATGGAAGAGACAATACTCCACACTTGGTAGGATTGAAGTCTACACTTCCTGTTAAATAAAATCTTTATTAATTTTTATTTGCTAAATTTGATAACTTAAATAAGCTTAATAATTGAGAAAATCCATGAAATGTTATCTGTTCAATTATAAAAATCCTGAGATGTAACTATGTAACATTTGTCCATGCACAACAAAGTATTAATCTGCACCCATGTTAGATTTACAGTTCATTAACCCCCCCCCCAAAAAAAAAAAAAAAAAAAAAAGTGTGAAAGAAAGTCAGTTTTGCTCTTAAAATGCACCATTGTTTTGATAATAATCAAATGGAAGTAAAAGGAAGCATTATACTCTAGTATTACAGCTTTCTTATTTAACCAAATTTATTGTGCATAAATCGATAGCAAGAGAAACTTACTTTGCTACCTGACGCAATGTTCTTAAGGCAGGCGCATATAGGTCATTACATATGCAAATTACCTACAAAGACAGCCCATCATAATGATATTTGGAACAAAAATTTAATAAATGATGTATAACCACTGCAAACTCACAGGTCTTGATAGTGATGCCGTTTTATGTCCCTTCTTTGAGGATTTCTTTCCTGATTGTTCTTCTTTAGCAACATTTTCCTTCCCCATATCAGACTTCTTTTCAGCAGACACCTACATGAACAAAACTTAATTAGATTATAGAACAGAATTATAGAGTAAGACATGTAGATGAACCAGCATAACCTAATATGTAAGGGTTTTGGTTCCATGCACATTAGAACTGAAAAGACTAATTACAAGACAAGAGAAAGATCCAGTTCAACCCCTGATTTTACTAATCTCAAAGATCATAACACTAGAAATGAGCTATAAAAAGAAGGAAAGCAATTTTAGAAAGGAACTTGAATCAAAATTGATGGATGGGACTTCTTAAATTCACAGATTCACCAGCCGAAACTTGACAGCCTAAGTTAAGAGTATAAGCTAATAAGGTATTATCGGGATTTCCTCGCTTAAACAATTACATCGTTAGAATATTTTCTTGGAATAACAGTTTTGTACGATTTACTCATGGCAGACTTGGTATAATACAATGTAGTGGTGGTCAAGCAACACAAAAACCATTTATGTTCCTAGCTATGTTGGTAATGGTAAATGAAGCATGGAGAAACAGTAATCCCCATAGTATGCAATAAAGAAACAAAAAAAAAAAAAGCATGTTTCTCAAAAAAGATAAATTGAATAAGATTAATTACATATGACTAAACAAGTGAATGCATGGTCCTAGACTCCTAGTACACACTTTTTAAAAGAAATTATCTCTAACAATAGAAACCCATATGAATTACCATCTTTAAAAGAACTTCCACAGCACCCTTGCCATCATTGAGAGCTCCATCTATTTCATCAATCACCTACAGAAAACACAGACAACTATCTCATCAGAACTCATACTAACAGAACCAAAATGTAGATATATTGCCAAATAAAGACTAACCAAACACTTCGGCCTTGAGTCGGCCATAACAGAGTTCATCTGGACCACATCAAGAATTTTAGCTTCCATTGTTGATGATGACCGATCATCACTAGCATTAACCTACATAGCACAAAACTTCTACCATAACATTAGAAAACTTAGAGAAAGCTACAAAGGTTGCAAAATGAACCTCTAAAATACAAGATCCTTAATTAATTACAAGAGAAGTGCTACAAACACAGAGATTCCACGAAAGTAAACTCACAAACTGACGTGGCTTCATGTGATCCGTTAAATCTGCTTTACAATAAAAATAACTTTACAATCTAACGAACCACATCAAGCCACGTTAGTTTGAGATTTACTTTTGTGTAATCCTTTTGTGGCTAAAGCATTTCTCTAATTACAAATATTAAAAAAATGGTTTGAATGAAAAATAGAAGACAAATAAAGTATACGTAAAATACACTTTCCACCCTCCAACTAACAGGTGCTTTACACTGTGCATTCCAGAATATCAAAACTAACAAATCGTACCCTGAAACCTAAAAGAAATTAAAAGTATAAAGATAATAATTTGAATGAAAAAAATATAAGGCAAATAAAGTTTGGGGAAAAGACACTTCCCACCATCCAACAAACAGGTGTTTTACCCTTTACCCCCAGGATACAAAAACTAACACCCCAAACCACTGAACTACCAAAAAGATGCAATATAACTCTGTTAAAAGCTGGCCATCACAATTGTGCCACACCACCTATTGTCACCTATTTTCCATCCATCTTAAAGGTCATAATTGAATGACTCTCCTAGTTGTCAGTTTTTAGTAGTTGGAGAGCGCAATGTGCTGGTTTTAGTAGCTTGAAATGCGAAGTGTAAGACATCTGTTACTTGCAGAGCAGAAAGTGTATTTTCCCAACAAAGTTTTAGACCTAACAATTTGATTCCGTCTTACACAATAATGCTGAGAGCATAATATGAGACGCTTAAAACAATGAAATCTTATATGCATAGAAGGAACTATCAATTATAAAATCTAAATATTTTATTTAACAACAGTTACAAAATAACCATTAATGTAACAAAGCAAAAGATGTTAAATTCACCCCAGCAAGTCAGATGATGTTACTTATCGCAAGCAGATGAAGGTACTTGTCTCAACGTATTCAGACAATGAATGATTTGGCCTAAGTACTCTTAAATATGTACATATGCAAGAGTAAAAGGTAAGAACAAAACCTCCACTGCATGATACCCACAATGCTTAGCAGCTATATGTGCAAGTGTAGTCTTTCCAAGTCCAGGGGGGCCACAAAGTAAAAGAATCTGCAATGGTCAGATATTCAGATGCTACTTGGCTTTCAATACGTAAAGTTGACAGCTTTTGGAATATTTAAAAAGTTCTTATGCTACTGCATATTAACAAATGAATGAGGGTGAAAGAAATCATGACAATAAATGCAAGCACAAGAACTGACAAGAAAGTTACCAATCAACTAGCACCTTTTAACAATCTGCATGGATAGATACAAAAGAAAACCAAACAAAACAGGAATTGATTTAATAGCACCCCCAACAGCATCCATGATAAGTTAATGGGTAGAGAGATTACTCTACAACATAATTTCAAAGACTCCAAAAGGCAAATATATCACACTACCGCGTAATTTCAAAGAATCCAAAAGCAAATATGTTTCCTTTAGAATGAGTTTGCTACATACAAGCAAGGTATTTCATCACACATGTATATCCCAAAGCTGCTAACATTAAAATTAGTATGATGGGAAAAAAGATGTAAATTTAAGTCGTCAAATCAATAGAGTATTAGTAGCTCTTCAATTGAAGGGAGAAAAATATATATCAGACACATATCAGAACTCAACATTTCAACCACATGCACCAACAAACAGTAGCTTGTACTGAGCAAACTCATTCAAGGCCCAAAGACTTCTTATTAGATGGCTACATATGGAATACTTCAATACTTCATCTTCACTGGAAAAAATTGATTGGTCGAGAGGAAGTAATTGTAGCACATTGTCCAAATATATTTGAGTGCAGATTGACAAGACATTTAAGGTTCTCCACTATCATATATTTGTTAGTAAAAACCCTTTTTATTTCTTTTCATAAATACATATAGGTAAATCTATTTTTGGGTGGTTTCACATAAAGAGCATACACCAGAATCACAGAAATGCAAACAGGTCTACCAGGCAATCCCAAAATACTTCATGAGAAAAGGCCAAAAAAAAAAAATTTAATTGGCACCGGGTGTCCGAGAAGAAAGTCCTGACTAATTTTGAGGGTGAATAGGCCCTCGGCAAGGAGTTTTCTGCAAGTGCACCTCCAGGTCTAAGGTTTAAATCCTCTTGGATGCAAACAATTTCTAGGGGCCATCGTGTCAATGGACAGCTTTGCTGTCCATCATCAATATAGTTTCCTTCTATTCTTCTTTCCTTATCTTATCTTTACTTCCGTTACTTAGGCTTGTACAGAATATATAGTTTCCTTATAAGGCTAAGAATGCTAGAATCACTCGATAATTAGTTTCTTCCCATGTATAGTTCTCTTGTAAAGTTTCTATATAATATACAGATCACTCGAAGGCCAACTGATTCGGCCATTCATACATAGTATTCTTACTTATCTTGACATGGTATCAAGAGCCCGTTGCTAAGGTTCATCTCTCGCTTAATTTTTTTTCCTCTCTCTCGGTTTCGTGTTTCGGCATGTTCTGTGCTGTTCTCAGTGAACCCGACGTGAAAGATTTCTTGTTTTCAGTCTTCTCTTTCTGGGTTGGTGTTGTCGGCGCCTCCTATTTCTGGTTTGAGCAGTTTCGGCACCCTCTGTCTCGGGTTTGAGCAGTTTCGGCACCTCCTATTTCTGGTTTGAGCAGTTTCGGCATCCTCTGTCTCGGGTTTGAGCAGTTTCGGCACCTTCTGTTTCTGGTTTGACCATCTTCGGCACCGTCTGTCTCAGAGAAGTGGTGTTCCACTCTGTTGGTGATCCTCAGCATCCTCTATTTTTCAGAGGGGTTATTTGGTGCCTATCGGCACTCTCTGTTTTCAGAAAGGTGTTCTGTGTGGTGCTTTCGGCACTCTCGGCAGCAAGTCCTTCTTTTCCTTTGATTCTAGTTCCTTTTATCTATTTTGATATTTTTTTTGCTTTGTATCGGGTTCATTTATTTGCAATGGATTCTACACCTATGTGTGTCAAATTTACAGGCAAAAATTATTCTACTTGGGCTTTTCAGTTTGAACTTTTCCTCAAGGGAAAAGATCTTTGGGGCCATATTGATGGCAAGGATGTTGCACAAACATCCAATACTGACAAATCCAAAGATGTCGTGTCTTCCCCTTCTTGGGATGTGCTTGACGCTCGGATCATGTCTTGGCTTCTTGGTTCGATGGAGCCACATATTGTCACCAACTTGCGGGCTCATCGCTCCGCTCAGTCCATGTGGAATTACTTGAAGAAGGTTTATCATCAAGATAATGATGCTCGTCGCTTTCAGTTGGAACATGCGATTGCCATGTTTCAACATGGTAGTCTTTCTATTCAAGATTACTACTCGGCATTTTTGACTCTTTGGCATGAAGATACTGATTTGGTTATAGCAGATGTTCCTGTTGCTGCACTTTCGACTATTCAGACGCTTCATGCGACTAGCCGGCGTGATCAGTTTCTTATGAAACTACGCCCAGAATATGAATCTGTTCGTTCTTCTCTACTGAACAGATCTCCTGTTCCCTCTCTGGATATTTGTTTTGGTGAGTTACTTCGTGAAGAACGTCTTAGTACTCAAGCTATGTTAGAGCACTCTCATGGTAGTTCTGGGACGGCAACTGTGGCTTATGCTGCCCAAGGACACGGATCACCTATGACTTCTAAAAATTTGCAGTGTTTCTGCTGCAAGACATATGGGCATATTGCTGCCAATTGTCCTAAAAAATATTGTTCTTATTGTAAGAAAAAGGGTCATATTATCAAAGAATGTCGTATCCGCCCCCAGAATCGTCAGGCTCAAGCATTTCAGACTTCTGTGTCTGTTTCTCCCGCAGCGACTTCTGCAGCACATGACTCTTCCTCAGGTGTTTCCTCTGATCTTGCATCTCCTGCAGCAACTTATTGCACTCCTGAAATGGTGCAACAGACGCTAATTTCAGCATTATCTGCGATGGGGTTTCAAGGTAAAAATTCTACTAAACTCTGGTACGTCGACTCGGGAGCTTCTAATCACATGACAAATACACCTACTGCTTTGTGTCATGTTCGACCCTATGCTGGTCAATCTGCTATTCAAACTGCCAATGGTAGTTCTTTGCCAATAGCTGCTGTCGGAGATGCCTCTTCGACATTTACTGATGTGTTTCTTGCTCCTCAACTTTCCACGAATCTTATTTCTGTTGGTCAATTAGTGGATAACAATTGCGCTGTTAACTTTTCTGGTGATGGTTGTGTTGTGCAGGACCAGGTAACGGGGGAGCCGATTGCGAAGGGACCTAAAGTGGGGCGTTTGTTTCCACTATTTTTACCTGTTCCAGCACTTTCTCCAGTTTCTTCTATTACGTCTTTTGCTTGTAATAATGTTCCTAATCTGAGTATGGTCTGGCATCGTCGTTTAGGCCATCCCAATATTCAGATCTTATCTCATGTATTGAACTCTGGTTTTCTTGGTAATAAAGAACGTTCGTCTTTATCTCTTGAGTGTGATTCTTGTAAACTTGGTAAAAGCAAAACTCTTCCATTTCCTTTGCATGCTAGTAGAGCTTCTCACTGCTTTGATCTTGTTCATAGTGATGTTTGGGGACCTTCCCCCGTTAGTTCACATGAGAAATTTAAATACTATGTGACTTTCATTGATGATCATAGCAGATTTACTTGGGTTTATTTCCTTCGTTCCAAATCTGAGGTTTTTCGTACTTTCACTGCGTTTTTAGCATATGTTGACAATCAATTTTCTGGGACTATTAAGACATTACGCACAGATTCTGGTGGTGAATATTTGTCTAATGAGTTTCAGGCTTTCTTGGCTTCTAAAGGTATTATTCATCAACGTTCATGTCCCGCTACTCCCCAACAGAATAGAGTAGCCGAATGCAAAAATCGCACTCTTCTGGACATGGTACGTACTCTCTTGTTAGAATCCTTTGTTCCATCCATGTTCTGGGTCGAGGCTCTGAAAACTGCTACTCATTTGATTAATCGTTTACCTTCCCACGTCTTACACATGGAGTCTCTCTATTTCCGCTTATTTGGTAAGCAACCTAGTTATGATAATCTCCGTACATTTGGTTGTGTATGCTTTGTTCATTTACCTCCTCATGAACGACATAAATTATCTGCTCAATCTGTTAGATGTGCCTTCTTGGGATATAATGTGTGTCAAAAGGGATTTGTTTGCTATGATCCTACTTTACATCGCACACGCATTTCTAGGAATGTTATTTTCTTTGAAAATCAACATTTCTTTCCTGTGTCATCTGTGCCCTCTTCTTCCACTGTGGTCCTCCCCTCCTTTGAGCAGCAATTCTCAAATCTTCCTCCAGTCCGCTCTCGCTTTAAACCAGGTATTGTGTATACGAGACGCTCCCGCCCACAGTCTCTTCCCATGGCTCACCCGATATCTGATCCTAACATGCTCCAGAACCAGTCAGTTGCAGCACCTCCAGAGCCCTTGGTACGACGCTCTCCTCGAGTGTCTGTACCTCCGGATAGGTATGGTTTTTCTCCTGGGTCCTCTATTTCAGCTCTTACTGCTGTATTATCCAATTTTGATATTCCCACATGCTACTCACAAGCTGCCAAGCATGACTGTTGGCAACAAGCTATGCAGGAAGAAATTGCCGCTCTAGAGGCCAATCATACTTGGGACATTGCGCCATGCCCTCCAACAGTTGCTCCTCTGGGTTGCAAATGGGTTTTCTCAGTCAAGGTTCGATCTGATGGAAGTTTGGATCGTTACAAAGCTCGACTTGTTGCTCTTGGGAATAATCAGGAATATGGTGTCAATTATGAAGAGACCTTTGCTCCTGTGGCTAAGATGACTACTGTTCGTACGATTCTAGCTCTTGCTGCTTCTAATGATTGGCCACTACATCAGATGGATGTCAAGAATGATTTTCTTCACGGGGATCTTAAAGAGTGTATTTATATGAAACCACCACCGGGACTGATTTCTCCTTCGACTTCACATGTGTGTAAGCTTCGTCGCTCTCTTTATGGTCTTAAATAAGCTCCAAGGGCCTGGTTTGATAAATTTCGAACCGCTTTATTACAATTCTCATTCAAGCAGAGCAAGTATGACACTTCATTGTTTCTTCGAAAATCAGATGTGGGTATTGTTGTTCTTTTGGTTTATGTTGATGATATTGTGATTACTGGTTCCGATTCTCTTTTACTTGGCCAGCTCAAGACTCATCTCTCTGAGTCATTTCATATGAAAGACCTTGGGTCTCTCACATATTTTCTTGGTCTCGAGGTGCATCGTAGTTCATCTGGTATTTCACTCAATCAACATAAGTATGCTAGTGACCTGGTGGCTACAGCTGGCCTACAGGAGGCCACTTCTGTTGATACTCCCATGGAATTGAATGTCAAGCTTCGCAAAGAGGAAGGTGATTTACTTGAGGATCCCAGTTTATACCGGAAGTTGGTAGGTAGTCTTGTCTATCTCACCATTACTAGACCGGACATTTCCTTTGCAGTACAACAAGTCAGCCAGTTTCTTCAGACCCCTCGTCATCTTCATTTGGCTGTTGTTCGTAGGATCATACGCTATGTTCAGGGCACCTCTGCCCGTGGCTTATTCTTTCCTGCAGGCAATTCTCATCACCTTATTGCTTATAGCGATGCTGATTGGGCCGGTTGTGCTGATACACGTCGATCTATTACTGGTTGGTGTGTGTTCTTAGGTAATGCATTGATCTCCTGGAGGAGTAAGAAGCAAGACAGAGTCTCTAAGTCATCTACAGAATCTGAGTATCGGGCAATGTCTCTTGCTTGTTCCGAAATTATTTGGCTTCGAGGTTTGCTTGCTGAGCTAGATTTTTCTGAGACCGATCCTACACCACTACATGCTGATAATACGAGTGTTATTCAAATCACCGCCAATCCTGTCTATCATGAGCGCACGAAGCATATTGAAGTCGACTATCACTCTATCCGTGAAGCATTTGAAGCTCGTGTTATCACTCTCCCACATGTTCCCACTGAACTACAAATTGCTGATATCTTCACCAAAGCTCTCACTCGCCATCGACACTGTTTCTTAAGTGGCAAATTGATGCTTGTTGATCAACCCGCATCAATTTGAGGGGGGCTGTCAATGGACAGCCATCATCAATATAGTTTCCTTCTATTCTTCTTTCCTTATCTTATCTTTACTTCCGTTACTTAGGCTTGTACAGAATATATAGTTTCCTTATAAGGCTAAGAATGCTAGAATCACTCGATAATTAGTTTCTTCCCATGTATAGTTCTCTTGTAAAGTTTCTATATAATATACAGATCACTCGAAGGCCAACTGATTCGGCCATTCATACATAGTATTCTTACTTATCTTGACACATCGGACTGGGGGAACTTTCCCTTGAATTTCTACAGTTTTTTGGGTTTTTTTTTTTTTTTTTTGAGAAAATGTCAGAAAAAGTTAAAAACAACAATAGTTTAACCGTTTTCCAATTGAAATCTTTAAAAGAAATGCATATTTTTAGGATTTTCTGCAATTCTTTAAGAGATGAGAAAGAAAACGAAATATATTTGCCAGGAAAAAAAAATAATTCAAACCCTTTTTATTTCTACCTTCTGTTCTGGCGGGCCAGTTAGCCTTGACTTCTTATTCCATGAGTCTTGAAGGCCTTGCAAATTGCTATTCTCATTCTCCAAATGGTTTGAATTTCTAAATCTTTCATTATGCCATTTGGATCCTCTGTTCTTCCTCAGAAAATTTGTATTAAGATGCTTTTGATGTTGAGCGATAGAAGAATGTCTTCTCAAAGCAGACAAAACATCATCTGATGTACTCCTAATTTCAGACCCAAAAACATAAGAATCCCACTGTTTAACCCACAAGAGGACCTGAAGTAGGAAAACTATCAAGAGTTAAGCAATGGGGATAATAGTCAAAGGAAACATCATACTTATAAAATAAATCTTTTTCCAGAAGATTTTACTTTTAGAAAAATTACATGTGATATATTTACCTCACGATTTGTCTGTTCATCACTGAGAAGCTCAGGAAATGAACTTGGAGCATATTTATCTACCCAAAGTTGTTCATGCACCACAGGTCTTTCAGGAAGAGTTATATCAGTCTGGCCTTCAGAACTTGCTAGCAAAGCCTTCAGTGGCACAACAAGAAGTTACAAGAAACTTCCTAATGCATAAGGTATTATGAACAGGTAATCTCATAATCCAAGATAGTAACAGCTCATTTAACATCTCATGCCACAAGGAATTATCAGTTTAATCTTCACTTTAGCTTATAGGGCAACCTGGACAGATCAGATAGAACTTCAGAATAACTTTTCCCTCCCTGAAAGTTGTTACTACACGATCAAAACTTTGCCCTTAAGGATCTATATCTCCAAAAACATTTGGTTTTTATAGACCCCCATTGACAAGTTCGGTGCTATCAAGCTGCTAGGATGTAGTGAACTTGCTCTGCCAGGCCCTCATAAATAAGGTTGCATGCATCTCTCATGTTTTTTTTTTATACAATGGGGGTGGGGGGTTTCAAACCCATTTAGAGAACCGGGTCATATGCCATTAGGCTATCAGGCTATCAGGCTCTTGGCACATCTCTCATGTTAGATGATAAGATGAAGTGTCACCCCTATGAACAATGCTGAATCGTTTCTAACATGATTTTGTGAAGTGATGACACAGATTGTAGTAAATCTGGAAAACTGTTAAACTTGGTAGCCTTGTTAAATATGGTTCCAAAACTAGAGTTTTTAAAAATCTGAAGTACGCCTGAGCCAAAATTCTTTCTTTCATACGCATCCAGGTTTACATTTTCTAAGGAATAAAAAAAAACTAGGGAAGGAAAGAGAACTGGCACACCATTAAGGTTTCGTTTGTTTTCGCAGATGAGATGAGATGGGATGAGATAAAAGTTGAAAGTTGAATAAAAAATTGTTAGAATATATTTTTTTAATCTTATTTTTATTGTGGGATTTGAAAAAGTTGAATTATTTATTTTATTTTGTGTGGGAATTTGAAAAAGTTGTAATGATTAGATGAGATGAGATGAAAAGTTTTGTGAAAGTGAACAAGGCCTAAGTTTCGTTACAAATCCCAGTTAATTGGAATGCTATGGAGTTTGTAACTACTTGTCTACGAGCTTATTTTTCAGTAAGTAAAAAAACTAAATGCTAAATTAGGAAGGAATTACAGAAGATTTAGATCAATAGTTGAGAATTTAATTTCACCACAGACCTAGAGGACTCTAATCTTTCAAAACCATGGGCCTTGCGTTGGCACCTCAACTGAGAATAAATTATAGACTACGATGTTTACCTTAGTAAAAGCCTCTTGCTCAACTCTTTGCAATAAAATATCGACAGGTTCCAAAATAAGACCTGCAAATTGGTTAGACCTCAAACCATTAACAGCCATGAAACTATAATCAATCCAAGAAAACTTAATGGTACTGCAAATTCACCCTGATACTATAAAAGGTGACAAATTTCTTTTTGATCAGATAAAAGGTGACAAGTTTCATGATGATATCATGTGTACCAAAGATATGTTTTTTTTTTTTTTTATAGGTGTGTACCAAAGATATGTAAGAAAAATGGATAGGGTTCTGGCAGATAAACTCTAAGCTTTTACTTCCCCATGAGCAAGTGCAGTATCAATCTAGACATGCCCACATAAGTAAGGATATGCTTAAAATCTACATATTTATCCTGAAATACAGGTTTCCATTACTAGAGCATGTGAAAAGTGAAATATCGTAGATATATGACAGCATAATGCACACGATATACATCGCTCAATACACCACCTTTATATGATAGAAATTGAAAGTGCAATACACACACCACAAGTAGCCATATAGTTTACTTTACTGTTCAATAAGCCATCGGTCACTTGGCAGGTTTTATGGACAAGGCCTCAAATGCTCCCTAAAACTAATATTCCCATGTACCATACATAAAAACTCAATGTCGCCACATTTCCCACTAAGCATGTCTTAGTCCGATGAAATGAATGAAGACCATACCTAGAGTTAGTTTTGGAATTTTGGGGTGGCGAGAATCAACACCTTGTGGTCTCTGCGTGAAGGCTCAATATAACATAATGAAGCGCTACCTTAACTCAAAAGTTTAACCTGCATCAGCATCAAGCTCAATGCTCACCATCCAAAGCCTTCGCCCAACAATAGGTGGAGCTAACATGAGAATGTCTTCACTCAACTATAGGAGCGACTGACTAACAAACACATTGTATTAATGAGCAGTCACTCGCTCTTCTACGGGAACTACAAAGAATCGTATAGTAATCTATCACACAATGGACTCATTTTTTAGATTTAGATTTAGATTTTTTTATAGGTAAAATAAAGTTTTATCAAGGAAAGAACTAAGCATGCCCAAGTACACAAGACAGAACACCGAGATACAATTAAGAGCTAGAGATGGATACAAAGAAATCATGAAAATTGGCCCCATTGAAAACAATAGCCGAGGCCCAAAGGCATAAGGAATGGAAAAAGAAACATCTAAGGTCTCCCTAAGATCATTCCGATCTTTAAAACTCCGGCCATTCCTTTCAAGACAAATACACAACGTGAGACATAGGGGAATCATGTTCCACACAGCCTTGATGTGGGGGATGCCTTGAGGAGTCATCCAACAAGCAAAGAGATCCACCACCCTTCTAGGCATCACCCATGCAATTCCAATTTTGTTAAAAATCTCATCCCATAAAGTCCTTGCCACTTCGCAATGAAGTAAAAGTTGGTCCAAAGTTTCGCTACACTTTAGATTTAGATTATTAAGAATTGAAGTTAACATTATCATAAGTTTCTTTGTGAGGACTCAACACAATATGTTGGAACAGTTAACCTAAAAACTTAGATTACATAATTTGAGCGTGCAATGCTCACCATTAGAACCCTTACAAGAACTAACCTAAGAGACCCCTCCTTCTACTATGGAAGTCATTAACAAACCTGCACAATCGTGTTATCTCAGTACTATGAGAGTTTTTACATAAATATAGGTCGAAGTAACATGGAATAACTATCAACTACTGGAGGAGCCATCAACAATGCGTGTAGTCACATTAAAAATTGACTATACTCTTAAAAATTGACTATAGTTACATGAGTTTTTTTTTTTTCCTACCAAAAAGTTAATGCCATTTTGTTGTAATAAGCACCATACTCTGATACCAGTTTGCTGTAATTGGGAACTAGGAGAAGAACCACTTACAACAATAGAACAGGAATCCCCATGCAAGACAACTAGATTTTAATGTGGGCTGGCCAATTTCATGCAACGCCAATCAAAACGGTCGATGATATGGATTGCAAACACTCGTCATCCCTCACAACAAATCCCACCAAGAACTTTCTTTTAGCCACATAACTCCTTGTATGGAAGAACCACCTTTAGCCAAATCCTCCATTCGGGTCAAAACTACCTAAACTTTAACAACAGTGCCTATTTTGAAGTCTTAATTATGATTCATGACTTTTCTCATGCCAATCTGGAATCATTGATCCACCCCTATACAAGAGTTTTTTTTTTTTTTTTGGTAATTAATAAGAGATTTATTACCAAGAATAGGCATACCTACATACACTAACTAGATATGACAGAAAAGACTAAAGTAAATCCAGAAATTCTTCACCATTCAACATAAAGTACTAAAGAAAAATTCCCTGTACAGAAGTTATTTGAAGAATAGAATTTGAGGCAATTCAAATGGTTAGAAGTTAAAATTTTCATTTACATGAATTGTTGTAGGTCTCTTTTGTATACGACTTGTGTATGGGATTGCTACGATTGTCGTTTTCATTAATAAAATTCCCATTTGCTTATCAATAAAGAAAAATAGTTAGAAGCTTGTTGGCCAACCCGCTAGAGCCTTTTTTTTTTAATAAGTTCAAATATTATATATATTAATTGGAGTAACCAAGTACACTGGATGTATACAAGAAAACACCTAGCCCATACTAGAGAGCTCCTAATGACTCAAAAAGCCCATGAAAATTAGAAATCTACCCAAAATACACCAAACCCGAATTGGAATAGAACACACCCAACCCCAAACCCTTGTTTTCCATAAGACTAATACTCCACCCAAAACTCCCTCTACGAGGACGTCTTCATAATGCACTCCCTTAAGTCTTCCCTCGACTTGAGCTACCTCCCTACTTTTCTTAAAACTTGATTTGGTTTCAAGCGAGTGGCCGCCTCAATCGCAGTAAGTAGTGCTTCAAATTGGTCTTCACATCCTCCATATGAAAGCCCCACAATATGCTGAATCTTGTTAACCTTATGCAGAACCCAATCCGATGGTGAACCCGCTATATTGTTTATAGGAGGAAGAGAAACCAGGAGAACAACATTATCCCTAAACACAGTTCCCAACTGCACTCCCAACCCTAGACATTCCTCCCCACAAGGCACCAATGACAGACCCATAATTTCCTCCGTGTCATATCCTGCATTCAAATCCCGAACCTCCTCAACAGCTATAATGTTGTTGTCCATTATTGTTGTCACCATTAACGGTTCCTTCACCTCCAACATAGGTGTCATCGTTCCATCGACGAGGACATTGCTTGTGGGTTGATCTTTTATGTGCCACTTTGTCAGATCCTACTGCTCCCTCAAGAGTCATAGAACAGATAGGGGAAGCACTACCTTCTGTTACCCCATTTTTATCTTCTAAAAGAGGCTCGTCTACTTCTTCCAAAGTATTCAAAACCCTGGAAGGACCCCCATCTTCAACTGAAAGTGAACCCAGGAAAGGTACCAACCCCATTTGCAATTGATGACTGAGGGCAGTCAAACGGCAAGTTGTCGATGTCCTGAGTGATACTGGCATGAACAATGATGCCATCGTCTGACAAACCTATTTGTGACGGCGTCGAAGTGCCCTTTGCCAGCACACTTGAGAGGCCTTCAAACCTGTAAGATCTACCCCAACCCCCCTCATCCCTTTTCAACCCACCACCCAAACCCATGACCAAGTCCAGCCCCTTATCCACTTTAATCATAAGATCTCTCACATACTCCATAACTCCCGTCAATTGAGCTCTGACAACCCATAAGACCCCCTCCACTTCTCCCACCCCCAAACACCCAACAGAGGTAATCATTCCACCCTGCAACACCATGGTGCTTACCTTCCACTTCTCCCAATGTCACCTAACAGTCTTTATCTCCTACAAGTGCCTTACCCTTTCCTTCCGCCGTGAAGCTATTCTCTAGGGGTGAAAAAAAAAACGATGAACCGGTAAACCAGACCAAACCTGTGAGTTAGGTCCGGTTCTAAATCAATTTGGTATGCTATACCGATTCCATTTTTTTCAAAACCGGTCGAAATCAATCCAGTACCAATTTTCCTTTTTCTAATACCGGACCGGATCGGTTCATATAAATAATATATATATTAATTTTTTATATTATATAAAATATTTTTTATATTATATATTATTTTTATATCTAATATATATAATTATATATAAAATAATCTTGTATTATATTCTAAATTACTAATTAAAATAACATTAAATTTTAAAATCTTATATAAATAACTGTATATAATCACTATAGTTTATAGTATTAGTAGTTATACTAATACAATATCACTATATTTTACTTATAAAAAAAAATAATATCACTATATATTATAATATACTATAATATATCACTATAGTCTACAATACAATTATAATATATATTATAATATACTTCAATATATTATCATTACATTATTGTATACTATAATATATATAGCATATTATATATACCATATATATAATATACCAGAAAAACATGATTGAATTGAACCGGAACCGGTAAAATCGAAAGTACCGCTTTAAGGGTGTAACCGGTGCGGTATCGATTCTTCAAATCTCAAAACCGGTGTACACCGGTTCGGTTCTAAAATATGTCCAAAATTGGACCGATTACACCCCTACTATTCTCTATCGGACTACCCACCGGTGACCTCAACACCGAGGCATACGAGGCACCTTTGACCGAGGAAGGCCTTCCCACTGTCTTTCCATCAACAAACTCTCCTCAATTTGCATGCTTCAAAACAATGGCTTTGGACCCAGTGACGCTTCAAATGGAAAGCAGAAAACATTTCCATCCAATAACTTTTATTTGCGCCTTCCAGAATCACCAACAAACATTTCCTCCATCCATCCCAAAAATCTAAGAGTTGCAGAAAATTGCCCCTTGAGTTACTATGATGTGGAATGATGAGAACTCCATTACCCATCCTTAGCTCCCTGAAGAATCCCTCATGACAGATGAGTTCTAAACAATCATCTATCCACTTAGCCACCCATGAAGCTGTCGTCCCACATAGACACATGAACTTAGCCATCCATTTACTATGTTCAGAGATACAAAAACTATTTCCTTCTCTTTCGTAAAAACGAAAGTTTTTTATTCCACCTTCAACCACCTCTCACCATCCATGAGACAAATCCGCATCGCGCATCGTCATCCTCTAATCCCAAATCACAATTCATAGGATCATTTCCCAGGATCTTCGTCATCTCAAGGAGAAAAGATGTTATACGGGAATAAAATGTAGATCTTAGATGTTATGGAACTACACCATATCTGCGCCGACGAACCAAAGGAGTGGAAAATCCAGGTAGCCGGAGGGAGGACCGACACCGGAGTGCCCTCAAAGGAGTCGCTGGAGCCCATTGGTCTTGTCTATGGCAGTGGCGGAGGCACAGGTTCGATGGTCAATGTCGCCTCCGAGAGATCTCCTTAACGTCACCGAGAATCTCGTCAATTCAGCCCCAGAGAAAGACAGAGAGAACCCTGAGACCTCCAGGTTGCTAGAGGGAGGACCGACTTCGGGCTGCCCTCAGCGGAGTCGCAAAAGCTCGTCAGTCTTGTCTGTGGCGGTGGCGGGGTGCCTTAGGGTTTGGGTGGAGGATGATGATGGGGTTTGGGTGCCTTTTCTCTCTCCGTACTGCCTTAGGGTTTTTCTCACAACCTACTTCACCCACTAGAGCTACAAAAGGCAAATCTGAAAAACAATATAACATATAGAGGTTGAAAACTTGAATCATAGAAGTCCCATGTCACATGCCTCAATCTAGAAGCCCCAAAAGAATCAAAATTAATATCTATCATCCTAAATAGTTTCAAATTACTACATTGTTCAATCACATTTACAAAGGTAACTAAGTTTTCAGCATGCTATGATATAAAATCTAAGTCAAAATTTTCTCGCCACTTACATCTGCATTATATCTTCTTTTCCATGCCATTCAGATTCAATATGATAGCTGAATCCTGATTTTATATGTATTTTTATTTTAAAGTTAGTTGAACTCTCCCACATGCAGGGGCAGAACAACAAAGATAGGTGGAGCCCTCCCAAAGTTTTTTAGAAACTTTACCAAGTACTTAGTTTTCTGAAGGTGCCCTCAAAATAAGATAATTCCCCCCCTCCGAAGACACAACTCTCTTTTTTTTCAGCCACAAGACAACTTTCTGCACACCAATCTCATAGATTTGAAATATTTTTGTTTTGTTATCGAGTTTCCTATGCCTCATGCATTCTTTGTTTTATTATTATTATTTATTTATTCAGATTTCAAGGTTTCTTTTGTTTTCTCAACGAACTTCCCATACTTGCACCAATTTTTTGTCATTAATCAAATCTAAACATCTCGTAGTAGACAATAGGGGTGCAAGGAGTTCGGTCCAAACCGGAAAAACCGACAGGACCGAACTCCAAACCGGTCGGTCTCAGTCCCATAAATTATGGACCAAAAAAATTCGATCTAGCCCCAGGGTCTATAAATTGTGGATCGGACCAGACCGGACCAAACACCTATATATATTTTAAAAATATTTTTAATAGTTTAATATATTATTTTTATATAGTAATTATATAATTTAATGATGTAATTTTCATCTAATCTATTATCATTGGCCATATAAATTATTTTTTTCATTGATTACATGATCCACATTAATATTTAATTTCATTTTAATTTAGTAATTTAAATAAATTTTTTTATTAATTTATTTAAATAAATAAATAATAATTGGGTCCGGTCCGGAGAAAATGATGGACAGAAAATTTCAATCCATCACCCCCCAAGACCGGACCGGACCGATGTACACCTCGTAAACAACAAGATTTCTTGATCTCTTTTTACAACTTTTTTCATTCTTTTTTATGGTGCCTACAAAAGTAGATGCACTTTCAAGAAAACAAGCCATTTGGTACTTTTACAATGTCATTTCCCCAATTTGTTTTACACTTTTCCTTTCACTAACTTATTTTCAAGGGTTTTGTAAGTGACGTCTATGTCACCATCCAGTTAACAATTAAGAGTGAAGACAACAAATCTCTAGTGGATATTCCCAGTCTATTTATAGGCCAATTCCACCCCTGCCTACTCGTTTCCCAGGTACGAGTAATAACCAACTAGCATATACAAATCCTGCTTCCTATTTCTCAAGTTTCCAGCTCTCTCTTTTGTTGGAACAGATGCAAAGACACTGAGTTGGTAATACATTGGAAAGATTGCTAACATTCAAAATTCTACCTTCTACTTTTTCCCAACATCTTCTAGAGAATCAAAAGGATTAATTAGAAAATGAATATCAAAGTAAAAGTAGTATACCACCCGACTGCTCTTTCATATCCAATTTCTTAGACCGCTCCTCGCCCACCACCCGGCATATCTTCGCATAAACCCTATCGCCGCTCGGTGCAGTCACCGGAATACAATCACCGTCGATATGGGATGCGTACCTCGACACGATCTTCTCCTCCGCGACACGCCCTTGTTCCTCGACGTCAGGATTGGTCTCCCTATGTGGCGGTGAGTACCGGAGCCACGCCTCGTCAGAATCCGGCTCCACGTCGTCAATTCTGGACCGCTTCTCGTCCGACAGGCCTACATTTTCAGGGGTCAAGGCGTCGGCACCGTCCGTACGCGAGCGCTTTTGGCCGTTGGAGTGGATCTCGAAGAATAGGGCGGGATCTAAAGACGGTGTTGGTAGTGGTGGTTGGGGTTGAGGCTGGTGTTCGTCTTCTTCTGGATAGGGTTCCGGCGGTTCGAGGTCTAGGTAGTCGTCGTAAAAGTGGGAGTTGGATTCGAGCAATTCAAGCTCTTCTGGAAGGGGAATGTCCATGTCCATATCCATCGCTGGATAGAGGCGCTCTGACTGACACTAGTAAGAGAAGCGAACAGCAAGAGAGGGAGATGAGGGATTGTATTGGGCGGGAAAGTAAAACCGGATGGAGCGGCAAAGGGTGCCCGCAGTGTCCCCAAATTGCCCTCCTATATATTCCCTAACAATATATTGTAAAAACTTTTTAAAATGAAGAACAAAATTCAAATCGAACAATTATGTTAGATTAACTCAATTAAAAATGTTCATATTTTAAAATTGGAAGTTTCTATTAAATTAATTGATCGTAAATTGAATTTTAAAAAATAATTTTAAAAAAATATCATTATTAACTTTAAAATATAATTAAAAAATTATATTTTATCTTTGAAACATACATCTCTTGGACTTGTTTCTCCTTCACTACTCCCGTCTTTTTATTCTTTTCCTTTTTTTTTATTATCTTTTAACATTTTGGTCTCTTACTTATATTTTTGGTGATTTTGTTTTAACTTTATTTATTCTTTTATTTTTTATTGGTCTCTAAAAATTGGTTTCAGCAAACACAAAAGTCGGACAATTTCGTCTCTTATTGAGATAATATGCGATGAGATGAAATAAAAGTTGAATAATATATTATTATAATATTATTTTTATTTTAAGATTTTAAAAAATTGAATTGCTTATTGTATTTTATGTGGGATGTAAGGGGTTTTTCTCCCTATTAGCCCGTATAGCAAGCCCATGAGAATCTCTGGGCGAGTGAGTCAGAGAGCCCGGTCAAGCCCAATGACCCTCGTCAAGCCCAATGACCCTCTTCTAAAAAAAGTCAGTTGGCCTCTACAGAGTACTCAGCCATTAAGCAAAACCCACCTAAGAAATAACCCACACGTGAGAAAAGCAGACGGTAGGGGCAAATGGGACTCACCACCCTCACAACCCCTCAGTGACACTCAATTCTCGGGAACTTGCGCAGGCAGGTAGGCAGGAGATACGAAGAATCCTCGACGCCCCTCCTCGGACTCTACACCGCATTAATGATGTAACCCCAAGAGTCATGCCACATTAAAGGATTTTGACTAAGTGAACAGTTGAAGTGACATGAACTCCCTGAGGCCAGGTATGAGTTTGTCCCCACCCAAAAATCTAGTATAAAAACCGACATCCATGTACGAAGAACTCTCTCTGATTCATTTAAGCTCGTGCACAAACTATTAAGAATATATGCTAACTTAAGTATCGGAAACTCCAAGCCTCCACCAAGGCCCCCACTCTCCATGTTTTCTTAAGTGTGCATGTGAAAATTCCAAAACTCGAGTTGTTAGAACCCGGCCCAAAGGTGTACGAAACATGATGTTAACAGTGACACCGTTTGTGGGATCTCTATAGATTTCACGTTTCCTTTGTATGCTTGCGACAACCCGTTATCAGACAACTCGGGGACAAGAAAAAACAATCTCAATAAGCATGGAAGCAAGGCTCACCGTGATAAAACAACTGGTAGGGAAGCAAACTACAAAAGTGGAGACCCTCTGAAGAGAAAACGAGACACTGAAAGTAGCCACCAATGAACCAGAAAATGATGCAGGACCAAGTGACAGCGAGCACGTAGGATCTAGAAATGCATAAGGGAAAGTGACATGGAGGAAGAAAGAAAATATATGCAAAATGAGTTGTGTAACCTCAAAGGGATATACGAAGAGATGGCGAAAAAGATGGGTCTACCCTACAGTGAGGAGGTGATGGTTGTGCCCCTACCACCGAAGTTCCTAGTTCCCCTCATGGACATGTACAATGGGGCCAGAGACCCCCTCAAATACCTGGAAACCTTCAGAACTCACATGATCGTGCATGGTTTCCCAGGAAAAGTGGCTTATAGAGCTTTCCCACTGACCCTAAAAAGACCAGCAAGAATATGGTTTGGGTCCTTGGCTCCCGGGTCCATAAACAAGTTTGGAGAGTTAGCTCGTTTGTTCCTTACACAATTTATGGTGAGCAGAAGAATAAGATACCCCGCAGCATATTTCCTTACCATCAAGTAAGGGAAGACGAAGGTTTGAAAGCATACATATCTAGGTTTAACAAAGAGCGCATGACTATAGACAACCAAGACAAGAAGATAACTTTGGTAGCGGGAGTTCATGGATCAAGCCGACAACTTCATCAATGTTGAAGATACACTATGAGCCTTGACCAAACTAAAGAAAAAAGAATTAGAATAGGCAGATAGGATAGGAAAGGCACTAGCCAATAGCAAAACTCACGAGAAGCCGGAGAAAAGACCACGTGACAACAAGAGGGTGGAAGCCCCTACGAAAGGCTTGGGGTTTCGATTTGACCGAACGACACTCACCATCTAGAAAGACGACTGACAAGCCGCCCAAAAAGACGACTATAGGAGCACTAGTCGCCACTATTGCACCCACCATCAGTCTAACACCCATAACACAGAGGATTGCATTTCCTTAAAAGAGGAAATAGAGCAGGCTGGGCGACCAAGGCCTTGGTATCCTCCCGCCTGGAGACTAGAGAGGGACTGGGGGAAGAGATCGTGGGAAAGAAGTGCTGAAAGGGCCAACAAGTCAAGGAGGGAAGGGAGCCTGAGGCAAAGGAAATGTGTGCAGGGACCCTTGCACGATCGCCCCTGCACACCATAGGAAGGACCGCCGGTGGGGGAAATCATAATCATCGCAGAAGGATTTGCCGGTGGGGGCACAGCCTCATCCAGTCGAAAGGCGCACGCCAAGTAAGCAAGATACCAAGAAGTGTATTTGGCATAATATTGCCCCACCAAGTACAAGAGAATAAAACTGGCCCTTGACATCTCCTTTGGAGAAAACGACGAGGAGGGGGTCATCTACCCACATGATGACACCCTCGTGGTGACTATAATGGTCGCCAACTTCACTACTAGAAGGATCCTTATCGACAACGGTAGCTCTGCAGACATCCTCTTTTGTGTGTCCTGGGCATGCCATGGCATGCTTGTGGGGCTATCCTGGGCGTGTCATAGCAGGGGCCATGGCATACTTGTGGGGTTGTCCTAGGCATGTCATGCGCCAGTGTCAAGGCATGGGCAGCGCCACTTTTCTTGGGGTTTTGACATTCCCCCCCCCCCCCCCCTCAAGCACATCATTGCCCTCAATGATCAAATATGGAAATCTCAACCCCATCTCATCATAATCCTCCCAAGAAGCCTCTTCCCTTGGCACTCCTTGCCATTGTATCAACACTTGCCACACATTCCTCATACTCCTCCCCTTTTTTACCACCATATACTCAAGTGATTATCTTGGTTGCAAAAGTATTCTTCCTTCCTCATCAAAGCTAGACAACTCCTCTACAATGAGCCTAGGGTTCCCAATCTTCTTCTTTAACACCGATACATGAAAAACCGAGTGGAGTTTTGATGTTGGTGGAAGTTCCAACCAATAAGCCACTTCTCCCAATTTCTCTAACACCTTGAAAGGCCCATAATACATTTTGGACAGCTTCAAACTAAACTTTTTCCTCAAGGTCTTTTGCCCATACGGTTGTAGCTTCAAGTACACATAATCCCCCACTTTGAAGGTAATTACACACCTCCCTTGGTCATAGTATTTTTTCATTCTCTCTTGAGCTCTCTTGAGCTCCCTCTTCATTTTCACTAATATCTCATCTCTAGTGATCAACTCCCTCTCTACTTCATCATTATTGGCCGTCCCTCTCTCATAATTCACCAAGATTGGTGGTGGTCTTCCATACACAACCAAAAAAGAACTCATTTGGATAGAAGAGTGAAACGATGTATTGTATTGATACTCAGCTCAAGTGAGATAATCACCTCAACTCATTTGTTCTTCATGACAAAAACGCATTAGATATCACTCAAGTGTCTTATTCACCACCTCGGTTTGCCCATCAATTTGAGGATGGTAAGAGGAACTTGCCTTCAATTTGCTCCCTTGTAACTCAAAGAGTTCCTTCCAAAAGATGCTTATAAACACTCTATTTCAATCGGTCACAATACTCTTGGAAAACCCATGAAGCTTCACAACATTGTCAATGAATGTCTTGGCCACACTCTTAGTTATGTAAGGATATTTAAGAGGAATGAAATGAGCATACTAGCTAAGTTGATTCACCACTACCAAAATCACCTCATAGCCACTACTAGTAGGTAACCCCTCTATAAAGTCAATTTTCAAGTCCTCCCATATTTTGGAATTGGCAATGGCTATAAGAGCTTGGATGGAGGTCTTGTGTCATACTTGACCTTTTGACATACATCACACTCGGCCACTAGTTTTTTCACCGCTTTCTTAAGCCCTTCCCAAAAAAAGAAGTGATTCACTCTTATGTAGGTTCTCAACCACCCCGAGTGTCCTCCTTCTTTACTATTGTGGAAGTGGTCAAGAATTTCCTTCATTAAATTTGGGACATTAGGCACATACACATAGTCTTTGTGATAAATAAAAATATCCCTTATCTTGAAGCCAATTACCCCTTCTCTTTGTACTTCCAAGAGTTCCACAATTTTAAGGGCTCTCGCATCAATTTTTGTGGCTTCCCGAATCTTGTCTCATATTCTCCATTCGGCCCCACTCAAGGCCATCATAGAGGACTCATCCTCCACATGCACAACCCATAAAAGTGAACTCTCATCTCTTTTACTCAAGACATTGGCTACTTTGTTCTCTTTACCCAGTTGGTAAACAATCTCATACTCGAACACAAGTAGCTTGACAATAAATTTTTGTTGCTCGGGAGTGACTATCTTTTGTTATAGGAGGTGTCTCAAGGCTTGTTGATCGGTCACAATAGTAAATTTGCAGCCTAAAAGATAAGGCCGCCACATCTTCACCACATGCACCACCGCCAACATTTCTCTTGCATAGGTCTCCATGCTTTCTTCATTGGCCCAAGTGCCTTGGAAATAAAGGCTAAGAGTCTCTTCTCTTACACTAAAACAGTACATATCCCCTCTCCACTTGAGTCCGTATAAACTTCAAATGACTTCTCAAAGTTGGGCAATGCTAGCAAGGGAGTAATGGTCATGGCCCTTTTTAAATTTTCAAAGGCTTCTCTCACCTCTTGTGTCCACTCAAAATTGTCATTTTTTAACAAAGAAGTGAGTGGCTTGGTAATAAGCTCATAACTCTTCACAAACAGTCTATAGTAACCAATCAAATCCAAAAAACCTCTCAAGGCCAAAACATCCTTGGGCAATGGACAATCCACCATGACCACAATCTTCATTTGATCCACCTTTACCCCTTCTCCCGAGATAGAGTGACTAAGATATTCAAGTTCTTTTTCCATAAAGGCACATTTGGAAACTTTTATGAAAAAATGGTGCTCCTCCAAAATCTTCATCACAACCTTCAAATGCTCATTGTGTTCTTCAATGGACTTGGAGTAAACCAAGATGTCATCAAAGAAAACCAATACAAACCTCCTCAAAAGTGGCTTGAAAATTGCATTGATGGCGGCTTGGAAAGTGGAGGGGGCGTTGTACAACCCAAACGGCATCACTAGGTACTCAAAGTGCCTGGAATGAGTCTTAAATGCGGTCTTGTGAACATCTTCTTCCTTCATTCGGATTTGATGATAACCGGCCCTTAGATCAAGCTTGGAGAAGACTCTTGCCCCATGCAACTCATCTAACATGTCATCCACCGTGGGTATAGGAAACCTATCATTTATCGTGGCTTCATTCAAAGCCATATAGTCCATGCAAAACCGCCAAGACCCATCCTTTTTCCTCACTAACAACACCGAAGAAGAAAACGGGCTAGTGCTTGGACTTATCAACTCACTCCTCAATATTTCATCCACTTGCCTCTCAATCTCCCCCTTTTGAAAGTGAGCATACCGGTAATGAGGCAAATTTACCGGTTTATTCTCATCCACTAAAACAATGCGATGGTCAAAGGGTCTAGAAGGTGACAAGGTAGTGGGCACCTCTAGAACCCCTTTATGGTCCTCCAAGGCCTTTCTAACCTCCTTAGGGAGCAATAACAATTCATCTTGGTTGCCCTTCCTTTTTTTTCCCATCTCACACGCTAAGTCTTCCTTGGCCACTACAATGACAAAGCAATGTGCCTTATCTTTGCACAACTTCTCAAACATTATGGCCTTGCAAGACTTGACTTCTTTTTGTGTCAAAGTTGTCCACACTCTCTTCTTAGACCCGAGTTTAAATTCCATGGTCATATTGTGATAATCCTTCACCACCCTTCCAAGGCCTTTGAGCCATGCGTTGCTCAATACCACATTAAGCCCAACTAATGATAGACCATGAAGATCGGCCACTATTCTCACCCCTTGGACATTCATCTTTACTTCTTTTACTAGCCCCTCACACCTCGATTTGTCCCCATTCGCAACATTGACCTCAAATGGCTCTATAGTAATCGGTTTCAACCTAATTATGGTGACAATGTTGGAGTTGATAAAGTTATGTGTAGAGCCACTATCCACAAACAATGTGACCTCAAATTTCTCAATCCATGCCATCACCCTCATGGAAATGGGCTTTTGGATCCCTGACATGGCATTAAGGGACAACTCGGCCTCCTCTAGGTTTTTACTAAATTCAGCCTCCTCTTGAACGGACTCTTGGCTAGATGAATCAACATGACAACCATCATCATCTTCACTATTTTTATCATTAATCAACACATATGCTTTCCCGGATCTACACTTGTGTTTCCTACTCCACTTCTCCCCACATTTAAAACATAGGCATTTTTTTATTATTTCTTGGACTTATTCTCTTGAGAGCTTCTTCACTTCAAATGGCCTGGACTTAGAAGTACCCCCATGTCCTCCTTGCCTTTTCAAGGAACTTTGGTTTGCAAGGATTTAGTAAACTTGCTTCACATATCCTTTAATTGATGTCTCTCCATATGAGTGCTTTCTTCTAGGATCTCTGCCATCCTCATTACTTCTTTGAGCCGTGTGTGTTGCTTCAACTTGATCTCCTTGGCTAGCCAAGGCTTCAAGCCATCAATAAAAGTGCCCACAAGGGCCTCCTCGGACCAACCCCTCACCATAGTTTGGAGTTGCCGAAAATCCTCAATGTAATTATGCACCTTTCATTCTTATCTCAACTTAGCAAGTTGGCCATAGTGATTAATAGGTGATGGGCCAAATTGCATGAGAAACTCATTTTCAAAGGTTGTCCACCACAATCGTCTTCTCTCTTTCTCATATTGGTTTCGGATCCGTCTCCACCATTCACTAGCTTTCCTTTCCAAATAGAAGCATGTCGTCAACACCCTCTCTTGTCTAGGAATCTCATAAGCACGAAAGTAGTGGTCAACTTTGTCTAACCACTCATATGGATCTCTCCCACTATACTTGGAAAAATCCACCTTCGGCCTCTTAGGTCCCCGGTCATAAGCCCGGTTTCCTCTCCTCTCCTCATGGTAGTCATCCTCATACCTTCTCCCACGGTGGTTTCCACCCCTCTCATGATGATGTCATCTTCTTTCAAAGTAGTCACCTTGGCCATAAGGCTTCTCATCCTCATGATCATATTCAGCCACATACTCTTCTTTTTGTTGTTGATGTTCAAGTCTCACATCTTGAGGCTCTCTTCTCATACTAGGGCTCTTGGTATGGTTGTCTTCATTACGGATCCACCTTTCTACAACAACACAATCATTTTCAACCCTACCAACTCTTCGAAATTCAGTTCTTGGTGGCTCTTACATGGACCCCGTTACACTAGTCTCGACCTCATCAACAAAAACATCATGCCTTTGTCCATTCGGATTATAAAGTGACCCATGACTATTCCCTTCAACAATTATTCTTTCAAGCCTTGCAATGCTTGCATTTTTCTCTCTTCACATGAATTTCATGGCTCTTCTATTCTCTTCACTGTCACGGCATGTGGCATTCAAGGCCATCCTTAATCTGGCCATAGTGGTGGTGACCTCATCAAGGATGTTGGTGAGCCTTGTTGTATGCCCTTCTAATGTCTCAATATGTTCTCGGTTGGAACTTTGTTGCCCCTCGGATTCTAGAGTGCCCCCATGCATTGTGCTGAAAATTCTTGGCTCAAAACAACTTGGACAACAACTTGGATCACTTGGACACTTGCTCACGGTTTCAAAAGTCCAACCTTGGGTCCCCCATCTTCTTGGGTGGTTGAACCCTCTTGCAACAAGCTTAATGTCCAACCTCGGATCCTCCACCATTTTGGGTGGTCGATCCCTACAACCTAACTACTCCAACTTTTTTTTAACCCTCAAACTTCGAGTTTCACAACACAATCACAAAATAAAATAGAATCCAAGAGGGATTCCCCAATTCAATCATAAGATCAAGTTATCTTGTTGTTTACCTCGAAGAGAAGTGAGAACTCCTCTAGATCACCAAGCAAGATTAGCATCTCAATGAAAGCACCAATTAATATTAGGGACCTCGGTCAAGTCTCTAAATACTATGATCCGCTAGCTTGCTCTGTCTTGTGATGACCGAATGCCTCTTGTGTACTTGCTTGATCTTGAATGAATTATGGCAATGAAGGATCCCTAGGTTAATGGAGTTATGGTTTTAGTGATGGAATTGATGTTTGTATTGATGATATTGTAGAAGGGTGATCTGATCTATGTGATGAACTTGTTCATGTAGTGCAATGGTGTACGATTTGATGCTCTTCCTTTGATGTTGGCGCCACTTAGGATGAATTAGGGTTTTGGAATGTAGTGAGGCTAGGGTTGGACCTGTAGGATTATGTAAGATGAGATCCTAAATTGTAGGAAACAATTTAGGGATGATGGAGATTCGGCTAAGGCAAGAAAATGTATGTCTCTTGGGTGTTTGAGTGATTCTAGGGTTGTTCTTAAAATTTGGGAATTTGGATATGGAATGTGAGGTTAGGATTCCTAAAATCTAGGAAATCCTTGAGGGACTCTAGGAGTTTCGGCTAGGGCTAATTTGGATGAAGGGAGACTATCTTTTAGGAATGTGAAAATTATGGGAGATATGAAATTGAAATGATGGAGGCTTAATATGTGTTTGTTAAGTAAGAAAGTGCAAGAAAATATAAGAACAAACTAGAAAATATATGAACAAACAATGGATAATTTGGATAGTGAATGGAAAATACTCATAAGATTGATAAATGGATTCACGAATTGCAAGTGATGATCATCTCTTTGGGATTCACGAATTGCACCCAAGTAGCCCAAGTGCAAAGCGAAAATGATCTCAAGAACAAACAAACATTCCACAAAAGAATTTGCCAAAAAAATGTAAATGAAATGTTTAAGGGTCCTATTTAAAATAATAATATAAGTGGAAAATCCTAAAAGACCCATTGTAAAATAAGTCTTGGATGGGCCCTGTAATGGCCCGTTGCATATGTTGGCCTATGGTGGCCTAGGCTGGCCCATGGCTGGCATGGCTAGTCTGTGTGTGTGGCTGGCATGGTCCAGGCGTGGGCCTGGGCGTTGGTTGGCCTACTGATGCTGCCCGTAATGCATGGCTGGCATGGCCCAGGCAAGGGGCCTAGGCGTTGAGGCCTGGTTGCATGGCTGCTGGACTGTGCGCTAGCTTGGGTAGCCACTAACCTTGCTGGCAGCCCAGGCTGGATTGCTGCGCGCAGTCCTAGGCTGTCACTAACCTCGTTGGGCATTCTGGGCGTGCCATGACACTGATGGCAGGGGCCATGACATTCCTGTAGGGTTGTCCTGAGCATATCATGCGTCAGTGTCAAGACATGGACAGCTATAACATTAGCATTGGTCTATGCATATGCAAAGTCACATTTGCATAATATGACCTTAAAATCCTCCACATTGGCTTATGTATATCCAAATATTTAACTACCTATGAACAATGCTTATCCAAATTTAGATAACCACTATTCACCCTACAAATCATATTTTAATCATTATTTCTCTCTCCTCCCACTCTCTCTTTCACAATCCTTTCATTTTCTCCCTCCTTCAACAACATAACAAACATTCACTTGCACATTTATTTTATTATTATAATATATTATATATATTTTTTTCATTTTATTATATTTTTAATACAATATATAAAAAAATTATATTTTTTATTATTGCATTTGTATTATTAATGTCAAATGTATGTAGTGGATGTTAATTGTAAAATATATATAAAAAAATTGATTTTAGCAAAAAATTAATAATAAAAAAATAATATTATTTTATTATTATTTTATCTCAAATATGCATAAATCAATGTAAAAATTTTACTTGAATGACAAAATGGATATAAAAAAAAAAATGATTTTAGCCGTGAGCCACTTTTCTGGAATTTTGACACAGACGTGCGTTGCACGTAGACTTACTAGTCTATTTTAACTTTAACCGTCCTCGTCCATTAGATTTTTCCGACAGCATTTCCTCCTATCCCATTTCACTATTTCAAAAGGTGACAAGTTTACCTATCCCACCTGAATATATACATAGTAACATTTCTTAACAGTGCAAGTCCATTGTTTCTTTTGCGGCTTTTGCCGATCCGATCGCCTCTCTCTCTCTCGTGCCGGAATCCCTGTGGCGATTTGGTGGTTGGTGGGTCGTCTAGGGTTGATATAGGGTTTTTGGTTCTGTCAGATGGGGCAGCAATCTCTGATCTACAGCTTCGTGGCTCGGGGCACGGTGATCCTTGCCGAGTACACCGAGTTTACCAGAAATTTCACCGGCATCGCCTCCCAATGCCTTCAGAAACTCCCTGCTTCCAACAACAAGTTCACCTACAATTGCGACGGCCACACCTTCAATTACCTCGTCGACAACGGCTTTAGTATGCCACATATATGTTTAATCTCTTTATCTCGTCATTTTCCCCATCGGCACCCAATTCTGTTCTAGATCTTATTTTCTTAGATTCGTTGATTTTTCCGACTTATTCCCTCAGGATCTGTGTATTTGACATTTCGATTTTTCCGGAATCGGAAATATATAGGCATGTTTACTTCAATTACTTGTGTATGTATTTATGCAGATGCATGTGTATACGTATATGTGTGTGAGTGTGTTTATATATACGTATTCTTATTATGAGGGTGTAGATTAGGCTGAATTATTCTCGATTTGTTATATATCGATGTTGTTTTGAATGAAGTATGATTCGGAGACGTGTTTGTTTGGATCTTTGAATGGATGCTTTGGATGTAGAGAAACAATCGCGCCTAGGTATAAAGTTATTCGTTACTTGGCCTTTGAGAAAGTGGAGGAAAAGTGGAATTTCAGATTTGTATTATTTTCTCATTCTGCTGGTTAGGATTCCAAAAGGAGGATAAGATGATTGCAATTTGAGCCCAGGGGGTTGAGTTAAAAGAAAGTAATTTTGTTTTACTTTCCTGCATTTCTCAACAACTAAAATGTACCTTCGGTGTGAATGTTTCTCTGATAATTTGTATTATCTACGGAAATGTGACATGGACTTTAGGTTGCTGCAGTATACATTGTTAAATATGAATTCTGCTAGCCGATTGATATGGAATGCAGTTGATATTGTCAGGGTTAAAATAGAAATTGCATGATTGAATGTCGGCACACCATAAGAATGTGTTTAGTTTGAATCTCTTAAACCCTGGTTCTTCATTCCCTCAAAACTTGATCTCTAGCAATGTATTAATTTCTTACCTCTTTTATCTTGCTTCTTAAACTCATTAAGCAAAGGAAGAAACATGAGTAGCTGCTCGGGTTTCCAGATATATATATATATATATATATATATGGGATGAAAGTGTACTGTCTTTTGCCATCATGACAATGAGAATTTGAATATGATCACATTTCACTGGCCATATCAAATCAATTATCCCTTCCGTAACCTGAAAGAGGTCAATTATCCTGTCTGTATACCTCAAACGTATTTTTCAAATGCAGGCATTCATGTTACATGTATGACATGATGCATTGATGACATTCTGAAGTGTATTTTAGGCAATCCCCATTTTGGGATGGAGGTTAGATTGTTAGACTCCCAGCTGTGCTTGAATTCTTTAACTGCTCTATCGGTTTGCTATAGTAATCCCCGTACATCATGTATGAAAGTTTGGTTTCTTACCCTGTCACTTTATTTTGGATGTTGCAGCCTATTGTATAGTTGCTGTTGAATCTGCTGGCAGACAGATTCCCATTGCGTTATTGGAGCGAGTTAAGGAAGATTTCAACAAGAGATATGGTGGAGGGAAAGCTGCGACTGCTGTTGCCAACAGCCTGAATAAAGAGTTTGGGTATCTATTATCCTTTCTTTCATGTCTTAAAGATCTAGCTTTGTTTGTTCCAAAAGTATGTTGACACTTCGTACAATATTGTAGGCCCAAACTGAAGGAGCACATGCAGTACTGTGCTGATCACCCTGAAGAGATAAGCAAGCTTGCGAAAGTGAAGGCTCAGGTTTCTGAAGTCAAGGGTGTTATGATGGAAAATATTGAGAAGGTATGGTGGCACTGATGGTTGCTCTTGGAATTTTATTATCTAATTGGAAGTTAAAGTTGACTGAATTGCAAGTTTTTTGATAATGAATGTTATTGCTTATTTGTGTAGAATATCAGGCACCGATGTTAAGAATTGGGAGGGGTGTTTATTTTCTTTTCCATTTTAAGTTTCTATTAAAAAAAAACTCCGTGTGCTGACTAAGAAGATTTATCTGTTGTGCAGGTTCTTGACCGCGGTGAGAAGATCGAGCTGCTGGTGGATAAAACTGAGAACCTTCGCTCGCAGGTAAGTCCTAGGAAATCTTTTTGAAAGATGAATTGACTGCAGAAAACACTTCAAATCTTGGGTTTGGGTGCAACTCTTTGTCCTCTGAAATCAACAGATTGATCCATGCAATATTTGAGTAATGTTATTACAAGCTACATACTCATAGGCGAGTATTTTGTAGGTCAGATAGGCTCTTGTTGGATTTGTATTCACGTTAGTTATCATTCTTTGTTTATTTCCAGTGGTGCATATTTTCTTCTCTATGTTGCATGACCAGGTCCTAACAATTGGGATTATTCTTTGTTTCTTCCTAAGCAGTTAAGATTAATACAGTTGAGTAGATAATTTGATGAATTGATATGGATTCTGCATTCCAGGCCCAAGATTTTAGGCAACAGGGAACTCAGATGAGAAGGAAGATGTGGCTCCAGAATATGAAGATAAAATTGATTGTGTTGGGTATTATCGTTGCCTTGATTCTAATCATTGTCTTGTCTGTTTGCCGTGGCTTCAATTGTTAAATTGTCTTGGAACTTCCTCACCAGCATGCCGATTCCGATTGTCTTGGTAGATTCCTTTCCACCTCGCAGATCCTTGCTCTGGGGTTTTTGATGTATTAGGTTATACCTATCCCCTTCTGCTAGCCTCTTAGGATTGAGGAGCATTTGTCTTTTGGATTGGCTGTATAGTGATATTCTTCTACTTCTGCAACCGCAAGTAGATAAATTTTCTGTATGTTGGATGTTATGAATTTTTGATTTATTGAAGTCTCAAGATGTAATGGAGAAATACTTACCTGCATGTTAGTATGTCTTTCTGAAATGCTATGAATCTTTCCCACCGTTTTTCTTCATACAATTTCTTTTCCTTTGTTGCTTGAGGTCCTTTAAGTTTATATATATATATATGAATGTATATAAACTGGGTGTAGCGAGTTCAGGTTGGTTCGATTAAAGATTCATGCATTATTTTATAGAAGGGTTTAAGTACATTTTTGGTCCTTTTTAAAAAATTTCCATTGGTTCTAGATTGCTTTCAGGTGTCGGCGTTTTTCCTTTTTGATTCAAGACAGTCCTTTCTGTACGCTGTTGACAACCTTAATGCCGTGCCAATAGAATTGTAGGACGTGTTCTCAACTATGCCAGATCAGCTCATCACAAAACTAAACAAAAGCTGAAAATATAAAAATAAAATAAAATAAAAAATTGACAAAAATAGTAAAAAGAAAAAAAAAAAGCAAAAGAAATTTATTCCTACACATTTATGATGAGAAGTTTGATCAATTTGGTCCACAAATTTGTACGGACACATTTATTCTCCGACAACCTTGAAAAGAAAGTCTATAATTTCGGTTCCATAATTATGTGGTAGAAACTCAAATTACGACCAACCCAAAAAACAATGAATACCATCCCTTTTCGTTTCTTTGATCTCGAGTCCTAGATGCCCATGATTGATGATGTTCTTTATCTATTCCCAATTTTAGTGTTTCATTAACAAGGTGTTGTTTAAATATGAAACCTAGAACTAATTTATTTGTGAATATAAATTAAAGTTGACTAATTAATTTTTAAGAATCATGAAGCCTTTTCTTTTTTCCTTTTGAGGCAAATAGTTTAGTGAGTATTAATTAAGATATACAAAGAAAAATAAAAGAGATAAACATATGAAGAGAATTTTATATCATTTATTATTATTAGTATTAAATATTTTGGATAACAATAAATGAAGAATAAATACCATAAGACTCATTTTATGCGTTAATCTATTTCTTTCTAGAGACTTTCAAGGCGTCCTTAATTTAAGACCAGACCATATACAGTACAATACAAGGCAACCAAAAGTTAACTAACGAAAATGGAAAGGATATAATTTACAGCTGAGGCAGACAAACACACTTGTGGTGTGTGGAGGCAGAGATCGGAAGCCAGTTAATCTACACTTCAAGTAATAATAGTTTTTTTTTTAATAAACTAGTAATAATATTTTTCATCGGGGTGATTGAAATAGTATAAGCAATGCTAGATTTTTTTTTTTATTGGGAAACAAATTATCATTGATAAAAGATATTACAGACATTTATCAAGCCAAATAGCTTGAGAAATGAAGTATTTGGCTTGATAAATGAAGTTTGGAAAACAATCCCACCACATATCTATACTTTCAACGTTCCAAGCATTTCGGGCAAGTCTATGTTTTGCCATATTTCATTCTCTATAAACATGTTGAACTTGACACTCTCCAAACAAAAGTTGGATTTCTTTTATTGCACTCATTAGAATACCCAACATAGCATCAGAATCTGCTACTCTTGAAGAGCCTTCACAATCAACAAGCAATCACTTTCGACTATTAGCTTCTAGATACCTTATTAGCACAAAGTCATGAGCCTATGAAAATGGCTAATAATTCCATAGCTTCTGGATCAACAACTTCATCTTCCACTTTACTAGAAGCCATAACAATGTCTCCCTGATCATCTCTCTAATTGCACCAACTCCAACTCTATAAAGATCACAAAACATGGCCCCATCTACATTTAGATTTAAAGAACCTCGAGGTGGAGGTTTCTAGCAGTAGAAATCATTTGTCTTGGTTTTAGGCAAAGCTTTGAGATCTGTAAACATCCTTTGCATCGACATAGCATGTTCAATCACTTGTCTTGGTTCATTGCGATCCTTGTCATGCACCATCTTGTTCATTCCATACAAAAAACCCCACGCAATTGAGAAGAGTATAGACAAGTCACCAAAGCTGCATTATTCTTTTACTTTCATTGCTACATCCATTATTTTCATATCTCTATCTATCTTTCCCATAATAGGCAAATATATATCCCAATAATCTCTGATTTTAGGGTAGTTGACACTACAAGAACAAATATCTATTAAGGTGATTTTCTGGTTGTTGGAAATAAAATCGCCACAATAGGTCTTTAATTGCAGCGAATTTTGAGTCACCGCACAGTTCTAACATCAACTTTTCTAAATGTCTTATTGCAGCGATTTTTACTCCTATTGTGGCAAAAGACTCGCCGCAAAAACTTTTAATAGTACTGGAAAAAGTATTTTTTCTTGTAGTGTGAATAGTGTGTGTGAATACACATCCCTTCAGTAGTCACATTCTTCTTCTACAGATTATGTTGAGTAGGAAGCCCTTCTTTGCAAGCTATCCATGCAAATACTTTTACTTTTTTAGGAACTTTCATCTTCCACAGAGCCTTCCAAAGAGTATGTTGTCTGCTAGTGTTTGAGCATTCACTTGAGTCACAGTTGAACTCCTCTTTAATGAATCTGTAAGAGCTTTTAATACTAAATTTCTCATTCTTCTCCTATGTCCATACCCATTTATCAGTCTGCTCTCCAGGACATATCATGATTTTTAGAATATTTGTTGCCACACTTGGATTGAAGAGAGTTCTTATCTTCTTCACATGCCACCAACTTGTGTTTCTATTAATAATGCTAGCCACTGTGTCTTCTTTTTTTTCAGTCCTTATGTCAATGCCTTCCATTTGTAAAGATTGATGGCCCGGGATCCAATGATCCCTCCAAAGTTTGGCAGTCTTTCCATCACCAATCTGCCATCTACAACCATGACTCAACTACTTTTTTGCTCCCCAAATACCTCTCCAGGCATATGAAGGATTATTCCCCAATCTAGCTTCCAAAAACTGACCATTAAGAAAGTATCTAGCCTTAAAAATTCTGTATAGCATGGCACCCTCCTCTTGCAAAATCTTCCATCCTTGCTTGGCTAATAAGGCTAAGTTGAAAACTCTGAAATCTTTAAAGCCTAATCCATGTTTAAACTTTCGTTCACACATTTTCTGCCAACTGGTCTAGTGAATCTTTCTTTCATTCTTTTTTTGACTCCACCAAAATCTTGCCATTATTGATTCCAATTCTGACCACAAGGCACCAGGTAGTAAGAGCATTGGCAATGACCTAACCATTGCCAAGTCCAAAATTTGGCTAGAATCTTAACTTTTGGCTATATATAGTATCAACTTTTGACTAGATGAGTCTACATTGGACTAGCCTTCTTAAAGTCAAAATAATAATATAATATTATATATTTTAGTAATATTTGACAAATTTTGTTTTTTTTTTATATTTTGCAAATACATTTCATATATTTTAATAATATTTGATAAAAAAAACTTTATATAACAATTCTTGAAACCAACAAACTAGTTTTTGACAACCTTCTTCTTTTACTAACTTTTTTAGTTGTAGCTAATAGTTAAGGATCAAGTTAGAATTTTGTGAAGCCAACAGCAAATACATGATGCCAACTTCTTGTACTAACCAATCACCATCTACAAGAAACCAACAAACTAATTTTTGCCAACATTTCTTATTTTGCCAACTTTTTTAGTTGTAACTAATAGTTGATGATCAAACTCTATAAATAGACCTATCCTCTAACTACATTCATTAAAAACCAACATTTCTTCTTCCAATTCTTCTATTTTTCTTCCCTCAATATGCTATGGATCCCTCTTCAAATATTGAATATGATGATTATTCTGATTATGAGTTGGATATGATGCAAACAATTGCAATGATATACGAGGGACCATCTTCTTCACCTCGTCGTAATCCTCAACGCCGTAAGTTCATCAGACTTGATTCATTTGAAAGTCATCAATGCCTTTGGAATGATTACTTTGCTGAATCACCAATAATCCGCCCAATCCTTTTAGGAGAAGGTTTCGAATGAGTTGTGATCTTTTTTTCACGCATACATTCTAATGTAGTCTCCCAAGATGATTATTTTGTCCAAAACAGAGATGCTAGTGGGAGGCTTGGATTGTCTTCCCTTCAAAAGATGATTGTAGTGATTAGGATGCTAGCATATGGGGTCATCGCAAATCTGATGGACGAGTACATCAGAATCGGAGAAAGCACCACACAACAAAGCATGAAAAAATTTGTTAAGGCAATTGTCTCAATTTTTGGGGGTCAGTACTTGAGATTTCCAAACAACAGTGATATAGCGAGGTTACTAGATGTCGGACAAAGATGTGGATTCTCAAGAATGTTAGGTAGCATTGATTATATGAACTGGAAATGGAAGAATTGTCCTAGTGCATGGAAATGTATGTACTCTGATCACGTAAATCAACCAACTATTATTTTGGAGGCTATTGCATTTTACGATCTTTGGATATGGCATGTTTTTTTTGTTTGCCTGGGTCGCATAATGACATCAACGTACTTGATTGATCTTCTATTTTTGCCGCGTTAGCCGAAGGTCGTGCTCCTCCATGCAATTACACAATCAATGGTCACGAATATACAATGAGATATTATCTTGTAGATGGTATATATTCTTCACAAGCAACATTAGTGAAAACAATTCACACTCCACACGGAAATAAGAAAAAATACTTTGCTGCTTGCCAGGAGTCTACAAGAAAAGATGTGGAGCGTGTATTTGGAGTACTCCAAGATAGATTTGTAATTGTGCGTGGACCTGCTAGGTATTTTGAACCTAGAATTCTAAAAGATATTATGTACACATGCATTATTCTACATAATATGATCGTTGAAGATAAGCGATATCTATATCTCGAGGTTGAGCAGTTCATTTACGAACAAACGGAAGATACTCCAAATGAGCTAATTTCACGCGATGATATACCTGAATTCGTGGAGTTCATTGCACAGCTCATAGCCAACTCCAGGCTTACCTTATCGAGCATTTATGGAGTATTGATGGCCGCACATAATTTCATAGCAAACATGTGGAAAGAGTTATTCCCACTATGTAGTACTTCTATGATTTATTTCAATGTGGTAATTTGTAGTACTTGTATTATTTCAATGTAATAATTTGTAGTACTTCTATTATTTAAATGTGGTAAAGTGTAGTACTTATATTATTGTATGAAATCAAAGTCACTTAATTAACATCAACTTAATTAGCAAGACACGGCAAGTCACTTAATTAGCATATCAACTTTACTCAGGCTATTATGCTACATTGGCACAAATTTCACGTTTTTCCTTCTTTGATGCCAATAACCCTTCAGTACATTGGCATAAACAGAATATATGTTGTTTACTTGCGTTTTTTACTACATCTCCTTCACTCCATGTTTAATGTTATTAACCCAAAAATTAGCATCAACTTATAAATTCAATTTTCAAAAACCTGTGCAAAAAGAGCACTTCATGTTTAATTTTTTTTTTTTTTAAATTTGCATCTCCTTCACTCCAAATTCACTTCATGTTTATTGTTCAAGAACTGAATTCATATAAAGGAAAACAAGATTCCAACACATTCAAGTCCAAATTCGCAAGACACAGCAACACCTCCAAATTCAAGATTCCAAATTCAAGTCCAGCAACACAAGGCACCAACAATCCATATAAATACCTCTTTATATACCAAAAGAGTTAGAAAAGTCACCAAAACAGCCCACAAATTACCAACACAGTCCAAAAGAGTCCATATAAATACCAAAAGATAATTTCCAACACAATTTCTATTACAAAAGTTAATATCCAGTTCACAAATGACCAAAACAGTCCACAAATTTCCAACACAATTTAGTTTCTAGTACAAAGATAATATCCATAGTCCACACATTTAGTTGTTATCCAGCCACATATTTATCTGGCCCACATGTGGCTGGGTAGCCACTAAATTTCATAAAAATTTAGTAATACCAACATTAGAAGTTAGACACATTCATAAGGTGTCTCATAAGGTGTTGAAGGAGATGTAGATGTACCTCCAGAATGGGACTTCGATTCCTAAAAATTACTAGTTGAATATTATGGAAATATTCTTGCTACATGACATTCATGTCATGTAGATATAACACCATCATCTTTGCCTCAAACTTCTTTTTCTTTAGTTGAAATATTGCTTCACTTTTTTGGTCTGCTTTCAACATAGCATTTTTTCGCTCTTTCATGGTCGTCGCTCTATTCTCGATCATTTTAGCTAACACAATCTTGATCTCTATCTCTTTGCCTTCCATCGAGTTTCGCTTCCTCTCCCTCTCTTTCTCAGCAAGAACCTCTAGGTCCTCCTCGGCTATATCAATAGCAACTTCACCAAACACTTTTTCTTGTAGCCTTCTCTTCTTACCAAAGGTGCATATATGTTGCTGTCATTTTGGTTGGTGTCTTAGAAGACACCAACAGTGCTCCATTGTGAAATTAGACTCTACTATCTCTTTGTACAACATCTTTGCTTTCTCAATCTACAAAGGTGAATGAATATTTGTTAGTTCATAAAGTCCAACATAATTGCATGATTAAAGGAAAATGGTACATACCTTGTCTTACTCTGTTGCACCTTGGGTGCAGTGATTCTACCTGTGCTATATATGCACAAAACTTATTTGTCTATTTTTGAATCTTGGACCACCGATTCATCAAAGAGCTCTCAGAACGATTGACAATGTTCGGTTTTTTATTTTCATGATAGAATGTGGTAATTCTTTCTCACGTTTAAGTGGACTTTTGATCAGTACCCCTTATCGCATCGATACTAATGTTGAGCCAAGCTGAGACGATGAGGTTATCCTCTTCTATAGTAAAAGATGCATCTCTTTGAATTTTTTTTGAAGGATGCCTCTTTTCACAGTCATTGGGGGTTGCTTGGACCACAACATTAGAATGTTGCGTTGGGGTGCTATTATCACCTCCTCCTCCACTTTGTAAGAGAGTGGTGAAGAATGAGTCATCATCAAAACGTGTGTCCATCCTTGAAAAATATTAATTTTTCAAGGAGTCAGAAAAGTTACCCAATATTCAAGTCCAAATTCATAAGATTCCAGCTTCAGTTGCCTTGGTTTTTAAAAATAATTTGTTTTTAAAAGTAAAGTGAGAGGACAAATGCAAAGCAAATACAAATGCATACCAATTGCCTTGCAAACCAAAACATTGCCAAAACAGTAAAACATAATAGCAAATTCCACTGAACCATGTCATAACATACCAAATAGCAACTACCATACATGTAGTAAACATATTACTTGTATAAAAAAAAAAGAAAAAAAAAATACAAGCATCATATTAACATGTAGTATTATTTCTTAATATCTCAATCAAGTATTCAACTTAGGAAATCTAGTTTGACTGCCAAAGGAAGCAAGAAGCCAAGAATGTAGATATAAATGGTTTCCTTTGTACAAGGTCGAAAATCTGTGAATGCTAGTGATGTTTTGATGGTGTATATCAAGGATGGTTCTGTTGATCTTACTTTGAAATTAGATATATGTTGCCTCCCAAACCTCTCATTTCAGGGAGAGCAATGTAACTAACACAGAGCTTGTATGATCAACAGAACCATCCTCCCAAACCTCTCATTACAGGCTCTGTGTTAGTGAATTCGAATTGTAAATTGTATTTTTGTGGTCTTTTTTCTATAATTCTCAAATTTCACATTAACGAGCATTTGTATAGGCCAACAAAGAAGGCGAGCATTGGCAAATAAGAATATGAATGAAGAAAGAAATAAGTAAAAACTATAAATTCAAAGAAGTGTCTATGTCATGATTCACAATGCTTTACACATTGACCTTCATCTTATAAATTCAAGTTATTTCAAAATCTTACATTTTACTAATATCATTAAACCAAGAAAAAAGGAAATATGCCAGCAAACTTGCATAGAAGTACTCGACCATTGTTGTAACTTGTAAGATTTTTATTAGTATTCGACCATTGTTGTAACTTGTAAGTTATGAAGCTTATTTTATGTCAGTTTTGCCAAATTCTCTTTGAAAAATCAAAATTCCACTATTGAAAATCCCATTGCAAGCATAAGCTTAGGCATGGAATAGCCTCTGGCGTGGACTTTGCAATAAAAAGAACAAGGAAAAAAAACACTATACCTCATGCACTAGAGAGGAGGCTTGAAGTTTCATGTAGATTCTCAAATGGGATATAGCAGCACATAGTTCCCTTTTAACTTCCAGATCCTAAAGTACAATAGGGCCTAAAATAAGGTAGAAGACGACTACATCTGCCCAGTGTCCAATGTGTGTAATCGAAAGAAAATATTATATTTTTTGCCCAGTTTCTCCTAAAATTAGAGTACATGCATTACGTCTAGAAAAGTATGTAACATAATATTGTTAAGAGGATAATCGAATAATGTAAAGCCATGATATGTAGCAAACCAAAATACCCAAATCGCAAATTAGTTTGTTAAGAAACTAAGAAAATCTAAACGCAAAAAACTAAGAAAATCTAAGCAAATCACAGAGAAAAAATGGGAATTCTTCCTGATAACACACTACGCATGACCACAAAGAAATACCGAAATCGCAAACCAAAATACCGAAATCGCAAATCAGTTTATTAAAAATACCTAAATAGCAATTTTCTTGTGACAGATTTGTGAAGGAAATGCGCAACCTTCTAGACGATTCATCGGCAAGGCAACCTTGTGACATAATGGTCCTTGCAAAGCCTAACACATGGTGATGAAATCACTTGATGAAGAGGAAATGAGAGAAAATCGAAAGAGAAGAGGGAGAGGAAAGCCTACACAAAGAAGATGGAGAGAGGAGCGAGGAAGAGAGATTACCATTTGGGCTGCAAGACGACGACAATGTGGACGATTGACAGAGAGAAGGGTGCTTGCGGTTGAAGAAGACGCAGGTATCTTGTGTTTCGCACGTTTCAGGATGAAGAAAGGAAAAACAAGGGAATGAGATGAAGAAAGAGAAAAGAACGATGGAAAGAGAGAGGGAAGGTAGATGAAATAATAAAATATACATTTCAAGGGTGAATAGTAGCTCGCCAGGTTTAGAGAGTAGCCCAGATTTACTATAGCTCAAGTGTTGAGTTTTGGACTTTTAGCTAGTCTAATGTGGAGGTTTTTTCTCACATGATGCTAAAATTTAGACTTGCATTGGCATTTGGCTAGGCCATTGCCAATACTCTAAGAAGCAACTCATAGAGTATGTCGGAATTGAGAGAGTTACTGCTTTTATCATAACTTTCTTCCCACCTTGAGAGAGCATTTGTTCTTTCCAACACTGTAACTTTTGCCAAACTTTGAGCTTTATTTATGAAGAAGCCTTGGATTCAGATCTACCTATAACAAGAGGTAAACCTAAATATTTCTCATAATGTAGTGCACTATTGGCTCCCATCAATTGCAATATTTCATCTTGCATCTCAGACTTCACATTACTACTAAAAACCTTAAAGGTTTTGTTTCTGTTAATTTTTGTCCTGAAGCATTCTCATATTTCTCTAACTATAATTGAACCCTTCTTTTTTCTCAACATCAGCTTTACAAAAAATTACATTATCATTTGCAAAGAGCAAGTGATTTATGTGAGGGGCCCCTCTACATATTTTGATGCCCGAGACTTCTTGATTCATCCCGGCTAATTTTAGAAGAGAAATGAACCATTTAGCGCATAGCATAAACAAGTAAAGGGATAGAGGGTCCCCTTGTCTCAAACTTCTACTAGGTGTAATAGGTCCCTTTGGTTCTCCATTAACCGAGATCGAAAAAGAAACATACCTAATACAAAACACGATCATATCAATTAGTTTCTGCTCAAACCCCATGGTTCCCATCACTATCTGTACAAAACCTCACTCTATAATATCATATGCTTTGCTCATGTCTAGTTTTAAGGACATATAACATTTTTCCCAATCTTCTTCTGTTTCAAATAATGGACAAGTTCATAGGCTACTAGTACATTGTCAGTTATAAGACATCCATGGAAAAATGCACTTTGAGAGTCCAAAATAATGGAAGGAAAACATTCTTCAATCTAAAGCAATGACTTTTGAAATCAGCTTATAAACCACATTGCACAAACTTATTGGTTGATAATCTGCTACTTTAACGTGAAACTTTTTCTTGGGAATCAATGTAATAAAAGTATGATTCAAGGAGTTTGGAAACTCACCTATCTTGAAAGCCCTTAACATTGTTGCTGAAACTCGTTTGCCAACAATATGCCAGAACCTTCAGAAAAGCACTGGGGCCATACCATCAGGTCCAGGAGCCTTTGATGGGTTCATTTGCTTTAAAGCTGCAAGCACTTCTGGCTCTGTATATTCCTTAGCTAAAGCTGCATTCATTGAATGAGTCACTTTCCTTGCTAGATTTTTCAATACATTTGTAGAACCATTATGCTCAGAAGTTGAAAACAGATTGTGGAAATAATCTAGAATCAGCTTATCTCTCAGCTCCCCTTCTTGCCATTCACCAGAGTCATCTTGAATTTTCATAATTCCATTCTTCCTCCTTTTATGTGAGGCTTTCATGTGAAAGAATTTTGAATTCTGGTCCCCTTCCTTCAACCACAACGCCTTTGATCTCTACCTCGACATAATCTCATCTCTCTCCAGCCATTTTTGAACCTCATTCCTTTGCATAATAATGCTCTTCTCTTCTAACACAAATGGGGTCTCTGTCTTGTATCGGTTTGAGTTTTTGCTTGGCTTTGTGTAGTTGGTGTTGTACATTGCCAAAGCTTGTACGATTCCAAATATCCAGCTTCTGACCACACTCTGAAATCAAGGTCATCACTTCTTCTATATTATTTCTACTAGTTCCATTTCTCCATGTCGCTTCAATAATATCATCACACCCTTTTTCCTCTACCCATATAGTTTCAAATCTAAAAAGCTTCTTCCCTTGTACAACCCCCATCTGAGTCCAGCCAAATAGGTAGATGATTTGAATAAGCCGCCATTCCATGAGTAACACTAGCTTGTGGAGACCTACTCCACCATTGTGAATTGGCCATAAATCTGTCAAGTCTTTCACTAATGTTGTATCTTCCCTCTCTTTTATTACACTATGTGAATGTTGGCCCTCTGTAATCTAAATCACTGAAAGCACAGTCATTAACCACTTCCCTAAAATCAGCCATTTGTCTCTCTAGATGTGCCCTTCCCCCCATTTTCATTTTGATGGAGTATTTCATTAAAATCACCAAACACCAGCCATGCATCCCCCCCCCCCCCCTTCTCTTTCTACATAAAGATCTAATTAACTCCCATGTTCAAAATCTATGATTTGTATCAGGATGTCCATAGACACTCATAAGGTACCACTCCCCCTTGTTAAAACCATCTTCCTTAATACAAGCATCAATATGATAAGTAGAGTATCCTTCCCCCAAAATAGAGCAATCCCCCCACTTCTACCATCACAATCCACTGCTAAACAATTATTAAAACCAATTTTTTTACTTGCAAGTTTCAAATGCTCGAGCTTTCAATTTGGTTTCTTTTAAGAATAATATGTCGGACACTTCATTCTTGACTAAATCTCGAAGCGTACGAATGTTTCACGGGTTCCCAAGCCCATGGGCATTCCAGCGGAGGGTTTTCATGGCTCCCAACGGGGCTAGGCACCAGCCACTGCCTATATAATCTGTTATGTCTCCACATTTTCCTCATCAGACCTCCTTATGTAATACCTCCTCTTTGTTGATCTTCCCTGACCTTCATCCACCTCCAGTTGATCTTTACATTTTTCTGGTAAGATTTTTTTGTTGGGAGTATAGTAACTGTTTTGGTGTCGTTTTGCCTTATGTGGGATATGCGTTTCCATTTTCGGCTTCCTAAGACATCAGGTTTATGAAGGCCAGATTCACAAGGGCTCTCCGCTGTGAACTCAACTGTCTAAGAAGTTGGCCCATTTCATTCCACATGCTCTAATCAGCTGATTCTTGGAAGTTTCCTTCACCATATCATCCGAAAAATTTGTTGTTTGAAATTGGGTACCGAGATTTCCTCTATTATTCACCAAAATTGTTATTTTTTCCTTCCTTCGTTCACCGGAGCATCTACCAGAGCAAAGCATCTGATCTCTCTTTTCTGATCTCATCATTCCCAACCCCTGCCTCCCTGACCACCAGCTCGCATCCATTGCCCATAAGGAAAACCTTCTTTTTCATAGTCGTTTTGCGCTATCTGCCATAATCCACACTCTTTATGACTATGCCCCAATCTTCCACGACAATAGCAAAAGTTTGGGAGGCGTTCGTATGAGACTTGAACCCAGATTGGGTCTACTGAACCGATATTTATCTTCTTACCTCGTAATAGAGGCTTTGTAATATCAATACTGACCCGAACTCTCATGAACTCACCCCAAGCCATTTCTCCCTTCTCAAGATCTACTTCCTCTACCCTTCCAATTTTGCTTCCAATCAGGTTGCTTATGTACTCCTTCCTGGCTATGAGTGGTAAGTCATGTAGACGAACCCAGAACAGAGCTTCCGTAGGCTGAATTTGGTGAACTTGTTGATTCCCATCAACCTCCTGTACCATCACCAAGTGTTTGTCAAATGACCAAGGCCCTTCACGAATAACACGATCCTTATCTCGAAGATCTTCAAACTCTATGAGTGTTAGGAAAGAATTCAGTTCTCTGAATTGGATGTTTCTGGCCGGCCTCCAAACCTTCTTCATAGTCCCTTTGAATGCATCCATATTATAATGTCGTTTTGTTAGCAATTTCACAATCAAACACTTGCCTCCACAAATTGCTGCATCTTCCAATTTATTGGTCTCCACATGAATTTCCTTGTTCTCTTGTTCCGTGAGAGAGAGCCTCTTGTATAACTCCTCTAACTTTTCCTCCATACTGCACTTTCGTTAATCTTCTATGTAACTCTGCAGATGAACTGCATGTAAAATGACCTGTACAACGACAGGATTTTGGCCCTCTACTCGGGAGAAGCTCGGAGAGGAAATCTTTTTGTATAAATAATGCTAGATTTAATCTTAGAATCTGCAAGCTTTTTGCACTTTGATTGAAAAAAATAAATTTTATTATTAAAAAATAATTTTTTTTCATATGGGTTACAAATTTGTCTATATTTTATTATTTTTATTAAAAAAAATGTGTGAGACTTTCACAACTATAAAAATCATTTCTCGTAAATAAATTTATATATGTTTGAGGGTGATTTTCATCTAAACTTGACCATAAGGAAAACATAAAGTCTCTCTTTGAAGTTATGCTTTTAGTGTTTGACAAGAATTTAACGATAAAAATTTTATTTTTCTAAGAACTTCCACAATGGATTTTGTAAACTACAATTTTTCTAAAAATATAAAAAAAAGTTGCTTAAAAGTGATATCTAATGGATGTTGTATATGAACTTTATTTTTCATTTTGCTACAGTATTTATGTTAAATGTGGAGTAAACTGTTCACAACTTAAATTTTTTAATTAATTTCTTGCGTACTTGTCCCCTATGATACTTCCAAATTTTCATTTTTATCTCAACCTTCTTTGCAATAACTCCAATATTTGACCCTCTTGAGAATATTCTCACATAATATAATATCTTCTTTTTAATCAATTTATGTTTTGTTTTAGCTTAAAAATTTGTATTAATATGAAATAAGACATAATTATATGACATTATATATGGAGAAATATTATCAATATTAAAAGATGTGAGGATATTATTAATAGTTAAAGAAAATATTTGAAAATCAATAAAAAATATTAAAAAGTATAATATTTAAATAATACAAAAAAAAATAGATAAGTTGATGTATAATATATTATAAAAGTCAGTATTAAAATAAAAAAATAGATTTTAGTGATGTATTTTAAAAAATAGGATAAAGAATCCATTCTGAATGCTCTTAGATTCACAAATCACTGGACTTCAGTGATCCAATGACGAAAATCTAAGGCCCCATTTGGATTGCAAGATGCTCTCATCTCATCTCATCTCAACATCTAAACACTACAAATATTTTTTAATTTTAACTTTTTATCTCATCATTATCTAATTATTATAATTTTTCTAAACTTCTACACAAAATATAAAATACTTAATTTAATTTTTTTAAATTCTAAAAAAAATAATATTAAAATTTTATATGCATATTTTAATTTTATAATATTTTTATTTAAATTTTCTTTGAGTCAAAGCCATTTCATTACTGTTTAAAAATCATCTTATCGTCTCATGTCACTGTCAAAGGAGGCCTGCTAATCGTTAACTGCTATTTGACACAAGTCACTGAAGTGAGGTCCACTTGACGGCATGGTGTCTCTTCACAAAGAAGGTCTAGAAGAAAAATATACAGTTTATTTTTATTTCTTGATAGGTGAAGAAAAATATACCTACTTTCAAAGGCTCACGTCTCCTGATCCAAGTGAATCTATCCGCTATCCTGACGCTCGCACACAAATTCTCACAAACGAAGAGGTGAAAAACTAAAAAAAATTAAAAAAAAAATCAACAAGCTAACTGATTCCTAAATGGAGAGATCTCTTCAAAGATGGGCAGTCTCCTTGATCTGATTGGTGCCCGTTGGTTCACCAACTGTTCCACCCCCTCCTTGAAATCATCTTCTATACTAAATATTGATGACAGGCTCGAAGAAGATAGATGAGATTGGTATTGCTCTAGCTCCTGCAGTAGCTCCTCTGCACGTTCTCTTGACTTAGAATCCGAGGACCCTGAGAGTTTACCCTGCAGTACATCTTCAAGAACCATTCTTGCATCGGTGTATCGAGTTTGCTTGATCAGGCAGAGGCACAGGTTGCAGGCCTTGTTCGCATCTGGGTCGATTAACTGAGCTTTCTTATAAACCACTTCTGCAGCCATATGATTTCCTTGTTTCATGTACGCCCAACCCAAGTTTCCCTGTGTCACACAGGCTTCCAGTGTCAAATGTTTGTTCTGACAACCAAATCATGAAATTGGGGATGGGAATTGCGAGGTGGGTTCATACTTGATATAATTCTCCCTCAAAGAGTTTGTATTTGGATAATACAAAGCTAAATTCAGTTCTGTTTTGTAACCAAAATTTGAAAATTTCAGCATGCTGACAAACTCTTACAGATAGAAAATAGAAAATATAATAGAAATTGAAATGGAAAAGAGAATAAGAGATAAGAATGAGATAGACTTTGAGACTATATTTTTGCTATTCTTAAACCGCCAGTAAAATCAAAGTCTAGCACATACTAGAGTGCTAAACAACCAAGAAAGAGTTAAGAGACAGCAGATAGGTAATTGAAGTAATCTAGTACCAGTATCCTGGACGTCTCTTGCTTGATGGTGACTTGGAACTTCTTTCCACGAGAGCGACCTGTTTTGGTAGTCTTGCCGTTAAAGGCCTCTCCTTGGTTAATCATCCGAAGCTTCTGCTTTAGTAACTCAATCTGCTCCTCGATTCTCCCACATTTCTGATAAAATGCTTATGGTTAGTAGTTATAAGTACCATCAGTGCAAGAAAGGAGAAGTAAGCTGTCAGAGAATTCCATCTCTTAAATTTCTTTTTCTTTTTCTTTTTTTTTTTGAATAGAAATTTCTATTAAAAAAAAAGAGATTTAAATTTCTTTTTCGTGCAAAGCGTAAGAGGTCCAAGGATTTCATGTGCTGTTGGATCTGATGCAGAGGACAGGGAAAAAGAAAATTTGGAATCTTGTAAGATTTGAGTTCCCTTCTTTTCCTTTTTTGGGCCAGTAAACTCCCTTCTTCTTACCCTATCCTTTTTATTTTTATGATAGTTTTTTTTCACCCCATCCTTAAAATATCCAGAACAAATTTGAACAAAATTCTCAGTTCTAACTTCACTATGTCTCTACTAAATACAAAGAAGAAAAAAAACATATTCAATTAAAAACGCAGATTTGGTTACAGACACTTGGACCCCCTGGAATTGGGTTGGACCACATCATGATATGGGAGCAATATTAAGAACTATCTTGGATAAAACAGTCTGATACCATATGCTTCGGAGATAATAAAAATGGTGAATTTAATCTTCTGATTATTATTCTATTTACAAAATAATTTGAAAAAAAAAAGCATGTAAATTCATGATGCTACTGTAACGTTAGTACCTTGTACAAGTCGATGAGGACGTTGTCCAAGGATTCCTGAGCTTGCTTGGAGCAACGATCCCTGAAAGATCCGATCGCTTCAATGGCTTCTTCTGCTCTATCTTGCTGTTTCATAACCACTGCCATGTCTTTGAGGGCGCTATCCACTCTGTCACCCGCATTTATCGCCTTCCAAAATAAAACTATAGCCGATTCGGGATCCTTCTCAACCAACTGCACAAACCCAGCACAGTTTGAGTAACTCAGTTAGATCGATTGCCAATTGCACCTTAGCTCAAGTCCAAAAAAAAATAACGGAACTCAGGCTCCTAATGCCAAACAAAAAATGACAAGAAACACATATACGTTCATGTTGGAAAATTTTGGCCATTTTAATCCAAAATGACATAGTAAATGAATTCCTAGTTATGAATCAAACGTTAAAAAGAAAACTTATATTCGCAATTTTCAGACCAAATATTGAAGGGTTATGCAATTTTATATGACAGAATCCCCGATGAATTCCCTCGTGAAACTTCATATAGATGTCCGATCATTACGGAAAGCCGCACATCGCAAATCAGTAGCAAAAGAGAAGAAGAAGAAGAAGAAGAAAAGAAAACAGAAGGGGAAATAATAAATGGAAAATAAAAGGTGAAACAGTACCTGGACGTGCTTGGCACGAACGTAAGGGCTATCACCGGGAGGGAGCTTGTGAATAACATGGTATGAAGGAAGACTCTCTTCCTTCTCACCTTTTCTCGTGCTCATCGTCTTCAAATATCTACACACACACACACACACACGATCACTCTCTCTCTCGCAACAAGAGCAGGTGTTGATGAAAGAAATGGAAGAACGACATCAATTAAGGCTATAAACAGAGAGAGAGAGATGCAATGGGGGAGCTGTGTAGGTTTGGAGAAGAATGAATGTGGACGATTTCGCGTCCGAGTTCGTTGGCTTCTGGATTTTGCTCCGCAGGGTAGGACATGGTTACTTGCCACGTGGCATCTGGCTGTTAAGCATCTAATCATCTGTGCCCTCTTTCTAGGTTTATTATTTATTATTTTTTTTATTTTCTTTTTTAGTTTTTAAAGATCTGTGCGTTTTAACACGAAAATTTTACAAAACTAAATTCAGAATCTAATACGTTGGATCTATTATATAATATAACATATCATATCAAATCATATTAATTTATGATCCACTTCTTAATTATAAAAGAATAAAATAGATATTTTAAAATAAAATTAGTTATTTTAAAAATTAAAAATTAAAAAGTTAAGATGAAATCAGGATTTCATAAGAGAAGAGTTGTTCCTGTTTTGACATAGTCATATACAACTATTTGTTAAATGGACCATAGATTCTTATTTCCTCAGCTCAACTTATAGAATTTGCAAACATTTTTTTTTTTTATAACTGAAACTTCATTTATTATCCAACATAACAAGATTCGAGTACATTTACATAGATGAGCAGTGCTATATCTCTCGAGAGATGTAGCCCGAAAGTATCCCGAACATGCAATTTTTTTTTTTATTTCATGTATTTTTTTAATCATCATAAATATTTTAAAAAAAAAATTCATAACATCATTAAAAAATATTTTTTTAATCACTCGGTAAAAAAAAAATCTCATTCGGGACATTTTTTGGATCCCAAATTCGGGACCCAAAGCATTTCTCTTACATAGATATCTCAATAGTGATACTCAACAATCTCAAGATAGAATACCGCCACAATTTAGCATCCTCCACATGTTTGCAACTTCTAGCATAGTGTGTGCCACATAATTTGCTTCACGAGGGGTATAGCAAAACTCAACAGCTTGAAAAGCATTAGACAAACTCTTACATATGCAAGAATAGTCCTTTGTTTTGACAAATCCTCCATGTTAGCATTCAACATATTAACTAGGATTTGTGAATTAATCTAATTATGAGTCAAGGAAAACCCATATGAGATATAAATTACAGACCCCTCAATATAGCTAGAGCTTCAATTGTTTCAACAGAACACACTCTATGCACTATGTTGATGCTGTAAAAATCGCACAACAAGCCGGAAGGGGAGAAAGAGTCATTCACAACCCACTGGGGCGACTTGGGCCTTGTTCTATACTATTTGGAGCCTCCGGTAGTATTTTGATTTGTATATATGGTGGTGATGCGTACGTTCATGGCGGTGAATGAAAAATATAAGTGCAGAGAAATAAAAGAGATGAACACATGGGTTTACGTGGTCGGCATAATGCCTACGTCCATGGGCGTTTGAGGAGGAGAAATCCACTATAATGTATTTGTTTACAGTCTCTCATGGTCCCTCACATCTCACTGTACAAAGGAAGCTAGAGATCCACTTGTTGATGGAGAAAATCTCACTGGTGCGCTCCTTTTCGAGGTTGAAGAAGAAGAAGAAGGAGTTGAAGTCCCTAGTCCCCTTTGGTCATCTGGCTAAAGGTTTTTTATACATCTATTTGTTGTGCGTGCCCGTCATTGCGTGTGTCAAGATGCCTTCTCTTCCCACTTGCGCCACTCATGTTGATGCTCTAAAGTCCCCTGCCACCTGCCTGTCATGTCCTCCCTTGTTTCCCACTCATAGCCTTTTATCTTATCTCCTATGTGGCCTGGTGGTATATTGGGCTTTATACTTTTACCCCATCACAGTATCTTGCACTATTGATGCTGTAAAAATCGCACAACAGACCCGAAGGGGGGAAAGAATCATTCCCAGCCCACTGGGGCAACTTGGGCCTCGTTCAGTGTTGTTTGGAGCTCCTGGCAGTGTTCCAATGCTGCTGTACGGTGGCGATGCATACGTCCATGGCGGTGAATAGAAAACATAACTGCAGAGAAATAAATGAGATGGACACATATGTTTACGTGGTTCGGCATAATGCTTACGTTCACGGGTGTTTGAGGAGGAGAAATCCACTATAATGTATTTGTTTACAATCTCTCATGGTCCCTCACATCTCACTGTATAAAGGAAGCTGGAGATTCACTTGTTGATGGAGAAAATCTCACTGGTGCGCTCCTTTCCGAGGTGAAGAAGAAGAAGAAGAAGAAGAAGAAGAAGAAGAAGAAGAAGAAGAAGAAGGAGTCGAAGTCCCGAGTCCCCTTTGATCATCTGGTTGAATGCTTTTTATACATCTATTTGTTGTGTGTGTCCGTCATTGCATGTGTCAGGATGTCTTCTATTCCCACTTGCGCCACTCATGTATGCTCTGAAGGCCCCTGCCACCTGCCTGCCATGTCCCCCCTTGTTCCCTACTCATAGCCTTTTGTCTTATCTCCTATGTGGCCTAGTTGTATATTAGGCTTCATACTTTTACCTTTTCATAGTACCCCGCACTGTTGATGCTGTAAAAATCGCACAACAGGCCAGAATAAGAGAAATAGTCATTCCCAGCACACTGGGGGGACTTGGGCCTCGTTAAGTGTTGTTTGGAACCTCCGACAGTGTTCCGGTGCGGCTGTACGGTGGCGATGCGTACGTCCATGGCGGTGAATGGAAAATATAAGTGCAGAGAAATAAAAGAGATGAACACACACATGGGTTTACGTGGTTCAGCATAATGCTTACATCCACAGGCGTTTCGAGAGAAGAAACCCACTATAATGTATTTGTTTACAGTTTCTTATGGTCTCTCACATCTCACTATACAAAGGAAGTTGGAGATCCACTTGTTGATGGAGAAAATCTCACTGGTGTGCTCCTTTCCGAGGTTGAAGAAGAAGAAGGAGTCGAAGTCCTGAGTCCCATTTGGTCATTTGGTTGAAAGCTTTTTATACATCTATTTGTTGCGCATGCTTGTCATTGCGTGTGTCAGGATGACTTCTCTTCCCACTTGCGCCACTCATATTGATGCTCTGAAGCCCTTCTGACACCTGCCTATCATGACCCCCTTTGTTCCCCCACTCATAGCCTTTTGTCTTATCTCCTATGTGGCCTGGTGGTATATTAGGCTTCATACTTTTATCCCCCTCACACACCACATCACATACAACCATTAAAACAGAACCCGAATTATCTCTTAGAACAACACCCGCACCTGATTTATTCAACTCAAAAAATAAAGCTCCATCTACATTTAATTTGACTTTATAAAGTGGAGGATGTTGCCAACAAAGACACATATCTCTAGTTGCTAGTAAAGGGTGAGAGTGTACTCTATGATAACTTTGAAGTAGATGCAATCCATGTTGTACAACAATATCTGGAGGAATATATTGATGCTGGAAGATTGCTAAGTTTCATCTATACCACAAACTCCAAGCAATAGTGCAAAACTTAACAGCATCCAAACTAATTGACAACAACAAATTGCAAAGAAAAATCCCAATATTTGGGTTGGAATGAAAATCATGAAAAAGATTAGAAAATTGTCGTACCCAAACCTCTTGGATCTGCTCACAAGAGAATATAGCATGATGGAAACTTTCAACTTGCTTCTTACATAGGGGACAACAGTCCTCAATCTCCCAGTGTCGGATTTTAAGTAAAGAAGTTGTAGGAAGGATATCATGACATAATCACCAAGCAAACTACTTTATTTTACTCGGGGCATTCATAGTCCATATGGTCTTCCAAACTTTCTTCGAAACAATAGCAGTAGAGCTTTCACCTTCCACATTATTAGACTTAGTCCTTGACACTCTTCTATAAGCTGATTTAACTGTATCCATTTTTCTAATCCTCTTAAACAATATTATCATCCAAAGTTGTGAAACTCAAAGGTATCTTCAAGATAACGTCTTATACCACCTTTGGGAAATTCCTAGATAGTTTTAACCTATCCCATTGAAAAGTTTCACTATTAATTAAGTCACTCACTTTTGTATCGTAATCCAAATCCGCACTAGCAATAAATGGTATTACATAATCTAGCCCTCGATCCTTCTAGATTTTAATTTGCTGACCAGTTCCAACTCTCCATTTAGAACCTTGTTGCAGGACCCATTTGGCTTGACTTATCTCTCTCCAAGCATAAGACGGATTATAATCCAATCTAGAATCAATAAAGAAGAATTGAGAAAATATTTTGCTTTAAATACCTTATAGAACATAAAATCTGACTGTTGAAGCAATCTTCATTCTTGTTTTGCTAGTAAAACACGATTAAAATCCTCCAAACAACGGAAACTCATTCCCCCATCAAACTTAGATTTACACAAATTATTCCAACGCATCCAATGTATTCTTTTTTATTAGACTTTTGCCCCCACTAAAATTGTGCCAATAATTGCTCCAATTCCTTACACAAACCAGTTGGAAGTTTAAAACAACTCATAGAATAGGTTGTGATAGATTGAGCTACAACTTTAATTAAACTCTCCTTCCCAGACTGTGATAGTATTTTCTCTTTCCACCCTTGTAATTTCTTCTACACTCGGTTTTTAATACCATTGAAAACTTGATTCTTCAATCGACCAATAAAATATGGCAATCCTAAATACTTACCATGTGCCACAGCTCCACCTGGCGTATCCCGAATCTCAACTGTTGTGTTTTTACTAACTTGCTGACTAGAGGCTTCCTCATACTGTCGCAACAAAGACTAAATTTGAATATTATCCTCAAGTGTAGCTCGACAAAATAATATGCAATCATTAGCAAAGAAGAGATTATTGATACGAGGGCAATCCCGACATAGCTGAATACCCTTAAACAACTATTATTTTCAGCCTTCTTTAACAACGAAACCAGTACGTCAGCACAAATGAGAAAAAGATAAGGGAATAAAGGATCCCCTTAACATAAGCCTCAAGAAGGAATAATAGGACTATGAGGCACACCGTTCACCAAGACTGAATATGAAACAGTAGAAATACACATCCTCATCAAATATACCCACTTTTCAATAAATCCCATTCGACTCATAACATTCTCAAGAAAAGTCCATTTCACTCTATTGTAAGATTTACTCATATAAAGTTTTATTGACATAAACCCTTTTCTTCCCCTAAGTTTTGTGATGTAAAAAATTAAGATTTTCAAAGGCGACAAGAATATTATTTGTAATTTGCCGTCAATGAATAAATGCACTTTTGATTGTCAGAAAACAAATGGTAAGATTGTCTTTAATCAATTAGACAACACTTTGGAAACTAGCTTATAGATAATATTACATAAACTTATAGTCCTATAATCTCCAACCTTACCAGGATTCTTCATTTTAGGAACAAGAATAATAAATGTATGATTCAGATCAGTAGGTAACTGTCTAGAATTCAATATAGATAAAACAATAGTAGTTACATCTCCACCCACTAGATGCCGATGTTGTTGAAAGAAAAAGGGAGACATACTATCAGGGCCTGGGGATTTATGGAGGCGCATTTGATTTGATGCCTTCCAAACTTCATCTGAGTGAAATTCAGCATGTAAAAAAGAGTTTGTGGCCTCTATAACTCAGGGTTGTATAAGAGGCAGTAAATGGTTAACTCGTCCAGAACTGGCTGAAGAGAAAACGTCAGCAAAGTGTCTTAAAACCTCAGTATACATCGCTTCATTCTCACACCAACAACCCTCAGCACTAAGAATACCATGGATTCGATTTCGCTTATATCTTTGTGAAGCCTTTGAATGAAAATACTTTGTATTTCGATCCCCATCACTTAGCCACTGGATCTTAGAGTGATGTTTCCACAAAATCTCTTCCCTTTCCAAAAGCTCATGAATCTCCTCCTTAAGTAACTTTATCAGCTCAGTAGCTATGGCCGGAGATGAAATTGATAAATCATACATATCTCTTAATTGTGCTTGTTTTTCATGAATCTGACTTTGAATATTTCCAAAACTATCATTGTTCCACTTTCTAAGATTATGACTACAATTAGAAATAGAGGAAAGCACAAATGATACAACACCATTCCCCTTCTCAAAAGCCAGACTCCTCCTAATAACATCCTCACAATCAAGTACACGAGTCCACATAGCTTCAAAACAAAACGGTTTACAACCATATGCTAGATTTGAATTCCAACCAATCAAAGACAAGCAGATTGGAAAATGATCAGAATAATAAAATGACAAGTGTTTCACAGTAGCTTGAGGTAAAGGCTTCAACCATGCATCATTTGCCAAGAAACGGTCTAGACGTTCAGAGACTCTATCCCCTCCCTCTCTCTTATTACACCAAGTGAAAGGGAAACCCGAGAAGCTCAAATCCATGAATTGACAATAATCAACAAAATTACGGAACTCCATAATTTGATTATGAGGCCTAACAAACCCTCCTAGTTTCTCATCTTGTACAAGAATTTAATTAAAGTCACCAAAACATAGCCAAGCCACACAATTAGTACATCGCAAAGATTTCACCAAATTTCATACCTGAGTCCTTCTAGATATCTCAGGATGACCATATACATCAGTGACTTGCCATTTTACATGAGATAATGAATCACCAATCCATGCATCAATGTGATTTTTTGAATAACTACGAAGCTCTAAAATTACATCAGATTTTCAAAAAATACCCAAACCTCCACTCTGACCATCACAATCAATAGTAATAAAACCAGAGAAATGCAACATAAATTTGAGAAATTCCAATTTACCTTTACCTAATTTTGTTTCCTAGAGGAAGAGGATGTTAGGATCTTCTCTCCAAACCAGAGTTCGAAGGGATAGAACAGCCCTCCCAAGCCCACGGGTGTTCTAGCTTATGATTTGGCGATCGGCGGGGCTGAGCTCCAGCCTCCGAGAGGTGCGTTGACGACCGAGTCGACGGTGGTATGTGCCACAAACTCGTAGTTTAGGAGGGGGGCAGACATCTCGGTGGTGTCTTTAAATGACTCATTAGGTTCACAAGAGCCCCTTGAAGTAGGCTCGAAGAAAGTTGAGAAGAAGGCCATCTCAAGCTCTTCCTCATCTTGGCTAAGATTCTCGATCGGCACCCGCTCACTTGGTAGGGTAGAGGAGAAGCCTGTGAAGACTTGCCAGGGCCTCCAAATGAAAGGGGAGACTCCTGCTCGGACTCAGTGCTGCTATTAGTTCCCAACGACTCACCGGCCGTCTCACCTTCAACATCTATTTTTTTCCCCTTCCCCTTCGACTATGGACTAGAATGACTCTTTTTGCCCCAAGGGGCGAGGGGCTCCCTCATGAAGTGGTGGCTACAGAAGCACGACTGATCCAGCATAATAAAAAATCAGTCAATGTTGGCTCCAATCAGCATAACGCTGGTCCAAACCTCCTCTTAGTGGTATTCAACCCAAGAATAGACTCAAACGAGCTTTTTTCTGGCTGGAAAAATTTTGAAAAAACTCCTTGTCATCTGGAACAACTTCCCACACAGCTCAAACATGGAATTCTTGGCGGTTGGCCTCACCGGCAGGAAATTCCTAACCATGTCTTGGCACAAAGAAAAATTTCTTGAACCATTCCATGACACTGCAAAAGCAGGTTCCAGGCTGGCAACCCTATACTTACTATGGGAGCGGAAGCTGTATAGGTTGCCGTTGTGGCGCCACAACTCATGCGCAAAAAAGAACTCCCTAGCTATCAAGTTGGGTAGTATTCCCCTCGACTTCCAGGACCTAGCGCCAAACGATGTAACATGACATCGAAATTCTCCACGTGTTGGGATGAAGTTGCGACGAGGCCAATGTGAGATAGTCCAAAACGTTTTGAACGGGACAACAAAAAGGAAGCCGTAGGCCCTTCGCGATCATGGAGGGAAACAATGCGACCTTCAAGTCGACGACGCCGCGGTGGGCCTTAGGAGCCTCCAAGACAATGGAATCGGATACTCCGTAGGAGCTTCTCACTGTATTCAGGTCCGACGAAGAGGTAATTACAAAACAATGGTACCCCTCAAAGTATTGAGAGTTGTCTCGAGCCCTAAGAGCTCTGGGGTGCTTGGAAGATCCCTCCGGGTGTGATGAATGTGAGCCTCGAGATGAAGGATGAGAAGAGATTTTGGGTGCTATCAACCTGAGTGACAACATTCCTTCATGCCCACATGTCATGAATATGCGGGGTAATTGGAGATTGCAGCTTTCTCCAGACCTCCAGGAAAAGCATGAAAAAAAAGGCTCGAATGGTACGAACCCTCCGCCACCCTAGAATAAAAGGAATAATCTCGTAGTTCTTGGTTTGTGAAGATACGTTGTTAGGTGCTCTGTTTTATTTTTCCACTGAGGCCAAACCTAAACTAGTGCTCAAGAGATAGTTATCTATATACTGATAAGGTATGTATGGATTCTCGAGAAAGGAGGAGTCTTGGTGGTCTCCCCGGACCACCCGAATCTCATAAGTGAATAGAAAGTTAGATCTACATTGGATTATTTGTCCCTTTTCTGATTAAGCCTGGCCCTTCTCTACTAAGGCGCCCCACAGCCCAAATGTTGCAAGCTCACTAATTGATAAGTAAGCAGGGGCTCAGGCCAAGGTAGGGAGACGGGACAGTGTTCACACGGGCACGCCACTAACCAGATGACTTGCCGGGAATCACACCGCATTAAATGCGCTGACATGGAGCTTTGGCAGGAGATCTTGGCGGGAGATCTTGTCCTTGACAGATGTTGCCACATTAAATGCGATGACATGCCACTTAAGACACCTCATGTACAAGAAGAACAATGACCCCACCGGACGAGAGAAGTATAAAAGCCCTGTCACATGTACAATTCGGGGGTATTATTCTCATTTTCTCTTATTCTCTCTGTAGAGTTAAAAAAAATAACTTAGGCATCAAAGTAGTTTTATGGCACTCCAGGTCATCAAGCTTCATTTTCTCATATGACCGTCGGGAGCAGGCGGATGCAAAACACGTCATCAGGGCATTTTCTATATTTTTTTATTTTTTATTTTTATCACAAGAAAGGGTTCCACACAAACAAATGGAGGCCAATTGTGGAGGAAGCAACGATGTAGAGTGTAGACACTACCACCTACAAACTAAAGTAGTGATGCCTACTTCTTCTGTAGAGACAGACAAGACACGACTCAAGAGGACGACACCGCAAAACTCCAAATCCCTACCACCTTTTAGTTACATTATCACCACGGCCCCACTTCCGTCTTCTCACTTTTTTTTTTCGTCTAAGCAAGCTTGCATATTATAAATAAATAAAACTATTACAAACTATTAAGAGGGTCTTTTCCACTGTCAATATACAAAATAGTAGAAGGAATAATATAAAATGGAATGCTACCAAACAAAGAGTTTCTAGCTGCCCATTGCGCAACCGAGTGCACAAATCGATTTTGAGATCGATCAATCTTGTGAAAGCTCCAGTCTGTGTGGGATTTCAAAGAGTTTGCAATATCTTCAGTAATAGGTGCTATTTGCCAGATTTGTTCTTCTTTATAAATAGAAGAAATCACTAACTGAGAGTCTCCAACTAGAGAGATAAAAGGATGGTTGAGGTGTTCCGCCATTTTAAGAGCTAACTTTGCCGCAAGTGCCTCTGCCATTACCGGGGTCGTAGACAAGTTTGTCTCAGTCCAGATTTCGATGACTTCTCCTATTTAGTTTCTGCTTACAGTTGAAGTCAAGGAAAAAGAATTCATGACTACTGCATCAAAGGAAATACATATTTGATTCGTGAGAGGTTTTTGCCATTCCTTCTCCACTTTGGATTCAAGCTTTTCTTTCCATGCATGAAGATTTATTTGATAGGAGAGATTTAGTCGTTGTGAAAGATTGTGAAGAGAGAGTTCCTTGCGATTATGGACCTGGTCATTTCGGAAGCCTCTAGATAAAGTCTAGAATCAGACCAGCAAAAATTTTGAAGGGGTGTTCTTCCTGGGAAGTAAGACCGAGTTTTTTTCTGGGGGTATAAAATAATCTGGAACCAATCCTTTATTAAATTTACCGCCAGTGAAGATAGATTTAAAGGCCATTTGCTGCAACTCTAGAGAATTCTGGTTATGGGGCATTCAATAAGTAGGTGCAGGAGAGTCTCTTCTTTTTCATCACAAAGTGGATAGTTAATGGAAGGAATGCTTGGAATGAACCTTTTAAGGCGCTCTCTTGTTGGCAAAATATCCCAACAAGATAGTTGATGCAAGATGGTGGGCACTTTTAACTGAGAAAATCCCATTTTGAGTTTTAGTCCAGATAGCACAATCCGCAGCTTGATTGGAGATGGGTAAAGGAATTTTAAGAATTTCCTTTATGCTTTCTTGTTGGAATAGGGAAGTTAATAAAGGGAGATTCCAAGATTTATCATTTTGAATAATCAAGTCTGAGATCTTGAGGTTAGTATAGAAATCAGATGTGTGGGTGAGGGGGAAATGTTTAAAATTTTCCAGAGTCGGGATCCAGGGATCTAGCCAAGCTTTCACAGACAAACCATTTGCAATTTTGAAACATGTAACTTTTTCTAGTAGTGTTCGTCTTTAGAATTCCTTTCCAGAGACTTGAGTCAGTTACCTTTTTGGTTGCTAATTCGAAAATGCTTGATTTCAAATATTTCTTAGATAGAAGCTTGTGCCAAATATTGTTGCTTGGTTGGCTCATTTCCCATCATGTCTTCGCTATCAAAGCCACATTCATATTTTCTATCAGTCTTAATCCCAGTCCACTGTATTTGTTAGGCTGACAAATAGATTTCCATGATTTTAGACAAAACTTGTGCTTTTGGTTATTTGATTTTCCCCACCAAAAATTTTTGAAGCTAGTATTCAGCTTCTTGCAAATTAATTTTGTTAGCATATGCGTTGACATTTGATATGTTGAGATAGCGCTTGCTACTGATCTGATGAGCATCGTTCTACCGACTTGAGAGAACATTTTTTATTTCCAACCATCCAGCCTTTTATTAATTTTCCCCATCAAATCTTTGTAGTCCTCTTTCCTGGATCGACCAAATGTTGGTAGCATACCCAAATATTTTATTTTTCAGGACGACTTTTTGTATGGCATATTCTCTGAGATTATTCTTCTTTTTGCTTGACTAGTATTTTGAGTAATGTAGATAGAGGATTTGCTTTGATTGATGCGCTGGCCAGACCAAGCTTGGTATTTATCTAGAGTATTATTGATCGCTTGAATCGACCTTCCTTTTGATTTTGCAAAGATGATTAAATCATCTGCGAAAAGAAGGTGAGATATTGTGGGACTATCTCTGCTGATTTAAATACCTTCTAATTTTTTTCAGTTCTTCTAATCTTACCAATAGCCTTGAAAGTACCTCCGTACATAGGATGAACAGAAAGGGAGAGATGGGATCGCCTTGCCGAAGACCCCTTTGTGCCTTGAAGAAACCTTTTGGAGATCCATTGATGAGGATAGAGAATGAAGCCGTAGAAATGCATTCTTTAATGAGATTTATCCAAGTAGAGTTGAAACCCAAAATTCTCGTAATAGCAAAAAGAAAATCCCATTCAATAAAGTCGAAAGCCTTTTCCATGTCACGCTTTAAAGCTATCTCACATTTCTTCTTCTTATGATGCTTTAGGTGATGAAACATCTCATGGGCTATTATAGAATTTTCCTTGATATTGCGACCGGAAACAAAGGCCATTTGGAAAGGTGAAATTATGAATGGAAGGGATTTTTTTAGCCGGTTTGCCAAAATTTTTGTGATGATTTTATAAATGACATTTGTCAGATTTATTGACCGGAAATGCTAAGGGAAAACAGGGTTTACTATTTTTGGGATGAGGGCTATGTGGGTGTGGTTTATTTGTTTCAGAAGTTTCCTGCTTCTAAAGAAATTTTGAACCGCCGCGACCACATCTTTTTTAATAATATGCCAGTAATGTTTGTAGAAAGGAGCTATCATTCCATCTGGTCCTAGTGCTTTATGATTTGGGATTTGTTTGAGTGCACCAAGAATTTTCCCTTCTGAAGGCATAGCTATTAGGAGTTAATTTTTATCCTCTGAAATCTGTCTTTCGAAAAGGTTTTCTAGGTGCTCCGGGAAGATAGGAGTTGTAGAGGTATAAATGGATTTAAAATAATCTATGAAACTAGATTCAATTATATCTTAATCCATTGTCCAATTACTTGGGTTTAGCTGGATTGAGTCGATCTCATTTCTTCTTCGGCGAATAGTCATTGACAGATGATAAAACTTTGTATTTAGGTCAGTTGTAGAGAGCCAGTTGATTCTTGATTTTTGTCGCCAAAGAGTTTCTTCATTTTTGAGTTGTTCTTGAAGCTTGTAGTGGAAGAACTTCCCCCTCTGTAAGCTCCATTGGTTTGATGGATTACTCTAGAGATTGCTTATCTCTAACTCGAGATGTTGGATGTTGGTCTGAATCTTCCTGAAGTAGATTTTATTCCAATGCTTGAGTGCCTTTTTTGTTTCCTTGATTTTATTGCACAGAATAAAAGCAGGGTTCCCGTAGAAAGGATGATTCCGTACCTCTTGAATTATAACACTGCTGAGTGGCTCTCGAGTCCAGAATTCCTCAAATTTAAAAGGAGATAGATTCTTCCTTATCTTTATAGTGTTAAGCAAGAGGGGATTATGATCAGAGGTTGAAGAAACAATATGTTGAACAGTGGCATCTGGAAAAAGTAGGCGCCAATTTACATTGGCTATACCATGGTCCAATCGTTCTCTAATCTTTGCCTTTCCCATTCGATTATTTGTTCATGTGAAAATAGGTCCCGAGAACCCAATATCAATGAGGCCATGAGAATCCATTAAACTTTGTAGGCCGCCGATGGATGAGGATGTTACTGGTCATCTTGTTGGCCTAATAAATCATTGAAATCACCTATGCAAAGCCATGAACCATTAAAGGAGCCGTGAGTTGAATCCAAATGAGTCCAGAATTTTGTTTTTTGTTGCCATTGTGCTGGGGCATAAACAAAAGTTGCTAACCAAGGATTATTGAGAGGATCAGAATAAACCAAAATAGAAATATCATTAGCATTAATATGAACCGGTTCAATATCCACACCCGGTCTCCATAATAACAAAAGGCCTCATTTTTCTCCCTAGACGGGGACGTGTACAAAAAGTTAGAAACCCTGACTATTTACAATAGTAGAGGTGCTATCATTAGACACCATGGTTTCCGACAAAAAGATAATATTTAGATTATAATTATTTATAAAAGCCTTTAAATTTCTGATTGCCTTAGGGCGGGCTAGACCCTTGCAATTCCAAATCAGGGACTTCATGGAAGAATTGGAGGCATGGTAGAGCCCGCCTGGTCAGCTTTGTTGGATTTTCCGGGTAGTGATGTCTTGGATGAAGCTCTGGTGTATGGCTTTGATCTTGCAGCTTCATTTGTTTTTTTAACCTTACCAGATGAAGCTCCTTTTGATTTGATAGAAAATAACAAGCCAACCGCTTTTTTTTCCTCATCTCCATCATTTTTGAAAATGCTGCCTGTCTATGGGTTATCAACCTCAATGATCTTTTGCACTTTTGTTCTAGGTGGATTAGAGCCTTGGTCAGATAGAGGTGCCGCCATTTTGATAGGGATTAGTGAAGTTGAGTTTTCCTGAGTACCTGCTTGAGAACCAACTTGTAGCGAAGACTCAACAGAACGTATAATGGGCCTTGAGTCTGCCGAGTGAGCACTTTGGACAACTGGGTGATAAGTGATAGAAGGCACAAAATTTAATTTTTTTTGGTTTTGGATCCAACGAGTTTGAGGCATTGAAAGGGGGACTGGACTTCCATTTATTATTTTGGGTCATACCTTATAGTGGGCTTTTCAAGTCGAAATTTGCTGTGAATTATTGCTTCCCACCAACGAGATGCCAATTAGTTTAGTTCGCATAAAGACTTCGGCATTTGTCTTCAACCAGTTGGAGACACATTCTTCAGTGTTTATAAATGGAGAGAGAATAAAATTTGCCAAGTCCGTCCCCGTGAGGTTATTGCAAAGGACTTGTTGAGAGATTGATTGAGAACCCTGTCTCTTGAGTGATTGATGGAGCGGAGTTTGGTGGAGGGGAGTTAACACCTGGAGTGAATCAGAGGGTTTCGGTTGTTGGATGGCCATTTATTGCAGTTTGAGGGCCATTGTAGTCTACAGTCGACGGGGCCATCCCCACCATCCAATCCCATGGAAGTTCACCAACTAGAACGCCGCTGTGAGCATCGCAGAGGACACCGCTATGGGCGTCGCAAAGGACGCCTCTGTGAGCATCGCGAAGGACGCCTCTGTGAGCGTCGCAAGGAACGCCGCTGAAAACGCCGATTCAAGGGGCTAGAAACATCTGTGGATACGTCGGATTTGGCCTAAATTCCCTCTGCCTTGTCCAAATCTAGGAGGTGAGTTGAATTTTCTTTGGATTTTCCGCTAGAAGGTCTCTTCTTTCCACTGTATTTGCCACTTGCATCTGCTTGATACTCGTTTGGGTTTTTGCTGGAAATAAGCTCATAGGGAGAACTAACTCTAATCGGAGGTTTGAATGAGTAGTCTTTGAGAAAAGGTTCGATTATCAGCTTGATGAGAATCCCAGTTTTTCCCTCTAATGAACGAATTTCCTCTTACATAGAGGTCTTCTTCTGTTATAACTACTTTTCCTTTCCCCTTAAAACCGTCTATTGTTTGTTCATTTGAAGGAAATATTGGTAGAATAAGGGTCGACGAACCAAAGCCCCTATTTTCCAGCATTTCAATGTCTAGAAGGTCTCTTCTTTCTTGAGTCCTTTCTTCTTCTGGAGAAAAATCTATGGAGATTCTAGGGACACTATCTTGACCTATGTGAATATGATTGACTGACATGAAAATAGGGGATTCTGCACATAGCTAAGGCCTAAATGGCATTTGTTCTGTGTTAGACTTTAGAGAATTGCAGAAAATTTGAGAATGCCCGATCCTTCCACAGGCATAACAAAAATCAGAAAGACGTTCGCATTTAAATGAGACCAGTGTGTTAAAATTTTTTTCTCTTGGTTCTCAAAGTCCTTGCTTCAGAGGTTTAGTGATGTCTAAATCCACCTTTATTCTGATAAATTTCTTATAGGCTAAACCAAAAAGGGGATCAACATCCACACCTAGGAAAGTTTCAAGCGCATTCCTTATTTTGTAAGCATTTTTTTTCTATCATATGGTTTCTGGTAAGCCCATGGATTTGAATATGGAATGGTGATGTGTTGAGACGAATCTATTTCCATGTAGTTTCTACAAGACATTTTTTGAGGATGAGGAGATGCCTTTTGAAGTTCCAAGGGATTTGGCTCAAAATTCGCTTTTTGTCACCAGCATTTTGAAAAGTAAAGAGGAAGGTATTTACATCAAGATCTTCAATGTGGAACTTGCTAAAGAAGCTCCAAGCGGCTCTGAAAGAAGCATGTAGGGAGATTCTGTTCAGCAGTTGAGTCGCAACTATTCTACTGATGAGAACTAATTTAGGATCATCATTAGCAGGTTCATCTTCAGGGGATAGATTTAAACCTTCTCAAGAAATGGCTTCTGTTTAGTGAATCAACTGCTCCATATCCATAAAGGGAGATACAAGAATCTGTAAGAATGTGTATATGGTTGTCGAGGAACACTACTAAGAGAAGCAGAGAGAACTCTAGGAGAGAGAGGGGTTGTCTATCTTTTCTTAATCTGTTAGTGCATTAAGATACATATATTCGAAGTTGCCGCGAAGTACTTGCAAAAGTTCCGTTTTCTCACTTATTCCCTGCAAGAAAGTCATGAATTCTATCAAAATTATTCCTTCCATTACATATAGTCATAAATATTAAATAAACTTATTCATTACTATAAATATAATTATTTCTCTACACCAAAAAATATATATAATTATTTATCGTTGAATTAGTTCTTACTTGATCACAAATTAAATGGTTAATATCACTTTTTAACAAATAGCTTGACAAAAATGTGCCACAAAATGGGACATAAGAATTAGATGTATCGGTTTAATATTTCTACGATTGAGTAATATTAGATACAGTTATAAATTGTACTAGCTTCACGTACACCATTTGAAAAAGAGTGAGATTTATTATTAAAAATTAATTTTTTACATGTGAGTCTTAAATTTATTCACTTTTTGAAAAAGAGCGCGTGGAGCTTAGACACCTTAACAATATAAATTTTATTTCTCATATAGAAGATATGATTAATCAAATAAAATATGAAAAAAAGGAAGGGATAACAATATTAAATGTGCTGAATTTTTTAAGGCGTGGAATCTCGTAAGTTAGGATCCGTTGAATACTATAATGAGAACTGAGAAATAAAATCCCTTTATATATAAAATTCTATCAATCCATTCATATATATATATATATATATATATATATATATATTATATAAATAAAGAGTAATTAACGTATCTTATGTTGATTGCACTCTTTGATTAAAAAATGACATGAACTAATATAAAATATGTTAATTTTTTTTCACATTTTTAATTATTGTTATTAAATTCATTTTTGACACAATTTAATTTACAAGATTAAAATTTATAAGTTATTTTTAATAAAATCTTATTATATCAACAATACATAATATATGTACTTCGAGTTATTCTATTATCAAGTTATTGAATGAAATATACCATCAACATCATTTAAATAGTAATATTTGATTTATAATATTCAAAATTTAAAATTTATCTTTTAAATTAAATTATGTTACATAAATTAAATTTAAATATAATCTTCACATCAACTTAAAAATAAAATTTTTGTGTGTAATTCACAACGACTTATAATACGACTTGTAATAAAACTTCACATCTTATTATTGGCCGGCTGATAAAAGTGGTGAAGGAAAGGTCACGTAGCCTCGTACAAACTGTCGAGGCTCAAAACAGAAGGAAGAATTGAAGAAAGTGAGCCACTCTTTCTTCGTTCCTCATCGTGCCACGTGTTGCTCCAACCGCCAGGCCTTCCACCACTACATAAATACAATACAAATTTCCATCGATTTGTTCAGACTCAGACCTCTACGACTCCACTATGGTTGCTGCACCACAGCTCGGCTTTTGTGGAACCGAGTCGCTTCGCTGCACCTTTCCGGCCCACCATCCACTGCCTAACGGTATCCGAAGTCGGCTTCGTAGACGGAACCACCGGGTTTTCGCAGTCGCCACTGGACCCAAACCAACCCCTACCGGTTCGTCCGTCAATGGATCCTCGCCGCCACAGAAATCAGTCAACGGAGCTTCGTCGGTAAATGAACTTGCCGATCCATATTTTTCTTGCTGAATTTTAAATGCATTTTTTAAAAATTTTATTTTACTGCAATGCTCCGTTTGTTGCTGAGAGAGAGGAGGAAAGTTTAACTCTTGGTTACTTATAAAAAAAAAAAGTTTAACTCTTGGTGCCGCGGTTTCTTTTATGAAATTTGCCTGATTTGCACGAGTAAAAACGTTGTCTGACATTCTGGATTGTTTTATCTTTTTTTTTTTTTTTAAACTCATTCTTTGTTTTTACTGTTGAACACACTGTGGTGAAAATGACTAATTCTGTTTGGTTCCCATTGAAAGTGGAGGAAATAGAAAGGAAGAGAATAGGATTGAAATTCACGTTCTTAAAGCTGATTTTAACCAAGTCATTAGTCTTTATTTTCTTATTGACTGGTTTATTGGCATTGCAATGGCAGAGAATTGGAGATGTTTCACAGGAAATTAAAAGAGTGAGGGCACAGATGGAAGAAAATGAACAGTTGTCAATACTGATGAAAGGTCTTCGGGGACAGAATCTAAGGGATTCGCAGTTTGCTGCTGATAATGTTCAGTTACGCCTCGTTGAGGTATGTATACACGCATCATATAGGTTGTATGACGTTCGAATTCCTTTTCTATAATGTTTTGCGGAATGGATCGCTCCCAAGTGTTTGAGCCACGGTGAAAGGTGTACTGGTTTCTGTAACTCTCAACCAAGTTTATAAATATGTGACAGGGTAATTTTGGTTTTTATTTTATGAAATTGTAGGAGTCTAGGAAGTGAAGAATTACCTAACAACTAAAGTTCCTCAATGGTACAAATTATGTGTCCATGAGAGAGTGAGAGCTGAAAGGTGCATATTATTGAACTGCAATGAAATTTGTTGAAAATGCAGTAAAATATCATATTTTATTTGCAGTTAGGGTGGAGTTAAAAGTAACAAAAGCCATTTGAAATTGATCAGTTTTTTTTTTTTTTTTTGTGTTTTGGGGGGGGGGGGGGTGGTTAATTTATATCAATTCAGTTGTGTGAAGAACTTACGGTAATACTTGAACAAGAAAAAAATTTGTGGGTTGATTGGTGACTGGATATGTGCCTGCACAGTTTGGCCATTGAGAAGAAAGTTAGTTAGGCAATTGTGGGTGTCATGATATGAGATATTACTTTTGTGATAGCTACTTGTCCTGAGACCATATTGTTAAATTTTGCTCCCTTAATCTTGGATTAGGTGTGAAGGAATGGGATGAGAGTGGTAAGGCTTTGGTTCTAACTTGAAGCACTAAAAAGCAAATGGAAAGAAAAATAAAAACATACTCTTGCAGTACATGAATGTGACATTCTGGTAATAAGGATTACGGTTACTTTTGGAGTAATTGTATAAAAAATTGTAAGTCTTGCAAAGGACTAGTCAGCTTTTGCTTTTAGAGTGGTTGATGTTGCAAAAATGACCTGGTCTACATATAAACAAGCTACCTGATGGAGGCTACATCCGTTCATTAGATGCTAAACAAAGACTGTTTAATATGGCTGGATGTAGAGCTTCTCATGATCCTTTATGCTTTCTCATTGTGAAACTTTGATGCTGAATCTTTAGTTGGTCCTAATGTGTCCCTATTATAATGTTACTGATGCTAAGTGTTTTTTTGTGCTTTCATAGGTAGATGAAAGCAGTGAGTTTTTGCCTTTAGTCTATGATCCTGCCAGCATTTCAGCATATTGGGGAAAACGGCCACGTGCTGTTGCAACACGTATTGTTCAATTAGTGTCTGTTACCGGGGGTTTTCTATCACGCCTTGCTTTGGATGTGATAAACAAGAAGGTCAAAGAGGTATGACCATGATACCATTTTTTTTTTTACTTTTTCAAGCTGATAGTAATTCTACATGATCAATTCACCGTTAAACAGTTTATAGAAAGTAGTTTTTCATAATTGGTTATTTTTTAGTTCATGTGCTCTTTGAGTCATCATATGATGGTTTTTTCCCTTGATTTAATGTAACACCCCGCTCCCCACGGTTAAAAATAAAGTCACTTTTAGAAATTCTCGGGAGCCGGAGTTCTACTACTGAACCTGACTTAAAAATATATTTGTTTCTTATTTATTCTAAAGGAAGCGTTAGGTATAAAAATTCCTTATAATACAATCATTCTTTATTAAAAATACTGAAATCATAAAAGAGAGTGCGCGGAAGCAATTATTAAAATTTCTCAAAGTCCGTGCCATAAAAATTATAACTTTAAATCTCTGTATATGATCTAAGTCACTTCACGCCTCCCTGGACTAAGTCTCGTCCTGCAGCTCTACCTTTATAAATATTCTGACCTGCGGTGGTTTAAAAATATAAAAACAAACTAAAATGAGTCGATGACTCAATAAGAAACCCATTATAATGTAAACATACTTAACATAAGGTTTTCATAAAATATTTCATGCTGAGCTTAAAATCATGACTGATCATACTGATGCTTATGCTATGCATGACTGATTTATCTAAATTAACTGATTGGTCTGATTTATTTGATTGATCCGACTGGTCAACACACTTAACCCTGTGTGCGAGGTTGTGCATCGACCCCACATCCCGCAGCTGTAAGGGGAGCTGCTAATAGTATTCTGGCATACTATGGTGGACCACGCTTGAGTTTGTGGCTTGCACATTCACCCTGAAACTGCATTGGTATCATGCATCTGAATGACCATCTGCTTAACTGTTCTGAGGTTATCTTACACTTGATCTTATGAAAGCTTACGTGTCTTATGCAACGTGAGATGCATAATACATACATAACTATAATATGCGGAATGAAACATGATTAATAACGTGCTTGCAAATATCATGACATGCGTGGTACGTAAACACTGGAATCCAAAGAACTGGTTTTAATAATAATATATATAACTATCAAACGTATGGTAATCCTAATTTATGATCAAGCTACTTACCTCGTAGTGCCAATCCAATATTTTTGGTGTGAAACAAAATACCTATAAAATATGCAACTTATGTAAATTTCTAATTAAATACATATTTAGAAATTTAGGTCTGAAATACTAAATGACTTGTTTTTTAATAATCTAAATTTTCTCATTTTAAATTCTAAAGTAGTTAAATCTTTCGTGGGCCTAAAGCATCATAAATCCATACAACCCATTAAACCCCACAACCTATATGCAAGCCCATTGTAAAAGCAAAGCCCATGTGAAACTATAAGCTAAATCCAAACCAACTCTAATTTGCCAATGGTTATCAAATAAGGGCAAAAATGTAAAAACATCAACAAATTTTAAGTATTCTACAGAACTTGATCATGACAAGGACTTATGGCATTTGGTGTAAGAGTTTTGCTACGGATCAGCCACTGTTCACGGCTGATCCGTAGCACACCTTACGTGTATTTGTTTTTTCAAAACGCACGTTTTGTGAGTATTATTGTTTTGCATCCCATTCGAATACCAACGATTCTTTGCCTTGGTTGTTGCATTTGCGATGAAAACTCGAGAGCCTCTAGCGTTTTGATGCCGGCGTGGGTCTAGTTCCAGTGGAACTGCTTTTCTTGCATTTGCTAGGGGAGGCTTTGGCCGAGCTGTTGTTATTACTATTCGGGAGTCCAAATACAAATATAGTACGTTCCTGGAGGGACCCCATCCAGCCCGTCCTCCACCTCTTCCTCCGAAGACGTCGAAAACGTCGACAACGTTTGATCGCGTTCCTCTACGAACAGCTGCTTTAGCAGAACCTGGATGGACAACACATCGTGATCCTCTGCCTCCTCTGAACCGAAATGAATTCGAAGTTGTCATCGTTGTCTTCTGGTTCTTTGCCCCGATAATCATCACCATGTTGTCGCTGCCGGTCCCCAACACCGTCAAACTTGCAGATTACTTCAGCTGGTATGGCTGCTAGTCTATCCGAAGAGAAGCTGTTAAAGCTGGGACATGCCGAAAGTTTGTAACTTTCTCCTTGCATTTGATACAACCCATAAATCTTTTATTGCTACTTTGATACAATCACACCATGCGGCATTTGATCGAAGCAATATTATCGAGATTTTTTGTGTATCAAATACCCATCATACAAGAAATATTTTTCCTCTTATTTTACACCGCTTGCTTTCCAGATGAAGTTCATTCGACGTGAGAGGCTTGAGCTTCGACGAGAGAGGGGCATGTGAAGTTTAGGGGCATTGTCGCATCTGGAAATCACGGGAGAGAGAAAGCTCAAGCCAAGAACCGGTTCAATCTCAGTTAGTGAGCCTGGTCTACACGTATGGTGTAGGGTGTGCGTTGGAACAACCGGCTGATACCAAGAATATTTCTTTGTGTAAAATCTATGCATGGAAAAACTGTAATATATAAAGGAAGTTGGATGAAAAGCTGCAGGTACTTTCTTTCAAAAAAGCAAGTTGTACCACATGGAGAAAGCAATTTCACAAAGGATTGAATGGCGAAAGTCATAATTTGAGGGACAAAAATGTAATGTTACTAGAAAAGACTTGCCCTACTTTCAAACTTTATATATGAGACTTAGATCCCAGAGAGATGAAAGCAAATTAAAAGCAAGTGCCACACGACAGAGAGATGAGGGCTCACTGTGAGAGGGACACCGTGCGACAGAGCTGGGCTGAGGTGAAGACACAGCTGACGAATGGATCTCCTTTGAACGGGGTGGTTTGGGTGATCGATGCTGGGGTGAGTCGGTAGCTGTTTATGTTATGGCTGAGAATAAAGATTTTATTTTTGAGAATTTGCAGAGGATTGAGGATATATAAAGACGGAGGAGAGTGTTGAACGTGTTTCACTCAAAATCACTCAAGAAGAGAGTTTGAATTTGAAAACATGATCTAGTAGTTCATTCAATGTAGGATTGACAGTGATTGAGACTGCATAAGGAACTTTAATCAATGATGATTTTAAATTGAAATAAACTTCTAATGGCCGATATTTAGATTCTAAAAGGAGTCTAACTCATTCAATAAATAATAAATGGGACTTAACCTAGTTATTGAGCCTAATTAAAACTCCTAATCAATCTCAATAATTTATCGCTCGTGAGCTTATCCAATATGGCCCATTAAATATAATTTAGCCCAATAAAAATTATCAATATTCCGACTTTAGAATTATTAGGCTGGGTCGTTACATTTAACTTCCATTTTGGGTGTCACTTCTTGTATTTCTGCAAACCAAATTGTGTTTCCTGGTCCTGCTGCGATAATGTTTCAATTGCTTTGTTTTCTATCACTTTGTTTTTGTTCTCATGTAGCCTTACTATTGTTTAAAAATGTTCATGTATTCTTGGAGGCAAGCCAGTCTGCCTAATACATGCGTTGGAAATGATTATACATTATTATGAGGGGTCTTGTGCAAATTTAATGCGGTATACAGGTGTGTGTGTGGTATACAGTCTAAACAGACTACTAATATTGTGGGATGGTCAGGGAAAACTTTTCCAGTTCTTATTTTCATTGTCTTCAGCTTGCTATTCTGCTTCTTTATTTCTCCGATTAGAATTTAGGAAACCCTTTAACCCCCTCCACCCTTGTCATCCCAAAAGGAAAAAGAAAAAGAAAATAAAAGAGAAACAAAGGATCAGTTGTACTCTTGTGATGGAAGCAAAAATCAAGATTATTCAGTTTTAAACTGCATTGATTGTGTGAATGAAAATATCTTTCATCTAGAAGCACATTTTTCCTACAATGTCTCCACAAATGGGGAATGCGGGTTTCTTCCATTTTATATACTGATTTGGAATGCCACTCATGTCCAATCTTTAAAATTAACTTGTCAATTTCTGTATGCTTTACTTATCTATTACTTTTCCATATCAGAATGAAGTTGCTAGAGCAATTGAGATAAGAGAAATTGTTACCTCTTTGGGTCCAGCATATATAAAACTTGGTCAAGCTTTGAGTATTCGCCCGGATATACTGTCACCTGTTGCAATGACTGAGCTGCAAAAGCTTTGCGATAAGGTAAAGTATATGTGCCCCTTTTTTTGTTTCCTTTCATGTTCTTTATTTTCATGATTACTTCTAATCCAAGTTAAAGCTCTGTGCTCTTCTGAAAAAGAAAAAAGAAAGAAAAATAACCTATATGATATCCATAACACTCAGCAAAATAGAGATGGGTATAAAACAAGAAAATCAAGTTATACTATGTTGTGCAAATGTGAATTTTGAGCTAGAATTTGTGAATGTTTTAGGTAATTTTAGTTATTACCTTTGATCAGTTAGTGAGGATGTTTTACTCATAAAAAAAAGTTGGTGGGGATGTATTATATGTCCATTAAATCAGGGTGTAAAAGCTTCATGAAAGAAGCTGACCTAGGCTTGTGGATTAAGGTAATTTCTGGTACGATTGGGCTTGTGATTTTAGGGTTCTTATTGGTAGATAAGTTTAGGGAAGTGTTCATGGCATAAAGCTACATGAAAGAATAATATAGGCTTGTGGATTAAGGTAATTTCTGGTACTATTTAGTTTGTGATGTTAGGTTCTTATTGCTAGATCTATTGAGGGGAGTATTCAGGGCATCTCACAAGCTTTGTATCGTGGTATTCTTAGTCAATCAGTCTGAGATGAGCTCATGGTAGGTACTTTCATCTCATGCTGTGTTTTGGCAGACATTGGTATGGCTTATCCCATCACAGTTGTTAGTTGTAGTTAACATATTCCAACTTGACTGTGGATCATTTATTACTTCACTGTGAGGTGGCCAGGATCTTATGGGATGCTTTTAGCAGAACCAGACTTGTGTGGGTAATGCCCAAGAGGATGGTGGATCTCCTTGCTAGTTGGAGAGGCCTTCAGTGTAACCTGCAGTGTGGAATATGGTTCTGTTATGTCTCATGTGATGTATAGGGCTGGAAAGGAATGGTTAGAGCCTTGAAGATTGGCAACGCTCTTTGGATGATCTTAGATGTTTCTTCTTCCACACTTTAGTCTTGTGGGCTTCTGTTCTTGTCCTCAATGGGGCTAGTTTTCATGATTTTCTTGTATCCATTTCTAGCTCCTAGTAACTAGGTGTTCTCTTTGTATACTTCGTGTGTACTTGGCCTTTGCCTATTTACTTGATTTAATGAAATTTTGTTTTACCTATTAAAAAACAAACATATTCCAACTTGAACATGAAGATCAAATGTTTCTGTAACACCACAGTCCCACATTGGAAATATGAATGCCTACAAAGATCGGGTAGTTATAAAGGTAGTCAGGTGCTAAATCCCACATTGACTACTTACTAGGTAAAACTGAGTTTTTTTATATAGGTAAACGATTATATTATATTAATACGAATAGGCAAAGCCCGAGTACACAGGTGGTATACAAGAGATTACACCTATTTAGGGGGAAGAAGGTAAAACTGAGTTTTATGATTTTAAGGAAGTTCCAGCTTGATCAGTCTTTTTGGAGCTATGATGCAGACATGCCTATTGCTCCTGGGTCATTACCTAGGGTATCAAATCCACATAGTAAGATCAGCCATGTGATACTGGAGCACTACATGACATGGTTCTAACGAGTATAGCATGAATTTAAGAGAGAGTTTGTAATACAAGTCTCAAATCGAGAATATGAATAATCGAGAATATAAAGGTAGACTTGAGTGTTAAGTTCCACATTGGCTATTTATCAGGTGAGATTATGCTTTGTAAGTAATTCTAGGAAATTTTCAAATTGACTAGTCTTTTTGGGGTCATAACGAGAGATGTGGGTACCACTCCCTGGGTAGTTATAGTTTTTTTCATCAAATTCTTGCATTGGAGGAGAGATACCGCTTGGTTTAATTTTTGTCTAATGTTTTCCCATTTTATGTAAATTTAGGTATCCCTCTTCATGGCTGATCTTTCTGTTTGATGATATATGAAGGTTCCTTCATTTCCAGATGATGTAGCTATGGCTCTTATTGAGGAGGAACTTGGTCAGCCATGGAATAACATCTATTCTGAACTATCATCTTCCCCCATTGCTGCTGGTAGCTTCCTAGATAATCATTTGTATATAAAATTGTATTAACAGAAAATTCCAGCCTTCCTTTGCTAGTATTTTGAAATTCATTATTCCAAATCGTTTATTCTTCTATTGCCATGGCAGCATCTCTTGGACAGGTGTACAAGGGCCGTTTGAAAGAAAATGGGGATCTGGTTGCTGTTAAAGTGCAGAGGCCTTTTGTTCTTGAGACGGTTACAGTCGATTTGTTCATCATACGGAATTTAGGTTTGGTACTAAGAAGGTTTCCTCAGGTAGTGTTACACACATCTGACTTGAAGTCACTTGGCCCTGTGTTAAAACTACTACATTTCTGGTGAAGGGTTAACTACCGGTAGAGATAATGACTTCTTCACATCCCTCGCTTCTCTGCTTAAATTTTTCAGATCTCCACAGATGTAGTCGGATTGGTTGATGAATGGGCTGCTCGATTTTTTGAGGAGCTAGATTATGTTACTGAAGGGAAAAACGGAACAATCTTTGCTGAAATGATGAGGAAAGACCTTCCTCAGGTGAGTCTAATGACTAACAGTATACTTTTGTGATGTTTCGAGAAGTTCATTTGATTTCAGCTACTGAGTTTGTAACCAAACTCATACTTGGTGATCCAGATATCACGATTTGCAGTATGAAATTAAAAAAAAAAAAAAAGAAGTTTAAATGCTGCATTTCCAAGATGTTCTAAATTAGTTTGAGCTCTATATGGAACTAATCATTGATATTTCCCAGCTAACTATGCTGTTTTAAAATGAGAATAGTGAAAGATTTATTTATCTGTTGATTATTTTACGTTTAGCAAAAGTTCTGTCAATAAAAGCGTCTTTAAACAAGTTCTCACTTGTTGGAGTTTTGTTATCTTAATCTGTGGGAAAAATTTTTTGATGCTCCCTGAAAAGCTTAGATGTGTTTTAGGTTGTTGTACCAAAAACCTATGATAAATATACATCAAGAAAGGTTCTTACTACAGCATGGATAGATGGAGAGAAGCTGTCACAAAGTACAGAAAGTGACGTAGGAGAACTTGTTAATGTTGGAGTCATATGCTACCTGAAGCAGGCAAGCTTTTCTATCACTGCATTCGTGCAAGCATATTCTTTTTGGTTTCTCCCTGTCCCTCTCTCTAATCTTTTGCTTTCTATTTAAATTTGGCAACATATTAGCATAATACATTGGATTACAAACACTGAAGCAAAGCGGTTAACTATCTTCATTGGTTTAATATGTGATTATTTGATGCGTATTAGCACCAATAGATGCTTAATTTAGGCCACCTTTTTTAAAAAGAAATTAGAAGCAATTCTTGTAGGCCACCTTTTTACTTGTGCTGTCTTTTTATTAATATTTTTTATAGGTAAAATACACAGTTTAATATTTTTTAATAATAAGCTTATTATTATGAGTTATTAAGAACTTAATTTTTAAGAGTGATTAAAAGCAACTTTTTTTTTTGTGAACATTGTGGAGTCTAATACTTAAATAGTGTTATTGGGTGACTTCAATGAAGTTAAACCTGATCTGCATTTTTCATGTGAACATGCATACAATATATGCTATGCTATGTACCTTTTGCCAAGGAAGTGGAAAGAGAACATATGGCCAATTAGATGATGAATTGTGTCTCTTTGTTTTAAGCTCTGCTTTATTCACAAACTCAAACTTTATTGGTTGTGCCTTTGTCTGCACAGTATGCTTCTAATATTAAATTGTACAGATGCTACCTTCTCTACAAATCTATCTGTATGGTACTTTATGTATTGTGAATGAAAACTTATGGTCGGTGAGAGTTCATAGTCCCTTGCCTACACCGAGAATCATCTTTATTAAATTCTTAACCTTTGCTTTTCGTTCATTGCAGTTGCTTGATACTGGATTTTTCCATGCTGATCCTCATCCTGGGAATTTAATCCGTACTCCAGATGGAAAGCTAGCTATACTTGATTTTGGTAACAATCTACTTCAATTAGAGTGTGTGGTGACAGATCATCTTTTCACATGGTTAGCAGCATCATATATGCTGTCTTGTTTGAAGAACTCAGTTGTAAATTTTGGTTCTGCATCATTTGTCTAATTAACATATTAACAGCGATTAATTGTTTTAATGGTTTTTTCTTTCTTGTCTTGGTTTTCTACACTTTGATACTTGAATTATGGATCTTTAATTTACTTTCTACTGGCATGTTAGTAAGATGAAACTCTTCTGGGAGGGAGGGAGATATGACTATTGTATGATTGGGTTACTGCTTTATATATAGGGAGGGAGGGAGGGAGAGAGGGAGAGAGTGCTTTTAGGCATTGTTTTTTAGATCATTTTAAAGTTTTAAAGGAATCATTATTTTTTAGATCATTGTATATTTATTGTATGATTGGGTTACTGCTTTTACGCAGTGCCTATCTAATGATTTTGGATTGTAATACTTTACCATTAGATTTAATACATTCCCTGTGTATATTAACCTTAAAACTTCAATTAATATTGTTTATTTATATAAAAGAAAATTTATGACTAGATCAGATTGAAAGGAATCTCTTACTGTAATGATAATGTTCTATAATTTGCAGTTATTTTTGCCCCACTTTAACTGTGATCATTGTTATCATTATTATTATTAGTGTAATATTACAATTCTTAAACCTTTAGCAATATGTATTGTATGTGAGTTGCTTTCCTCTTTGGAATTCAATAAGCCATGCAATTTCTCAAACTCCATATCAATGGGTATTGCATTTAATGTGCAGATGTACGTTGTGTCCTTTGATGAGAATGATTTAGTATAACTTTTTCTGACCTCTATATTGGACTGTGTAATACTTCTTTTAGCTGTGAAGACCATTTTTTTCTTTTGCATCCTAAAGTATAATTTGCTGTAACAGGCCTAGTTACAAAACTAACCGATGATCAAAAATATGGAATGATTGAAGCAATTGCTCACCTCATTCATCGGGATTATGGAGCTATAGTCAAAGACTTTGTTAAACTTGATTTCATTCCAGAGGGAGTTAATTTGGAACCTATCTTACCTGTTTTGGCCAAGGTTTTTGATCAGGCACTTGAAGGGGGAGGGGCCAAGAATATCAATTTCCAGGAGCTGGCATCAGATTTAGCACAAATAACATTTGATTATCCGTTTAGAATACCCCCTTATTTTGCTCTTATAATCAGGGCAATTGGGGTACTAGAAGGCATAGCTTTGGTGGGAAACCCTGATTTTGCCATTGTGGATGAGGCCTATCCATATATTGCACAGGTATAATACTCTGAATTTTTTATGATACTTGTTTGAAATCTATTAACTTCTAATATTAAGAAATATGTTGGTGCTTATAATATATTGATGGCTAAATTGCAATGGACCTTACCTCTTTAAGCATAGCTTATATGAATCTTCCAAAATGGATGAAATCGCTAGTTTGTGCACTTTATGCTAGTAGCTGTAAATGGACAGTCAACCTATGAGGTTCCAAATTTCATTAAGTGTTATTGAATGTAAAGAATTGCAGTTGATCTTTGATTGCAAAATTTAAGCCACCTTATTGGATGACCTTGCGGATTTCAAACAATAACCTATGGCAAGGTTGTTGTGATATCTATTTAAATAATCGTTTTGAGGTTTCATACACCCCCCAGATGAGCTAGATTTGCCTCAATTTTTGTCTTTGCCTTCAGTCTTACTCAAAAGTTCACTTATGCTATTTCAAGAGTTTGTTGAGCTTCTTATGGATCGATATCACTGCCCTTATTCACATCATTTACTAAAGCAATGATCTCGTTATTGCCTATTCTAGCAAAACCACATCAGAGCCATTTTAGAGAAAACACCAGGTTGAGGTTCATTCAAAAGACTTTTTTTCCCCTTTATAGGCAAAAGAATTAACTCAACCTGTCTTTTTTGATAAGTAAAGTAATTCATTCAAGCACATAGTGGTGCAATTCTAGTACACAAGAAGTATATAATAGGAGACATCCAATTGGTGGGATGAAGAAAAGAACATAATTCTAAAATTCTCTAGAAAGCTAAAGGTGCAGAAGCACGCACTGCTTTCCGAAGATAAAGAGTTATGAAATAATGACTCTTAAATCAACAAACTCCACTATTTTTTAATGTCCGAGCATTACATCCCTGCCAAATACCCCACACCAGACATAACAAGACTATCCAAACATGTAAGTTGTGGCTCTGGAGGGAATTTTGCCAAATCCACCACCGGCTGGGGCATGATCCATGCAATCCCAAACAGAAAATACACTGATGCCCATAAGTCTATAGAGACACCTTGCAGTGAAGTGGAAAACGATCAATGCTTCATCCACCCTGCTGACACATACAGCACCAGTCCATTGCCACAACATTTCCCTTTCACAAGTTATATCCACCATTGCCACAACCCTGTCTAACAAACAAAGAATGCTACCCTTGATGGCCCCCTATTTCTCCAAATATTCTTCAAAGGAAATGGAAGCCCATCTAAGGGAGGAGTGTGGTAAAAGGACTTGACCTTAAACGTGTACGTCTTGGAAGGAATCCAGCATATCTTATGTACTCGATCTCCCAGTCATGCACATCTCTAATGAAAGTAAGTTCCACAAGCTGTTTCGATTTTCAAAAAACAGCTGGTTGAAGTTAGTATAGCCAATTAAAAATAATGATAAAATTCTCTAAATGATTTAGGACTTCATGAAAGTAGAAGTTATGAACTGGAGCTTTTTTCAGGAATAAACTAGTTGAGCTTATGCAGAATTATTTGGCCATACTGATGGGTCTAACTTGCGGTGGTGCTTTCTCTCTTTTGTCTTAGTTATCTAAATGGGAATTAATTATGCTTTTATAATTTTATTGTAGAGGCTCTTGACTGATGAATCCCCCCGGTTAAAGAATGCTTTACGTTACACAATATATGGGAAATCTGGAGTTTTTGACGCTGAAAGATTCATTGACGTCATGCAAGCATTTGAGAATTTCATAACTGCAGCAAAAAGTGGAGGAGGGGAGACTCTCAATGGGGGCATGGCTGAACTTGGCCTCCTGCAAAGTCAAACAGGGTATACAATTCCTAGAATTTCAACCAATGTATCTCAACAAAAGCAGCCAATTCAAACAAGGGCAGCCTTAGCATTTCTGCTGTCTGATAAAGGGAACTTTTTCCGAGAATTTCTTCTGGATGAGGTACTACTTGGAGTAATTTTTAAATTAAAAAGGGTCGTTTTCTTAATATTGATGTGCAAAGGCAGTTAATACTGCACATCAATCATAGCTAAGAGCATCATTATCATCATCATCTGGACAAGGTAGTGCTAGAAGTAACTTTTAAGTTAAAAAGATTAGTGTTATAAATATTGATGTGCCAAGGCAGTTAATATTAGTGATGGTGATGATGATATCATTATTCTTAGTTATAATTGATTTATTATTAATTATCTTGAATATATTAACTATTTATTGGATTTGCCTGACATCATGATGCAACAGCCGGCCAATTTTGTTAGGGCTACAATGAGAATAATTTTTATTGGGCTCACTGGCCCATGAATTTTTATTATATGACTTGGCCCACGATCCAGTCCATTGAGCCCAATAAAAATTATTCTCATTCTAGCCCAAACAAAAGTGGGCCCGGGTGTTATAGATGATGAATATACCATAAGATCCAACAGAAAAAGGACAATATTGGCCTCAGTTTTTTTGTCCCATTACACTTCTACATATGTTTTCTTAATCTCTTCTTTATTTTCCTGTTGGTTCCACTTTGTTTGAATAATAACAAGTAGACTTTTAAGACTCCGAAGAAAAGAAGGGAGCAAGTAGTTATTTTCTTCCAAGTTATTTTGCTTTCGTTTGCTTGTGACTATATAATTACTTGCCTTTAGTTATCCGCCTCAAATTGTATGGAATTCTAGTACTCATTATATCATGTGATGGGGCATTTGCTTATGTTTTCTCATTTACTTCTACTTTAATTTCTCATCTATTCATAGTTTTTTTTTTTTTTTTTGTCCAATTGTTGGATAAACAATTTCATTATTCGTTCCCCATGTTAAAAAGCTTTTCTTGCCTTGTGCTAAAGGCCCTGTGATGTTTGTTCTCACAAGGAGCTGTGCTTAAGATAAGAATTACTTTTCTCCCTGGTGTGCTCCAAAGTTTGGTTAGATGGAGTGTATTTAGATATGTAACTATTGTTTGCCATTGGCATGAAAAGCAGATTGTAAAGGGCATTGACGTGGTTACAAGGGATCAGTTGGTACAGATAATGTCATTTCTAGGAGTCCGAAATGCTGCCCCAGTTTTTAGTATGGTTCCTACTTTTGGACCCTTTAAGCCAGCAGCACTTCTACCCTCCATAAGTGAAGAAGACAAAGTTATATTGAATAATGTCCAAAAGATCATCGAGTTCTTGACTGCAGGAAGTTCAATATCAAGAACATCAAATCAGGTATTGAAAAGGATATCTTAACCATTCATTTTAGACTAATAATGTGAAGTTGTCATGATGTTCCTTTTCTGAAAAAGTTTCTTTTGTGTCTGTGAAGCGGGTATATATGTTCTTCCTTGACTGTTTTTTTCTCAAACTGTTGCTTCTTTGTGGGTGTCAACAGGGCGTGGTGGTTGCACAGGTCATCCAAGAGCTTCTTCCAGTATTGCCGGGCATATCTGCCACAGTGCTACCTGAGGTGCTCAACCGACTATCTTCCCGGGTGCTAGCACGCATTATCCGGGATACATTTTTGTAAAGATTATATCTATATAATTTATAATTTAGCTGTTTAGAGCCAATACGGTTTTCATATTTTGATAAAGGTACTGGCAAATGAACTAATCATTATACAAATGCACATCATGTGTGCATTACTCGGTACGGTTCAAACACCAAGACCCGAAATTTTCTTCCTGTATATAAATTCCACTGCATGTCAAATGTATCGATGCAGCGACCTGTCGGAAACTGATTGGTGTAGTTTCTATTCGCAAGGGAGAATGTTATATATCCTAGTAAACACCCACTTTTCTCTTGATGCATTCAAGAGTTCATTGTGTCAAAGGATTACCATATGTATTCACCCAAACATTCCTGGATTTCTCTCGGCCTATGGAATGCTGCAGCTCGCAGTATATGTCGGGGTCCAAAACCTATAGGGTATGACTTCTGAAAGCCATCCAGGATTGCCATCGTCATAACATTTCCCGTTTTTCTCTCTGCTTCTTATTTCCTTAACGGCGTAGCCTGCATATGGTTGAAGATCTGCCAATCAGCTCATGTATATCTATGGAAACAAAACAAGATCTCAAATAGTCGCAGCAATTCAGATATTCAATGCAAAAATAGTGTAATTTTAAGTGAAATAGAGAGTATCCAATTCTAGTTATTGGAGACAGAATCTTCCATTGATATCCTTTTTGGGGTTGAAGGCCAAATAACTCTGTAATCATGTCTGGTGAGATTTCTGTGGCAAATCTGATTGGGAATCTTCTGCTTGATTTGTTCCATCTGTTCCTCTGTTCGGTTACTGCCATCAAGAGTCCTAATCATTTCCCTCGAGAACATTACACTGATTCCTCCATAAGAATTCAGTCCAACTTTTTATATATTTTTACATGGTAATGAATATATTTGAAAACACAAAATTAGGGATAACATAAGCAGATTCATTACAGTAAAAAAAAAAAAAAACAGTAAAAAGGGACAATCAAATCAAAAGAATGACTCTTTGCTGAATAAGAAAATATTTACAAAAGCACAAACCTCTCGTACGTCAGTAACTACAGCCACAGATATACACTCGACAATAACTCTTGAAAGAGCAAGTACATTTATGTGTAACACCCCAAATGTTTGATGGAAATACATAAGTAATAGCTAATTTTGAGAGAAGCACCTATGTATGAAGAAGAAAAAAATAAGAGAAAATAAGAAAAAAGTTCTATAGCATTCCAAATGGCCTTACAATACTCTATCTTCAGTACATATACCGTTAGGCGACCATAACCGAAAGTAAGCAATAAAGGCCACGACCAGTTCAAATACAAATGTAAATAGAAAAATCCAAAGCAAAAAAAAAAAAAAAAAAAAAAAAAAAAAAGAGAGAGAGAGAAAAACATAGGTTCAAATGTAAAGCAATCTAGGCCCTAAGGAACAAGCTCCGGGCCATCAGAAATAACTGACTAAGTTTAATTAAAAAATCGAGATGACTCCTGAGGCCGTGAAACCCATCAAGCCCATGTTGCAAGCAGATGCAACTTCAGTTTAGCTCTGTTGACCAACTAACAAGAGTTAGCCCACACATACTCTTATTCCCCTTCCTTTGTCTCGAAGCTTCACTCTACAGTCTCTCTTCTCCGTATGAACCCTAGATCTAAGCTTGTGACAAATTCCCCCTCTCTTTAAAACACCTTGCCCACAAGGTGGGGAAACATCTCATTCAATTGTGAATAGATCTCCCAAGTAGCATCATTAGCCTCTTGCCCCTGCCAACGAACCAGCAGCTCTACCTTCACACGATTTCCAGCCTTGGTCATTCGGCGCACTAGGACCTCTTATTGTTCTGGTTTAAGGATCCCCTGGTCATCGACGGGGTGTAGCACGAAGATTGTTGTGGTCACGATGCCCAGTTTCTTCTTGAGTTGTGACATGTGGAAAGTTGGATGGATCTTGGACGTAGGTGGGAGATCAAGTCAGCATGCCACTTTCCCCACCCTTTGTATCACCCAAAAAGGCACATAGAATTGAAGGGCAAACTTGAGGTTGCGTCAGTGGGCCATGCTGGTTTGTTGGTACGGTTGGAGCCTCAGGTAGACTCAATCTCCCATTGTAGATGCTTGATCTTTTCTCTTCAAGTCTACATATTTATTCTTGCGATTTTGGACTTTGTGCAGCTTGTGACAAAGCAGCTTGGAGATCTAGTTTCGGACCGTACCAGGTATATAGTCTAAGATTCTAGGAGGGGGTACCCGTAAGGACAAGTCCCTCAGCCTATCCCCTATGAAGCATTTTAGGTAGTTCTCTAGGTTTTGTTCACTACTTCCGTTTCTCCATTGGTTTGGGGGTGATAGACTGTAATTAGAGACATCTGGATCCATTTTAGTGTAAATAGCTATTGCCAAAAGTGGCCAGTGAATATGTTGTCTTGGTTAGATACCATGGAAAGAGGCAGTCGATGTAACTTAAAAAATATCCTTAAGAAAGAAGTTCAACCACATTCTTGGCTGTGTAAGGATGTTTGAGAGGGGAAAATGACTGTATTTAGTGAGCCTATCGATCACCACTCATAGATTGTTAAACCCATTCGAATTAGGGATCCCTTCCACAAAAGCCATAGTTATATGGGTCCAGGGTTGAGAAGGTATATGGAGTGGTTGTAGTAATCCACTTGGGCAGTATTAGATGCCTTAACCCTTTGACATTGGTCACAACCCTTGATAATTGCTTCATATATTTTTTGAGTCTTGGCCAATAGAAGTCCCTCTTGACCATTTATATCAATCTGTCATATCCTAAGTGTCTCCCCCAGGGGCTGCTATGTGCCAACACTAACAACATATTTTTGAACTCTCCATTTTGGGAAATATATAAGTTGTTTCTGTACAAGAGTAACCCAGCCCTCATAGAATAATCTGTACTCAACTTGTCTTCTTGGCAGAGAGTAATGAGGGCTTGCATCTATAGGTCCATGGAATATGCTGCCTTTAGGTCACTATCCAATCCATAGTTGGAAATGTGATTAACATCAGTGTGTTCTCTTCTTCCTACCCCTTTCTTGACAGTCATCAGCAGCCTTAGTCGTAAACCCATTTTTGTGCTCAACTACAAATTCATACCTCATTAGCTTTAAGATCCACTTTTGTTGCATAGGAGTTTTCACCTTTTTATATATTAGGTACGTGAGACTTTGTTGATCTGTTTTGACCACAAAGGTCAGTATGAAGAGATACAATCTCCACTTAAGTACAACCAAAACAAGAGCAAAAGTTCTTTTCCATAAGTTGACATCATCGAGGACCTTCCCTTTAGGGCTTGGCTATAGAAAGCTATAGGTTTGTCTTGTTGCATCAACACTGCCCCTACTGCAGTGCATATAGCATCACATTCAATAATGAATGGCATAGAAAAATCTAGCAGAGCCAAAACTGGGAGGCATGTGACAGCTTCCTTCAGTCGATAAAATGCAATCTTGGCCTCTTCACTCCATTGGAAGTTGTCTTTTTTTAGCATCATTGTCAAATGGGCTGCAATCCTCCCATAACCCTTGATAAGCCTGCAATAGTACCTTGTTAAATCTAAGAATCCCCTCAATGCCTTCAGGGAATTAGGTAGTGGTCATTCCTTCATGGCTAGCAACTTGTATGGGTTGACTCTAACTCCTTGAGCAGAAATCAAGTAGCCCAACTAGGCAATCTCACTGCACCCAAAGCGACACTTGGACTACCTTGGCATATAACTGGTGGTGTCTTAGAGTCTCCAGGGCTACTTGTAAATGTTTTACATGTTTTGATTCAATTTTGTTATACACAAGAATATCATAAAAAAACTAGTATGAATCTCCTCAAATAGGGTCGAAACACCTCATTTATAAGGCTTTGGAAGTTAGCCCAAAAAGCATAACTAGGGATTCGTAGTGTTCCTCATGGGTCCTAAATACAGTTTTGTATACATCAGTGGGCTTAACTTGAATATGATGGTATCCTAACCCTAAATCTAGCTTTTGAGAAAATAACAATACCATGTAACTCATCCATCAACTCCTCCACCACAAGTATAGGAAATTTATTCTTAAAGGTGACACCATTAAGCCCCTTGTAGTCCACACACTGCCTCCATGTTCCATCAGCCTTTCCAACCAACACCACTAGGGAAGAGTAGGGACATTAGCTAGGTTGTATAGCCTCTGAGGCTAACAGCTCTTGAACTATCTTTTCTATTTCGTCATTTTGAAAATATAGGATTTTATTTTCAACTTCTGGTTCATTGCCCAACTCTTATTTTAAAAGATGCAAAATCACCCCCTTCTTTAACTTGTTAAATTTTTTAATGGAACCCTCGTCAGTCAATTGTGAAGCTTCTAATCCCTACATTTCCATTAACTTGCCATTGTAACAAAACTTCATAGTTAGTTTCTGAAAAGCCCATAAAACAGGCCCTAGTTCTTGCAGACACTGGATTCCCAACACCATATCACATCCCACTAAAATTAGTATATGTACACCAACTCTAAATGCGGTTCTTTGGATTTTGACCCTAACCTCAATGCACTTCCCTTCACTAGGGATCAATTCCACATTAGCTACCCTCGCCCTAACCTTCTCAACACAATTTAGGAGTAATTTGACTTTATCCACCACAGTTGGGTCTAGAAAATTGTGGATTGACCCTGCATCCACAAGGATGGTCACCTATTGAACCCCAATTTTTCTCATTACCCTTATGGTTTTTGGGTTATGAGAACCTGTCAAAGCATGAAGAGATATTTTAGGGTTTCCTTGGTCGTCACTCACTTTTACTGCCCTTGCCTCTTCCACCTTCTCGGTTAGGACCTTTTCTTGGCTAAGGTCTATCTCTTTTCCTATCAAAAACTCTTCTAAGAGATTGAGTTTTGAGTTTTGGCATTTATGCACAAGACTCCACTTAGCATCATAGTAATAACAAAGCCCCTTATCACTCATTTTGTTCATTTTGTGTTGGTTAGTTTTTTGAATCTATAGATTAGGCTTAGGTCACTCTTACTTGCATCTCCCATAAGACTTATTGATTTTCTTGGATAGGTTTACATTTATATTTTACTCTTTTATTTTTGCTAGACTATAGGCAGATTTCAAGTTAGGTGGATTACATATCCTAATAGGTAGCCTAATGTCATCACGTAGCCCACTGTGGAAGTAACTCAATTTATAGGTGTCAAATAGTCCCCTTAATCTATTAGATGGTGCTTCAAACCGAGCCTTGTAATCCTCCATGATACCATTTTTCCTCAACCTAGTAAGGGTCTCCATCGGGTCATCATAGGCATTTGGTCCAAATCTAAGTAACAAAGCCTTGATCAATGAATCTGAGTCAGTCATTTGCCCCAACTCCTCTAAGTCTTGGAACCATATCAGGGCTCTACCCTCCATGTGAAATGATGCTAATCTTATGCAATGTTGTGGCAGAGTGTTATGGAATGCAAAAAATTAATGCACTTTGTAGATCTAGCTAGTCAGATCTTCACAATGGAAAATTGGGAAATCTAGGCGCACAATTTTGGCTTGCACCTTTACCCCTATATCTTTGGTTGATTTCCTCCTCCCTCATGTGGACATCTGAAGAAATCCACCTGGGTTGCTGTTATGATTTTCTCTCTGCAGTGTCACTATTAAAGCTGCCAACTATTGTACAATGGAACCTGTCAATCTTTTGAGAGCTAACATTTCAATTTCTTAGTTTTGATATTGAGATCCTCTTGATTTTTTAGAGCAATGAGCCCATCTTGTAACTGATTCAATCTAGTGCCCTCAAGCATGGAATGTATTCAGCAAGCATAAAGACTGGTGCGTGATGCCCCCAAAGTCCGCTTAGGATTTGATGGAAATTGAAACGTTAGGACATGCAACACAAAATTACATACCCTCGTTCATGACATATATTTTTAACATACATTGTACCAAAATAACTAAATCCTAAAACAACTTTCATTTCGTTTATATTTAACCAAAATCATCATTTGTCCATATAAGTCTTTATCACAAAATAAACATTGTACTGGAGTAAGAACTCCTTAGTTACAGACATAATAAAACCTAAACAATATGCCAAGTTGCTCACGCAACACGGCTATTAATGCCAGGATAACGTTAAAAAACTGGAGTATCTTCTCTAATAGCTCCTCTTTGCTAGTCCCCGATCTACTCCACCTCATCCAATCTAGGGTGTGTTGCTCCATCGATTCCTGACACAACTTCTACCATTTCGGGAGATGGTAGTTGAGACTACTACAGTGAGATTTTTCAATCTCAACAAGTTATACATCTAAGCTACCAATAGTATATCAAGTATGCACGATACAAACATGACATGTATGTATGAAAAACATAGATTTGCTTTTGCAAAAACAGAACTTTAATGACATTAGAGCTTTTCATACTTCATGACGTGCTAGCTTTCATAAACAATTTCATTCATTCTTATTTTGAATTTATAGAAAAATGGACTCCCCATAGACCGTGTGCTTCTGTTGGTACCGCATCACATCACAGGTCCGTATACCAACTGTGAGTATGTCATAAGAGGTTTACCTCATGGTAGTTCGAATTAACCGTTACCATGAGTCTTAGCAGCACCCACCAGCGTTAGGTGCCTTTCGGAACCTTTTGGTTCCTTTTGAAGTCTTGTTGACTGTTATTTGTCAACCCAGAGGACTCCACTGCATTTTATTTACTCCAAAGTAGACATGGAAGTTCCACTAGGATAATCTCATATCCTAAAATTTGAAGTCGTGATAAAATATAACATTTCATGCTTGACTCATTTCATGATGGACTCGTATGCCCCATGGCATGTCTTCATGATTTATGACATATTCATGTTTGATACATATGACAACATGGCATGACATTAACATTGTGAATATAATAAATATATAATTATAACATGGTTTACTTGCATGAATTTTACAATCTTACATACTATAATACACTACGAGTAAGTTAGAAGCTAACTTAGAGCACTAGCATTAGTTTCTCTATATGAATATGCAAAATCACATCATTTGGAGATTAATTTTGCATATCAAGAAAAACTTCCACAATGGATTATGCATCTTTGAGCCAAATAATAAAAAAATATTATTATTTTTTTATTTTTTTATTTTTTTCCTAAAATTATTATTGTTTTATATTTTTTGCAATTAGCACCCACTGCAAATTCTATCATTTGACCTGTGCTAAAAAATACCAATTTCATGTATCCGAATATTACTAATTTCATATATCAAAATGACCAATTTCATCAACAAAATATTAACATGGCAAGGAACACATTATTCAAAACCCTGGTTTTTGGTCAAATTAGAATGAAGTTTTCTTCCATGATTGATAGCTTGAAGTCTCCCACAATGGTGCAAAGCTATGTAATGCGGTTCGAATCCATGATTCCCTAGTGGCGCAAAACTATTGAAATGGACTTTTGTATCTATTTATAAGCACTTAAAAATTCACGTGTTTAAGACCAACCACCACATAATAACAATAATAATACTCCAAGAGATATGCTCATTTAGAATAACAATCAGAACATGACATAAATGCTTCAACACTGAATATAAATGAAATATTGGATTAGCATTATTGCAAAATATCAACTACCAATCAAAATCAATAGGGCATCCAATTGCAGACAACCACACAACTTTACATATTTCCTAACACTAAAAATTCTCAGAAATGCAAGTTATATTTGCAAAGAGTTAGCTATACCAACCAATTACATTCACTGCATCATCAACTTAATACAAATTTCATGTATTAAAATCAACTTAATACAAATTTCATAAAATTGATTTTAATACAAATCCATACACAAAGTTGATTTTAATACAAATTCCACAAATTTCAAAAGTGATACAAATCAGCAATAGCAAACTAACTTCTCAGCAAGTAGCAAATCAACAAAAGTGAAACACCTCCAACCAGCAGCTCCCACCACCAGCAGCTTCCGATAGTTTCCACAAACAAGTCATCACACAGTCAAAACAATTACAAAATCACACAGAACCAAGCATATAACTATGTACGAGATATGACTTTATTCCTTTGTTCCTCAATAATTTCCATTTGAAGATTATGGAAATACTCATTCTGCATAGAATTCATAGAATCAATATCCAGTTTCATAATTTTCATATAAGTTTTTCTCTTCTTAAGAGCTACTAATTCAGATCTATCTTGTTCAGCCTTAATTTCCATATCAAATTTTCTCTTTTTAAGAAGTAGTAATTCATGAGTATCGCACATGATCATGACCTAGTAAAAAAGATCAGCCTTACTAAACGAAATAAATGTTGTTCATGAGAAATGAACCCAAGTAGCAGCAAAACCAATGTCTTTATCCGGAGATTAAAATCAGAATGTCATGCCATTTTAAAGCCCACCAATCTGATTATATTCATAGAGAATGGAGAACATTCTGATTTAACTTGCTGTTATTTTGCCAAATGCTTGTGGCATGGTTGACATAACTCTCAGCCTCCAAAAAGGAGGTCTGGAGTTCGAGACCCCCCGCTCCACTAAAAAAAAACACAAAACTTGCTGTTATTTTTTTCCTGGTTTATCAGTTCTATAGTGTGTGTATATATGCAATACTAGTGAACTGACATGATTCTTTTTTCTTCTGTTTTTTCAGGCAACGGCGGGGCTGGCTAGAGTATATTTTCTTTTAGGGGGGAGGGGGACCAGCGATGATACTTGTTAGAAAAAAATAGTCATAAACTTGCGTGACGTATATTTAAATTCAATGGAAAATAGTGGGAAAATCAATTTTCTTTCAATGTTATATATGATCTAGTGTTTTGCTTTGTCAATGCATAGGTCATTGGATCTGATAAGTTCTCTGTTTTCCTAAAATTGGAAAATTCTAGATTTTGTTTTTCTCTTTCTTTTTCAATCTTTTTTCCTCGAGATCTCTCACAATCCACAGGCACATTTTCCATGTCTTCCCCTATAGGTATTGAGTTTGGAGTAATACCTGAACGTGACACATTATCTTTTTTTCTTACGAATTCTATGTGTGCTTGCCATTTCGGTTTGTATCTCAAAAGATTCCAACAATGATCCATGTTGAAATTGATTTTTTGGATCACTTGATACAAAATTTTTGCCTTATCAATCTACAAAATAGTGGAACAATTAGTACTAATGTCATTGCAAATACTTAATAATTAGAATAATAAAACATTGAAAAAATCAATATACCTTGTCTAGCGCAGTTGTATCGCTTGGATGCATTCTTTCAACTTAGGCTATGCAACTACAAAATTTATTGACACATTTTTGAATGGTTGACCACCGATTGGTCAAAGAGGGTACAGACCGTTCTTGACTATTAGATTTTTTATAGGTTAAATAGTAATCATAAATTCTACTCCACAATTGTGTGGAGGGTTGGTCAGTTTCCCGTATGGAGTCTATATTAATGTTAAGTCAAGGTAAAACGAGGAGAGTATCTTCCTCTGCAGTAAATGACACACTATGTTGGAATTTTTGTTTAGGTACCCTTTTTTTTCCTTTGGGATTGTCGTTTGGGCATCAACATTTGCACAATCCATAGGGGTTGTTAATACCACCCCCACCACTGTTTAATTGGTGAATAAATGATCCTTACCAATTAAACAGTTCATCATTCAACAAAATATTGAAGGATAAAATATTATTAAAACAAAAAACCTAGCAGTTTCAAAATAGCAAATGACCCAAACCAGCAGAGCATGCAACCAGGGCCACCACACAAAACAATTTCCATTAGGATGACAAACAGTTTCCATTAGCATTACAGAGGAGATATGCTCAGATAGACCAACTTAACACAAAGGAGCAAATGTTCTGGCTTATCTTTGTGGGGCATATCATATAGTAAATGGTACCAATTTTTTTCTATTTTGAAAACAATCATCCAATCAAATGTTGCACCCAATCAAACACAACAACACAAACAATGACAGCAAGCACTGCTTCTGCAGATGACTTCACCTTCATGCTGATACATTCAATGTGGTTTGGTATAAGGTGGGTTTCACCGATATTTGGTAGGTTTTTTCTATTTCTTTAATTTCAAGGGATTAAAAAAATGGGTCTCAGGACAATTGAATGAGGCAATTACTATATATTCATCATCAATATTTTGCTTGAACTGGTTTTGAAAAACAAAACAAAACAAGACTAATTTGTGTCTAATATAATTTGCTTTGTGTACATCTGCATACGTCGCCTCCATTTTTCTATGAAGAAATGGATAGTGTGAAGACAGATTCTTCCTAGTAATGATAATAAAATGGATCCAAATACAGACTAAATTGGGAGTGGTATAGAAAGCGGGTAAAGACATGACAATTGTTTTCTATGATAAGATTGCTTGGTCAACACAAACATCTTACAAAAGTAAACTTCTATAAGAAAACAAAGTTTTAGGACTCTTGGAGAAATTCAATAAACAATTTAATCACAACGATTACAAACATGCCCCACAAAAAATATCTATTGTACTATATCTGAATCCCTAAACTTATTACAAACAAATTTTGTAGAAAAACCCTAAAATGAACCCATTAAAAATAATAAAGAAAAACCTTAAAATCACCCATTAAAAATAGTAAAGAAAAATGCTATATTCGACACCCATTAAAAACATCTCTATACTAAAGATCAACCCTTCTATACTAATAAAAAATTAAAAAAATATAGAGAGAATTCGAATTTACCGTATATTAGACATTGAAGAGACACGACGGTGGCAGAGTGTTGCGCCAATGGAGGATGTGTAGTCATGGTGAGGATGTGTACTGACAGTGAGGATGGCAAAATCAAAGAAAGAGAGCACTCGTTGGTGTTGGTGTCGAGGGTGAAATTTTTGCTTTCGGATTTCAGTCCATGTTGGTGTCGAGAGAGAGAGAGAGAGAGAGAGAGAGAGAGAGAGAGCAAGGAGAAAGAGAAGTTTCGAGAGAGGAGTTTATTTTCGTTGGTGTCAAGAGAGAGAGGGGGATGAGAGAGAAAAAAGTAATAAAATAAGATTTAGGGAGTGAACAGTGTATTTTCAAATTTAGAGAAATATTGTTCATAGCTATGTATATTTTTGGATATGCATAATCCAGTCCAATTTAAAGTCATATTATGCAAATATGTAGATGTAAAATCCAATGCTAGTACTTTTACAAATTTCTCTATGCAAAAAAGTAGAGCGGGCTGAAATTAGAGATATTCTAGGATTAGGAAGTCTCATTTATCTTAGAAAAACCAAACTTACAAACCCCAGAGTAGTGTTTGCAAAACTGCCCCTTAACTTTGGAAATTTTACAAACAAGCCTCTAAAATTTCAACAGTTACAAACCGGCCTCAAATTTTACTAAACTTCACAATGATAACTTATTTTCCATTCTAAGTCCATTTATGAACTTAGAATTAACAAAAACACTCATCTAGTATGAAATCCCTAGCATGCATACTATTTGATGTGATTTTTGGCACTCCTTGCATACTATTTATGCTATAATTCGAATTTAACATATGTCCAACTCTTAATTCTTACTTTAGTGACATGTTAAGACACCATTCATACAATGATCATGGTCTACTTGTCAAATGAAGCAAAAAACTCAAAACATAAAAAATCATGGAACCCGAAATTGTAGTATGACATCTCTAGCATTTCTCTTGCAAATGACTTCAAGAACCTTAATAAATCACCAATCCTATCTTCTATATTGCTAAGAACTCATTCATAGTTTGATAATATATAACAACAATCAATAAGATTCAAGATAACAAAAGTTAGAAATCGGTTTTGTGCCATAAACCCTAAACCGATTCTTACATGCTTTGTTATAGGCTATCTTGACTTGATCCTTAGGTAGCATGCAAGTTTTTATGAACTAAATCATTCATGCACTTCATATACATGTCTTAGTTAGGCCTTAGTATCATTTTACAACTATCACAACAAGCTTCATCATTAAACAAGCAATATGCCAAGATCCTCAAAACTTGCATCAAACCATATATCCTTGCATATTCATCAAAACTCAACCTAAAACCCTAATTACAAGGGTCAAAATACAACTCAAAACATAGATTCAACTCACATTAGCAATAGTTTATAGGATGCAATCATTAATCCAATTTTCTAGGGTTCAAAGAATAAACTTAAACAAAGGACTTCATGCTTAAAGATTTCGGTTTTCATAACCCTAGTGGAGCATACAAACTTTTCTAATAAAATCTCTTGTGCTATAAATCAACCAAAATATTTGCACTCCAAAAAAATACTAACATTATTATGACCGAAATATCTATGACCAAACAACACCTCAACACAAAATTCCCAAGGCATACAAAGCATGCTAGTCGAAACACCACTTCCATACTTTCAATATTCAACCACCAGAAGTTTAAGGAAAAATGATACAACACTCCACTAACAAGATCATGACTTAAGGTAACTTAGAATAGAAGAGATGAGGTTTGAAAATTAGACTTACAAAGCATTGAGTATAAAGAGAAAACTTAGCACCTTCTCCCTCAAGTTTCTCACTTGGTTTGCTTTAAAAAATGCCAAAGTGTGAAAGTTGGCTTTTATGTAAGTGAAGAGAATTGTTGGGGCATGAGGGATTGAAGGAGATGAGGAAGGGTTGATGGGAGAGCTTGCTTGAAAGCCTTGACATAGTCTTGGGCGGATTAGGCTAAGTGTTGGTCGAATGGGTGGGGTGATGGAAGTGAGTGAGTTAACTTGAGTTTAAGTTCACTATTTGGGATTACATGAGGGTAAAAACTAGATCATGGGGTTGGTCAATCAAGGGTGTCTTGCTTGTGGAAGGAGCCAAGGGATGGAGGCCATTCGATTGGGGCAAAATTGTTAACACCCGATTGCACCTATTTGGGGTTTAGTTGGGTTTGGTTGGGGTTTCAAGCTCCAACTCAATTGGGGTTGGTCAATGGAAGGTACCATGGTGTAAGAAAGTGGATGAGGGTTTAAGAGAAGTACTTGGAGTGTGATGGTTGCCTGTAAGACTTGCTTAAGTCAAGAGGGAAAAAAAGAGTCAAAACTGAGTCGGCTATTTGGAATTTGGGGTTTCGACTTCTCTCATGAGATTTGGGGTCTCAAACCCCCTTTTGAGAGCTAACCAAGAGAGTACATGGTTGGTTGGAATAGTGTGGTGGGTTTGAGAGGGGCATAATCATGTAACAGAGCGTGTTGTCTGCTTGATTCTCACTTAACCTCCTTACACAAGTGTATTTCACTTGACCTATGTAAAGTTAGTTCTAAATAGAGGGCGGTGATGGTGCCATGTGTCCAATGAGTTTTTTTAGTGATCATAGGCTGATTTGGACATTGACATTGTGATGTGATAGTTGGTTGGTGATGTGATATGCTAGATCCCACGTGGCACTCTCCAATTGACCCATTTGTCATCCAAAAATCTTAAAACTTTTTATTACACCATAAAATCTTAAAACTTCATACGACTCTAATGATGCAATCCGTTTCTTCTAATTATGATCCTAAATGCCTAAAAAAATTCCAAAAGGCGATTTATCCCCATAGCGGCTCATAATTCGACTATGCTAATAAACTAAAATCTAATTGATTGTTCGATCCATGAAATCCTCCTACGTTTTCATGGCATACCTAGAGTCCAACGAAATCCCTTCTATTAGATTTCTTTCGGGGCGTTACAAACTGGTATCTCTTTGATACCACTTTGTAACACACCCCAATTGTTTGATGGAAATACACAGGTAATAGCTCACTCCGAGTGGAGCAACTCCGTATGAAGAAGAAGAAGAAAATAAGAGAGACAAAGAGAAAAAGTTCTATAACATTCCATAATGACCTTACAATACTCTACCTTCAATACATATACTATCAGGCAACCATAACCGAAAGTAAGCAATATAGGCCATGGGCCAGTTCAAATACAAACGTAAATAGCAATAGTCCAAAGTAAAGCAAACTAGGTCCTAATGAAAAAGGTCCTGGTTCATCAGAAATAACTCACCAAGTCTAATAAGAAAACTAAGATGATGCTTGAGGCCGTGAAGCCCATCAAGCCCAACCTATGTTGCAAGCAGATGCAACTTCTGTTCTCCATTGACCAACTGACAAGAGTTATCCCACGCGTACTTAGATCCCCCCTTCCTCTTTCCTATGTCTGGAGGCTTCATTCCACAGCCTCTCTTCTCCGTACAAACAAATCTATGCTTGTCACAATTTCCAAAACCTAAATTGACTCCTTGACCAGCCATAGGATGAACTGAGTGCTTGGCATCTCCAATTAGAACGACACTGTCTCCTCTTAAGCTAACAAAATACGTTTCTAACAAGCTTGACTTAGGATGAGTAGCCTATCAATTGTCAAGTGTGCACTGAAGTGGTACAAAGTGCTAGTGCATACTTGATTGGTTCATGTAAAGCGCATATATTAAAAATATGCATAAGCACTAAAATTCTACAAAATACAAAATAAAATAAATAAAATAAAAAAGCCTTAAAACAGCAAGACCGTAATATATTTACTTTATTAAATCAATTTGTAGGAGTTCTATGCGACATGGCAATTAAGTAAACAACTAATTATATAAATTTATATAATTCTTTTGTGGTTTTCTAAATATACACGTTTATGATATTTCATCAACAAAATCAAATTAAAGTGTATGGTTGAAGCTAGGTGGGAAGAGCTAGGCTATGTGCATTCCAAAGGCCAAAGTTGACCGTCGGCCAACATTCTTCATCTTGAAAGGCTACCTGAGGCTGGCCCAATTAAGCCTACATTGAATTTCTCTTTGACCCAATCAATCATCTCTACAAAATATTTATTTTATTTTATTTTCCACTTTATTACATGACTTCTCTATGGCCATTCTTCTTCTTCTTCTTCTTTTGTTTTTTTACAGAGAAGTTAAATGTAGTCATATTATTTTCTTTTTTATGTCGGGGGACCTCTCCAAGGCAGAGCCATTCGAACCCACCCTGTAGAGTAAACTTATGTCTCGTACACTGCACCTTCAGAAGTTTCCCTGCACGAAACTTAAATGTAATCATATTATGTTAGAAGTTAAAATTTGAACAATTATATTCTTGCATCTTGAATGGAAGGGAAAAGAGTAAGCCACCCCAACCTCTTTTTTAAGTGATCTAGATTAATTGGTTTTACCTTCTTTACATGTTATATTGTAAAATAGAAACACCACCTAAAAGGAGCATCATGCCATCATTCAGTCCCTTTTTATCCCCTAACATCAATGATTGTTCTCACACCACCAACTTGTTAGAGTCTCATTCCATGAAAGCAAAAACAGCATCAAGAGTACAAGAGAAGGGAGAAAAGAAGATGCCCGCCCATCCCTTGCTGTGATTAGAAACAGTGAAAAGTTGGGCATTCTCTCCCTTTTGTTTCACCCATTTCACCTCACTAATGAGTGCCAAGGCAAAAGCAAAAGTAAAACAATCCTTAGTGGAGGCGGAAAGAAGCATGATTGTACACCCTTCCACATCCATATTTTTCCAACCTAAAAATCAATCACAACCCCACATCCCAAAGAGGGCCATTCCACTCTCTTATATGCAAAGCAAACCATAATCATTAGGAGATAACCCACACATTAACAACATAAAAAAAAAAAAAATCTTATCCCTCTCATCATGCTTCCACCATTTCCTTTGTTTGCTCTGATGCCAATCCAAAACCCAAATAGCTCCAAGGCCGGTCATGGTATCTATAAGTAGAAACGGTAGGGAGAGGTAGAGCTTCGTTGTTTGTACTCCTAGCGGCGTCGGCGCAAAACAGGTGCACTGCTTTAGTGTGCTCTTGCTATGTACCATCAAGGAGTTTGGACAACAGGGGTGAAGAAAGTAACAGAAGCAGCAATAGCAATAACACCACGAAGCAATCCCCTGCAGAATAGAAAGATGGGGTCATGGAAAAGCTCCATAATCATGAATTACAACTTCAAAATAAGAGCAATGGGAGCAGCTACTGTAGGAGAAGTGGGACTAATGGGCTTCAAATTGAACGCCCTACACTCAAGAGTAATATCAAGAAAATAACAATAGTGGGTGTGGGTGTGGGTGATAATCAACAAAGGATAGAAAAGAGGAAAGTTAGTTGGCCGGATGCTCATGGCAAAGATATTGCTCATGTCCAAGAATTTGAACCAAGGTAAATCATCCCCACCCACTTTCCTTTCATGATGAGCTTCTTTCTGTTAGATTAATACAATTATGTGAAAATTGTTAGGACAAACAACATATCAACAACAAATTCAGCTGGTTTTTAGTCAGAGTTAAAAGCAGATAGAAAAAACTAGTCGAATAGAGCAAACCTTTTCTAAACTAAATATGGGACAACTAGAGAAATTATTTACTAGTTAGCTAGTAGCTGTTATGGTGAAAGATAAGGAAGCTTTGGAACCAAAACCCACCATCAAAACTGTGTACTGAAAGCTTAGGTTGAAGACAATTTACATATATACTTCTAGTCTTTTAGCTAGACTGACTCTGCTATACTTCTCACTTTTCTTTTGTTTATAGTGTGTCAGAAGATGGGGAACTTGAGGGAGTAAGGAACTCTTGTGTCTGTGCCATTCAATGAAACAAGGTGTCTAAGGTATGATGCCCTGCTTCACAATGATCACCTGTGCAAGTTTTTAAAAACTCCAATAAACATCAAGTGTACAAGTATATAAACCTCTGAATGATGCATGATTTCCGTACCAGTATAATGACCATATGAGGAGCTAACCTAATAATGTGATTATTTCAAAATGATTCTGATGCTCAAAAGGTATATCTCATGCTGAACCATTTAAATCATGAATCTTCAAAAGTTATGAATGGGGAAGATACTATGTAACATTGATGGGAGCCATTCAGGTGTGCATTAATGGGGAAAAAGAAATAGTAAGTCTTGATTGATGGGAGCCATTCAAGTGTATCAGAACTTGAGGCACCATGTAGAAGTAATAAACCACAATATGTAGGGACTCAAATGACACTTGAGCTATAGCCGGGGCACCTATTTTTCTGTAGTCATCATATCTCGGAATAAAAAAATATGATAGATATAATGGGAATAGCTTTTAGGAAGGTCACGCTGCTCCTCAATTGAAATCACAACAATAAAAAATAATTCACTAAAACATATGCATATATAGGTTATAAAGTGTTGCTGCAAGCCGGAAGAAGCAAACGAATGCAAATATACATCTAGAAATAGTCTTATATTCTTGCAAATGTTTCTACTTTATAATGCTGAATCAGTACTGTTGATGATTACGTACAGTTTGAAAACTTTCTGCATATGACCCCATGACATTTCAAATTAAGTCATGTTGATGAATAATCTCACATTGTCTGTGGACAAGCTCTTGAGCATGTTTATAAAGAATGAGAAATCATCTCTTGTTGAACCGGTTTTATGAGATGAGTTAGGCTCATGAATTTCTTTATAGTATTAGAGCCTACTACAGGACGAATGGAGGCCCACACTACTTATCCCGTGACAATGACCAGAAAAAATACTGGTCTACACGCGAGGGAGGGTATTGAAGAATAATCTCACATTGTCTGTGGACAAAGTCTTGAGCATGTTTATAAAGAATGATCAATCATCTCTTGTTAAACCGGTTTTATGAGATGAGTCAGACCTATAAATTTCTTCAAGTGTCATTCTTGATTCTTAAAGGTTGTAGATAGGTGATTTGACTATTTACTAGTATCAATAAATATTCCTTATACACATCTTACATCATAAATTTATGAAATGTGCATGAATTACTTTAACACTTGTCACAAATTAAGTGTAACTCGGGCTTTGGCATAGGCAGCCATGCATACAACCATGCATACAGAATCTCGATCCTAGCTAGCTGTTAGGCCAAGCTCAAAATACAGATCGTAATACTAGGTCATTGTCTGATTGCATCCCTACCTAGCACTACTGCACTAGCAGCATGGACCACATATATACCTTCAAAACGTATACTTACTCATGCACATGTTATTCCTCGCAGATGTTTTATAGAATTTCCATGAACTCAGTCCATGAAATAAACGCTTATTGTTTGGTGCATATATATATATATATATATATATATATAGAATACATTGGCTTTTCGATTCACATGACTTTAAACTATCAATAGTACTGTGATCAATTTGTATCCTAAATTACCAAATCTTATCAATTTGCACCATCGGTCAAGTTCTGGCAATTATGATTGTGCTATGTGCCCTATTTTTCGTCGATTTTAATGATAAGATCATCTTGATCGGGTCTGAATTGCCAATTTCAGCAATTTAATTAAGATGCTAATTATTTGAAATTTTGATGGTAAACGGTGATAATTGTAGGTGCATGCATGCTTCTCTCAAATGATTACATAAACAGTTGATTTTCTTTTCATACATGTAGATGTGAATCATGTGATATTTGCTTGAAAGTCGACTGAACACCTAACTACGAGGTGAGAACGTTACTCAAACAGTATCTAATGCAAGAAGTACTCAAGCTAGCTAGCTAGCTACTTGTGTGAGCTAGGCCACTTGTGAAAGGCTGTACATATTTTGCACCAACCAAAAAGAATAAAAAATTCTTGCATTCATATTTCTGAATACTGTTAGATTAGCTGCCATATCAAGCTGTTTCCTTCATAATCTTAACAGCTACGGATTATGCATGAATTCATGAGTATTGCACATGATCATAACCTAGTAAAAAAGGTCAGCCTTACTAAACGAAATAAATGTTGTTCATGTAGAACCCAAGTAGCCAGCAAAACCAATGCCTTTATCCGGAGATTAAAATCAGAATGTCATGTCATTTTGAAGCCCACCAATCTGATTATATTCATAGAGAATGGAGAACATTCTGATTTAACTTGCTGTTATTTTGCCAAATGTCTATGGCCTAGTTGGCATAACCTCCTGCCTCCAAAAGGGAGGTTTGAAGTTCGAGACCCCCCTCTCCACTAAAAAAAAAACACAAAACTTGCTGTAATTTTTTTCCTAATTTATCAGTTCTATAGTGTGTGTATATATGTAATACTAGTGAACTGACATGATTATTTTTTCTTCTGTTTTTTCAGGCAACGGCGGGGCTGGCTAGAGTATATTTTCTTTTGGGGGGGAGGGGGACCAGTGGTGATACTTGTTAGAAAAAAATAGTCATAAACTTGCGTGATGCATATTTTAATTCAATGGAAAATAGTGGGAAAATCAATTTTCTTTCAATGTTATATATGATCTAGTGTTTTGCTTTGTCAATGCATAGGTCATTGGATCTGATAAGTTCTCTGGTTTCTTAAGATTGGAAAATTCTAGATGGATGTTTGTCCATGAAAATACCTCTCCAAGCATATGAAAGCCCTTGCTTCTTACTTATATACTTCTCCCATGAAGCTGTCTGCATTGAGCTTTTAATTTTAAGAGTAACATTGGATATGGCCATAAACTCAATTATACTTTAAGGTGAATGCCTGGAAAGACCAGAAAGAACCAAAATATTCAAGATGAGCTGGTAAATCATGTATCTAGAGGTTGATCCAATGAGGAGAGATATCAAGAAGATCAAATTGGAAACGTTTTCAGATGTACATGCTCGTGATTGGAAGCAGCGTGCTATGTCTCCAACAAAAAATCTATGTGCAATCACTTTTGCGTACTCTTTGCACACTCTACCAATATGATTGGCTGCATCACTTTTTTTTAATATAAAATAATTCATTTGGTCAATCACATCGATGGAGTGTGCAAAGAATACGTAAAAATGATTGTATGTAGCAGAACTCATGTTTTCCAATCCAGAGAGGACGAAGTAGATTGCATTGTCATCAAGTGCATGGAGGGGACTTGATAGTGGTAAGAAAGGTTTGAAAATGAAAGAAAAACACACAAGAAAATAAGACCTTGACCAAGAGTTCGCCCGCCCAAAGAAGAAAAAATAAAAAGTTCTGGTTATTTATGGCGACAACTGACAAATGTAAGCAACTTGGAATGCAAAAGTATAGAACTGAAGCATCTACCTGAAAACAGAACTGAATACTTTTTGCTGTCTGTGAGAAAAAAGAACTTTTTTTTGCCTCTTCATCCTGATTTGTTATCATTCCAATTTCTCCTGTTATCATTCCAACCCAAGCATCTAACTTTAAAGATCGATCCCCACCGACAAGAATAATCTTTATATGGTTTCAAAAAATAAAACTGTCGAGTTGGTGACAAGAAGACACCACGGCGCAATAATGCCTCAGAAGAATAAAAGAATCAAAACCCAAATAAACAAATTGTTCATCTTGTTACAAGTTCTTGATATTGACAGTAAAAATGAAAAAGAAAAACAGGAAATTATAAAGGGTAATAATATCTGCAGCTGTAAATGAAACCTCATACAAACTGGAGTGGACTGTTGATCATCCCTGTGAGATTAAAGGTAAATCCGACAGTAGGATGAAAGTGAATCAAGTAATCTAAAATGGTGATAACACCCACCAACGACAAGCAATTGTTGCAAAAATCACAATTTTCGTTTCTATTTTCCACCCCCACAATAGTTTACTGGATTTTCCCTTGACCAAAGCAAGCATGCATCGTCACTCTCCAAATAGAAAAAGCATGGCCACCTACTTTCTCCCCTCACTATCATGAATTTATAGATTAATGAAACTATATGTCCTATCTGTATCTGCTGAGTTCCCTTAGTAAGATAAATTATCGTTTTACATTTGGATCTTACTCTCGACACCGACTTCATTGCTTATGACTTTTTCCTTTCTTTGATTTGTTCTTCTCCTGCATCTTCTTTTTCTTAGCTTCAGCAGTAGTCCAACAGTAATCTTGGGGAATTGCAAATGGGTCTTGAATATTTTCTATCCTACTGCTAGAGCTGGCAGTGGATGAGCTAGGGCGTTGATAAGGGGCTTTTATCCACTGAAACCAAGATGAACTCGACGAATACATCACTGATGGGCTCTCTCGCCCTGCAGCAGAAGGGCTTGAAGGGGGCGTTGAGAACTCATCCAATGGCTGTAGTTCTTCAAACTTGGTAAAAGTAACCAGAACCCTAATAGTGGGAACCACTGGGATAGCAACCTGTATGCATAAAGATTATTATTTTATCAAACAGTCGCGAAGGAACAAAAGCAACACTATTAACAAGAAAAAACAAGGACTACAAATCAATTGATGATTCAAAGAAAACCGCCTGGTCAGAACAGAATAGCTTTCAAAACCAGAAAGAACAAGTAGAAAACATACCACAAAACAACAGAATACATTTTCCAACAAATGCGACAAAAATCCATGATAAAATTGCATAACTTATCTAGTGCAGATACACTAGATACAATTGTTTGGACTTTGACATATTTCAATGCGTCCAACAATGGAGATTATATATAAAGACCAGAAAAGCCTTTAACTCATTCACAAGTCGTTTCTAACCAGCATACAATTATAGAAAGTTTCAGAAGAAAAGCAATTTTCTTTTCCCCACTTCTCTCCAATGGCACCTAGGCTTTGACTGAAGTTGTATGCAGGCTGCATTAGTGCAAGACTAAGAACTCTCTTTGTATCAACAATGCAATTTGACACATATCCTGGGTTTCTTTTACTGAATTTCTCCAGAAAGAGATTGTAGAACAAGACAGTACGATTATCTGCACCAAGTAATGGACAAGAAGATTGCTTTCTTCATTCCCAGTAATATATGAATGCCAACAAGATTATGCCATAACAGGCTACAAGGCATCGTTCGAAGAACATACAAAACATTTTCTAGATGCCATCCGACTGTAGATACTCTAGGTTGATAAGGGGTAGAGTCCAGCACTTGAGATTGACCATAGATAATATTTCACAAGGAATGAGGATAGGATTGCCACAAGACCTGCTGCTATAATCTATGTTGCAGAATTCATGGACGACATGGAGAGTAATCCAACATGTTACAACCACATGCAATGAAGGCCGAGAAATGAGATAGTAAGAGAAAGCAACCTAATTCACATTGGAGTAGGGGCAGAGGGAGGCCTAAAGTAATATGGGCAGAAAGAAGATATGATCAATGGGAGTTTAACTTGTTTCTATACTTATAAAAAAAAAGAAGATATGATCAATGGGAGTTGAAAGAGAATGCGGTTAGGGATAAAAACAAGCCAAAGCATAAGAGAATCAAACTAAAGAAACAATTAGAGACCACTATGACCATCATGAAAAAGACATTTTCAATCAAGATCTCAGCATAACACAACAATAAAGCTCGTGAACAGGTGAGCAACAGGGTATTAGATGGACTTCAAAAACTTTATTCCAAACAATACTAGCAGAGTCAGAAACTTGCTGCCCTCTTTGTAACAATAAATGCACTAAGTGATCTCATTTCCTAAGAAGTTCACACACACAATGCTGCTCCTGGACACCCGGTGGCAATAAAAAAAAGTTCACGCGCACACTATCACCATCCATATAGGTCATGAGATTGTTTAACTCATCCAGAAGGCCACTGCAAGACCAAACTTCAATAAAGGTCAGATCTGAAACCCTAATGCAAAACAGTTCCTCCAAAGAGGTCTATCCCTACCACAGTGAATAGCCTTGACACAATAGCTAAAGCAGGGAGCAGGGATACAAAAGCAGAAAAATTATTTTTCAGAGAAAAATACATGACCTAAGGTTATTGAAAGATGAAACATACCTTGACAGGAAAGGTTCCCATTGGAAGCTTGGTAGTAAGCAGTTCCCTCAAACGACGAATTGCCTTAACCTTATTTGCCAGAATGTCGAGCAATGGCAGCAATTCTTCAGTTTGTAGCGGAAAGTTTGGGGAAAGCCACAGAATAGGCCTCAATCCTTTCTTATACTCATTCTCACGGACAGCATCCTTGTGGCGATTTCTGCTTTCAGAGCTCATAGAAGAAGATGTTTTGGTATCCCTCCCTCTACGGTGCTCATCCCCTCTTATGACAATCTCCACAGAGTGTCTTCCCGGTTTGGGCTGATTTCTGGTGGGAGAATCTCCCAGTAGATCACTCACCTTGTCATCCACACAGAGAGAATTTCTCGGTGGAACAGTCTTCTTCGGTGCTTCATTTTTTGAATCCCGTTTCCTCCATCCAGCAAACCATCCTTTCTTTTCCTGCTTAGATTCTCCATTTCTACAGCCATTCACATCTTCCAAAGGAATCTCCCTGTGCTCGTAAGAACTATGGCGATGCCCAATAATCTCATCACCATTATCAATCGCCGATTCTGATGTATCCAACTTAAGAGCAGCTTCAAGTTGTCTCCTCTCATCCTCTGTCAAAATGTCACTGAGCTCCTCACTATCTGTTTCATTTTCATTGCAAGATGAGAACAACTCATCGTCTGTCATAGCCCCTGGGACTCTCCTAGATTTGATGCTCACAACCACATTGTGCATGTCATATACCTTAGCCTTCCATGCACCAACCATTTCTGTTTTCTCCTGTCGTCTCCATGTTAATTGTGCCAAGAGAACTGCCTGAGTCACATCAATCCCAGGCCTGAATATATTAGTCTGAGACATTGCAGCCACTTCCTGTCGAACCTCTTCTTCAGTAGCTGGAGAACCAGCACCATCCAAAGCATTCATGATCTCTCTATCCTTGTGTGAAATCATGCAAAGTGACCCAGGAGGAATCTTCCCATCCTCAGACCCATCGCCAAGGAAAATAATACTCTGATCTGACCGCTGAATCCTAAAACCATCGAACCCAGCCAAAGTCATGTCTGCCCTCAAATTTGCACCCCTCTTCCAAATTTTGTAAGTATCCGAAGGGGCAATCCTTGAAATAAAAGGAATCACAGAACTCTCAAAGTGGAATGTAATTTCCATATAGAAGTCCCTCATCCTTCGCATAGTTCCTATCAAGCGAGGCAACCGTCTACACCATTTGGCCCAGGCCAATGGCTGGTAGTGCCTAACTATTATCATGGAAATCCCTTCTTCTCTGTGGCATATCGCTTCCTGGAGCGCACTCCACCCTTGTTCATTCTGCAAGCTCCAATCTGCCCCAGCAACCATAAGCATTTCGGTTGCTGTCTCATCACCAAGCTTTACAGCCAAGTGAAGAGGGGTGTCACGGTTTGGAACATCTCGCCGATCGATCACAGCAGCAATTGCATCGGCTTTCTCTTCCTCGGCCATCGAAGCAGCCTCAGTGCGAATTTCGGCTGGGTTACAGAGGCGTGGGAGACCTGCGAGTATCCGCTTGAGACTGGCATAATCCTTCATGGCAATGGCCTTGTGCACAGGGCTATGAGCATATTTTGAAATATCAATACCCGCCATGCCTCAGGGGTAGATATCGCCACCCAGACAAATAAACGCAATTAAACCTCCAATTCAATCATCCAACACTCGAATGCAATGAATGACCGCTGTTTAGGACATAGTATAACCACAATCAGCAACAACTCATCAATTCAGGGGAGTGAATTCAAACAAACGAAACAGACCCAGTTTACAATTAAAAACCAAAATGAGAAATTCCTAGCAGTCTTCCCCAGGAATGGAGTCAGATCCAATTCAAATTACGCAAATGGAACAAGATAACAGCATATAAGACACGGTCGACACCTATCAGAGACAGAAGAAAAGAATCCGGGGTGGGCCCAAAGCAAGGAACCAGGAGGCCAGGAAATCTCACCTTCTCCTTCTCCCACTTCTTCTTTTGCTTCTTCTGTTACCCTCCAAAAAACCAAGACCGAGATTATACACCCAAAGAACCTGAGGCACTCAACCCCACCACCTGTCGCTCTATCTCTCTCTCCCTCTCTCTCTGCAAGTTGAGAAAGAACAAAACATCCTTGTGATCCAATCCAGATCAGACAAATCCAGGAAGACGCATGTGGGTGCTTGAAACAAAATTCTAAAATTTAAAAATAAAAATCAAGGGACAAAATAAGAGTGGAGGAATCTGATAAAGAAATGGAAAAGGGCATAGAATCAAGAAAGCAACAAAACCCCACCATGGAACCAAAGCTCACAAAAATTGTATATGAATAAACAAAAAAAGGGAATCAAAGCAAGGAATTGATACAAAATATGTTTTTTGGTACAAAGACACGAAATTTATCAGAGAATTTACCTCTCTTTAGAGTTCAGAGTATATTAGAGAATGGCAAGTGTGATTGGAAGAGAAAGACTGTAGGAGAGACAGGAGGAGAGGCATCTTTCGTTCTCCCTTTTTTAATTTTATTTTTTTGTTTTCAAGTTTTTACCTTTTTGAACAAAGAAGGATAAGACACAGAAGAAAGAAAAAAGACAGAAGGTCGGAAACGGGAAGAGTCATGTGAGCCAGAAAAGAGGAAACTTTCTTTGAGATTTCCTATTTTTATATTAATTAATGTGATTTAATTGGCTGCTAATTATTTATAATTAATCTGGTTTAATTAGTCTGTTTGACTAAAGGGACTCTGAGCCCTGAGGTACTGCTTTTTATTTTTATTTTTATTTTTTTAATTTTCACAAAGAGAATTTATTTTAATTAATTCAAAAGAATCCAAAATTGGGAGCATTTATTAACCTTGATCGAGTTGTAACTGCTGGAGCCTGAATTCTTTTTTTGAAGGATAGCATGCATTAGCAGCCCACTAGGGTCTACTGTCAGACAGACTGTCATGGTATATGATCCGAACCCGTATCTCAGGGCTCCATGCTTCTTTCTATGCCCCCCTTTCAGCAATTGGTTCTGGCTTTCAAGATCTCATTGGCTGGCCTGCTTGATGCTATATTATTTCTGAAAAAAAAAATTTCATCAATCATTATTTATCACTTTATATCTTATAAAAAATACTCTCATACTCTATAAAAAAATATCTCTATACCTTATAAAAAAACTATAGGTGTGAGGTATGAGAGTGAATAGTAACTGATACATAATGAATCTCTTATTTTTATGATATTTGTTAGGATGATCAGATTATCTTATAAAAATAAATTTCACAAACATTTCTCTATTTATTCTTCTTTGAGATTTGGCAGCACTTATGTTGGCATGATAAATCATACGTGATGAAAAAAATGGAGGTTGGATTTGAATATTTTTTGAAGTTTCTCTTTGATCTACTTTTCTTTATTTGTGAATTCTTACGATGAAATGAGTAATATTATAACTTTGTTTTTGTTACTATTTTATAGATATAAGGATGATATTTCGTCGAGTCTATATTGAATCATGACCTAACTTCAATCACGACGACAATTTAAATTTCACACAACAATTTACTTCTCGTATCAATAAATTAGAAGAGATTTCAACTGACAACCATGTAATTAAATTTAAGGCCCGGTTTGGATGCCCATATGAGATATAAATTATCTCATCTGAGTTGTACTTCATCTTTCATCTACCTATCCAAATGGCAGAATACAAGATTTTATCTCATCTCTTATTTTTTAACCATCACTACAGTAACGATACAGTACTGCTACAGTTGATCTGTTACAAAATTTCATTTCTCTCTACAGTGCCGCTACAGTAACACTAACTACCACATTTTCAATATATATAATTATCTATTAGAATTTTTTATTTTATTGTAATATATAATTAGAAAATTATATTTCAAATTTTATAAAATATAGTATAATAAGTAGATCATAATTAGAATAATTTAGTTTAACAAAGAAATGCGTTCATATTTGAGAATCTTGAAATAATCACGGCCAACTAAAAAAAAATATTTTGGGAAAGTCAAAATATTTATGAGTTCTTAAATTAATAATAAATATTACTTATTTTTAATATATTCATAATATTTTATACCCAATAATTAAAAATACATTTCAATAATTGGTAGAACCCATCACTTTATCAAATCTAAAAAAAGTTAAAAACATCTCATCTCACTATCCAAACATTTTTTTTTTTTTTTACAAAATATCTCACTTCATCTCATTATCCAAACACACACACTTTTTACAAACTACGTCATCTCATGTTAACTCGAAAATCTCACTACTATTAAAAAAATCTCATCTCATGAACTATGTAACCAAACGAGGATTAAGTTTTTCTAGTAAATCAAGATAATTAGAAAACCCATTCCCTCAATTTAAAAATAATAACAAAAAAATAGATTGAGCTGTTCTATGGTGTTTGAATTGCTAACATCTTTGGCTTTAATGCACCCTCCATTATCATTCCAAGTTTTAATGAGTAATTCATCTCAATTATTATGTAACGGACAACACACTAATTGTTTGATCGGTTTCAATCTCATAAAGGATACTCAGAAGTTGTTATGTGAAAGAATGGAAACAACTTTAATGTGAACAACAAACACACATTAATTCCAATAATTTAGGGATTTGCAGTCTCATAAATCACGCATGTTTATTTGGAATTGGCACTCCATGATTGTAATCCAGGCTGCAATTAGCTTTTTGAAGAACAGCTGAGCTGAGAGCAGAGCAGGGTTGTGGCCCTGTGGGTCGGAGGGGCAACTTGGCCAGCAGGTTGCCCTCGATTACTGCACTTGATTTTGCTATTGCCCTTTCAGGCATTTGGCATAACGAATCCAAACGAGCATATCCAATACTAACAGCAAAAAATCAAAAATATATTAAATACAAATAAAGTCAAAATCCGCCTCCCCATTTTTTTTTTTTTTTTCAAGGAAAATGCTAGTCTTCCATTCATTCTTCCTGTTGGAAGTTATTGTTGGGACTTTTTATTTTTATTTTATTTTTTTTTACTTAATAATTAAGTAAGTAGTTTTTAATAATATTATGATTTTTTTTATTTTTTTTTAAATATTTAAAATTTTTAAAAAAAACATGAAAAAAAAATTAAAATAAAAATACAAAAAACAACTAGCGGGAGAACCAGCGAGATCTCCCAACTGTGAGAGTAGCACCATCCTATTTTTAAAGTTCTTGGAGTTAATTATCCATTCAATAAGAAACTTTTGTACGTGGGACCAACGAACTAAAATGTTGCATACTTGCCATAGGTGTTGGTTCGGTTACTTTGAGATTTAATTACGGAATTTGAATTTTAAATCATTATTTTTGAAAGAATAATTCTTTTCATCAGTTATTATTCACTATTTTATATTTTATACTCTATGAAAAAAAAAATTGTCAGATATAATATACGAAGGTGAATAGTAATTGATATATAATAAAACTTCAAAATGTCTTTTGTTTCAAATTCAATTTTAAAAAAATTTAAAATCTAAGATTTTTAACAGCTTATCTGAATTTGGTAACAAAGTTGTCACTCAAGAAGGAACCAGCGTGTGGGCCACACAATGGTAGAATGGCTACTCAATGGCAACATGTGGCAAGATGAATGGAAGGGCGGGCGAGGGAGAGACATCTAATAGCAGAAGGTAGGAGGAGACATGGGGGTTTAAAGTTAAGGACCGACCAACCAACCAAAAGAGGTTAGTATTCCAAAACTTCAATTAAATAGTAAAAGATAAAAAAACGAAAAGTAAATAGAGGAAAGGGGGGATCGGGTTTCTCGTTGGGGGGAAGAGGAAGGGAGTTGGGTAGAACTTTTGGGGGTGTTTGAGGCAATCTGTCAAACAGGGGAGAGGGGTGGAAAAACTAACCAATCCAAATGATTATTTTCAACCTTTGAACAGATTTCTTTATTCTTTTATGTCTGCCTTACCTTTTCTGGGGAGACTCCAAATTAAATCAATCTTTTTTAATACGCATAGGATGTTTGTATCATATAGTTATAAAAAGTTCATAAAGTTCCAAAAAAATAGCTCCTCCCAACACCAACTTTGTGACCAACTCCCACAGATAAATGAAAATGACCTTTTTTTTTTTCTTTTTCTTTCTTTCTTTCCATGACTTGTGCTAATCTATTAATGGTAAATAATACTTGCAGTCGTGAGTGTGCAAGTGCCGTACAGTTGTTTTGAAAAAAATGAATAAATATGAGACCCACATAAAAAGAAATTAATTTTTTAATAGTGGACCCTACTCTTTTTCAAAACGACTGTACGATATTTATACATTTCACAACTGTATATAGCATTTTAATAAGTTTGTAAGGATGTGTTACTTTTTCTGGAAAAGTGTGAAGAAAAGAGAAAGCTGGTGTAAAGTATATTTCATATTTTAATGAGACATATCCACTCTCTCACAACCATAGACCAAACCTGTTTTTGCTTTCACAGAATTGAGCAGATTTTTTTTTTTTTTTATAATTGCAGCTCTTTTTTTGTACTGAGCATTCTGTCATCCATCAATTCATCCAAATGTTTGGTCCCATTTGAACAAATATCTATTTCTTCACTGATTAATTATTATATAAAGTTTGATATTTAAGAATTCTTTTGTTGTTGATGTGACAATAATTGCCCGTGATTTTTCAAGCATACATGACAGATGACACAGGAGATGATTGCGATGCACTTTCATCATGGAGCCAAGCTTACCCCAAAAAAAAAATAAATAAATAAATCTCCAAAATTAATTCAAAATGAGATGCATGCCTATTTTTCTCTCTCCCTTTTTTAATATAGTCAGCCTATCGTAGCACATCAACTGTAGCACACCTAAGTTTTATTTTATTTTTCTCTTTTGTACGCTCTTTTTTTTTTCCCTTTATATACCGAGCAGCTCACTGTACCACATCAGCAGTAGCACATCAACCAGTTCACACGTTAGATGTGTTGCGGCTGCAACTAACAATAAGCTGATGTAAAGATTTATTCTTTTTAATAAGGATTTGGAGGTTTTGAAATTAGATTTTTCATTAGAAAAATCGAACCAATGCCATCAAGTCATCAAGACTCTTCTCTTCGTCTTTTTTATTTTTTCCTGCAAAACTCTTCTAATACATGATTTGTAATGTATATGTGTGAATTAAAGTGCTTTCATGACATAAGAAATACAAAAGCAATATTGATTATAGCTTCTTCATATAAAAGATTTTCACAACACTTATAATTGTTGAAGTGAATATTTTGGAGAACACTAAATACTCGATAAATAGGGCTCACTTTAAAAGTTTATTTATCTCATTCACTCATTCTAACTCTTAAGAGATATCAAGGATAGATTCATAATTTCCTACGATAGTAAATACATAGGATTCAACTGATTTCAGCTTGAAGTTTTTACTTTTCTGCCTAAAGATAGTGATGGCCAAAATAAGCTCCATCCCTGAGCTGAATAGGTCTTCACTATGAGACTACCCAAAAACGAAGAGCCCGAGGCCTAACCAGGGGAAGACAAAAGCCCAAACTTCGACTCCAACCCAAAACTGTCCGATCCAGAAATAAGTGTGAAAGATTTTGGAGAGTTCGTCGACAAATTAAACTCGGTTTTTTATTTTTTATTTTTTTTGTTTTTTATTATAAAAAAATAATTTGAAATATAATTTGCCAATAGATAATAAGCGGTGCAACTCTGCCGCTCATTGTACTGCCCAATGTAAATTGTACTTTTATTTTTTTTATTTCAAATATTTTTTAAACATATTTAAATATTTTTTTAAAATACAAATACATTAACAGTCATTTCATTAAGCATTAAGTAAAATTTTTTTTAAAAAAAATTACATACATGAACAATCAAAATGAAATAATAAATTGAAAAGATATAGTAGCATTATTCATAAATAATACATTTGGTTCATGATACGTAGAGTCCCATAATTAAAACGATTGAACCACCAAAAAAGAAAAAAGCTCAAAAAGGTGGTTTAAAATATGAAAAATGCTACTTTGTCTCTTCAATTTGACATCTTATGTATTTTAATTTTTTTTATTTAATAATTAAGGAAGTGATTAATAGTATATTGATATTTTTTTTTATATTTTTTAAAAATATTTTAAAATAATATAAAAATATAAATAAAAATAAAAAATAAAAAAGAAATTTTTAACTACGATGCCTATGAGAGCGGCAGAGTAGCACCCCTAGAAATCCCCAAAAGGATGATGAGGAAGCCCTTAAATAATAAGCTATGTAGTAGCCACTAGCAATGCCTTTTCTTCTTTAATAAAGAAATAGGTAGGGGGCTGACTGCTGAGTGAGCCACCCTATCAATTTCAACCTACTCTGTTTGGTTTTTTAGGTTAGATGGCACATATGCCAGCTTTAGAAGTACTAGGGGTTTGTACAAGTTTTACGATAAAGTTGTTAGAGTTTATCACCCGGATTTGTTATCACCCGACTATAGATTTCTTATAGTCGAGGGTAGGGTGTAAACCCAACGAACTATACCTGGATTTGTCAAGAAACCATTTGAAAGAGGAGTACCACAAACATAAAACGGCAACGTTTTATTTATAAGGTAAATTATTTTGAAATGTGAAATTGTGATATATGTTTATTCTTTTCTTTTTGACATAACCATATAATTTTAACCAGCATAAATGCAACATAAGATATCCCATCATCATAATATAAGCTGATACAAAGGTTTCTCCTTTTCTTTTTATGAAGCAATCTACAACATGAAAATGAACACACCCACTCCCAGTTTGAAACGCACACGCTTCATTGTGGAAAATGCAACAAGCAAACAAATTAGGCACAGAACTTTAGAAACACCGTCGGCCAGATAGAATCAATAATGGGCCTCTAAGCAGACACACTATGCAGCACAACAGTCTCGACTGTCAGCCCAGGCCCGAACCCAAACAGCACACCCCACTCGAGCCCTTCTCCGGTGGTCTTCAGCCCATCCTCAACAGACTTCCTTCTCATCTCATCCAAGATAAACAGCACGCAAGCGCTGGACATGTTGCCATACTCGCTAAGCACGTGACGTGTGGAACGCAACTTTTCGGGCTTGAGAGCCAACTTCTCCTCTACTTGGTCCAGAATTGCAGGCCCACCAGGGTGTGCGATCCAGAAGAGAGAGTTCCAATCTGTGATGCCCAAGGGTTGGAAGGCCTCCACCAAACTCTTCTCAATGTTCTTTGAAATGAGCCCAGGAACATCCTTTAGGAGATGGAATGTAAGCCCAACCTCGCGAAGATGCCCATCGATGGCCCCATCACTATCGGGGAGAATTGTTTGGGCCGCAGAGACTAATTCAAATAAAGGCTTCTCGACCTCGGGGATTGGATCAGCTCCAATTATGATTGCAGCTGCACCATCGCCAAACAAGGCCTGGCCCACAAGACTATCCAGGTGGGAGTCACTAGGCCCACGGAATGTGACAGCGGTGATTTCGGAGCACACGACGAGCACACGTGCACCCTTGTTGTTCTCAGCAAGGTCTTTAGCCAGGCGGAGGACCGTGCCACCGGCGAAACAACCTTGCTGGTACATCATGAGGCGCTTAACAGATGGGCGAAGGCCCAAGAGCTTAGTGAGCTGATAATCAGCCCCAGGCATGTCCACACCACTAGTGGTGCAGAAGACTAAGTGGGTGATCTTGGACTTGGGCTGGCCCCATTCCTTGATGGCCTTGGTGGCTGCTTCTTTGCCTAGCTTTGGTACTTCAACTACCACCATGTCTTGCCTAGCATCCAACGAAGGAGCCATGTAGGCGCACACGTTGGGATTTTCTTTTAGGATCTCCTCTGTCAAGTACATGTAACGCTTCTTGATCATGGATTTGTCACCTGAAATTGCATGGCAGAAAGAATAATTACTAAACATAATTGACCGGAGACAACGAAAAAACTCTTACGGTTCCTTTAATTTGTCTGCAGCCTCAAATAAACACATAGTGATTGCCAACCCCTCTCTCTTTCCCTTAGTTTATATTTTCGCTTTGCACACGTACACACACACACACACATATGTATGTATAGACGACTAAATACCTAGCCCAAATCTATTCTCATATGATCAACACAAAGCCATCAGCTATTTGCATTTTAGACTCTTTTTACTTGTGGATGATCGAGAAACAAAAACAAAAACATGAACAACCCAAAAAGAGAAAGAAAGAGGAGGTCTTACACATGCGCTTGAACTTCTCTTTGAGCTCAGTCTTGTGCTCGCTGTTGGTGATACGGAAATAATAGTCCGGGTAAGTGCTTTGGTCGACACAATTGGGGGGAGTTGCCGTTCCAATGGCCATGACCGTGGCAGGACCCTCAGCCCTCTGAGCCCTTCGGACATCTTCCACTGTCACCATTTTTTCTTCAAACCTCGAAGGTTAGGGCACTAAGCAACTACGTACGTTGTATGCTTAGCAGTGGCAGTGGAGAGAACTACGTCTGCTAAAGCCTGAAATATTATAGTATTGGGTGCTGATCTGCAAAGCAGTGGCAGAGAGGCGTTTCTTATATAAAAAATCAGGAGAGAAGTTAGCTGAGGATCACGTGCTTGACCCATCCCCCATGACAAGCCCCAACAACTTCAAAGTCCCGCTGACACGTGACAGTGTGAGTTGGTACGTTTGCCTCTCAAACCTCCGCATGATCTTTACTTACCCATATAAATTTCTCTTCGTTACTTAATTTACCTTCCCCACCACAAAAAGGAAAAATAAATAAAGAGTAGAAAGAAATTCTATTCATTATCACTATATGTCTATACCACACATTACACATTATTTTTTATTTTTTAATAAATATATAATACAGAAATGATGAGTAGAAAATTTTAATTAATTAAAAATTAAATAAAATTAAGTATAATATGTGATATTTGAAATGATTTTCTGGACTCAATTGGCTTAGCCCTCTCTCTCACATACCAAACAAATACGCATGCATCGTGACTCGTAGATCTAGGTTTGTGTACTATACTTGCAGTCTTGTTTATAATCTGACGGTCAACAGCATGCAAGCAAAGAATTCAAACAAGGCCTACACAGTACACACACGATTTAGATTAGATAATATTACTCTTATAAAAAAAAAAAAAAGTCAAAATATAAACACCTTTAAATGCTACTGATACGACAGACTTTCATGTACATGCATGAACATGAATGTCATTGATATTTTTTTAATATTTTTTTAAAAAATTTACAATATTATTAAAAAATACTTACTTAATTATTAAATAAAATAAATAAATAAATAAATAAACTAGCTATAGCCCACAGATAGAAGAGTAGCGTTTTCCTAATCTATAAGAGCACTCTCATTGGATTAGCTAAAGTTAAAAGACATTTTTTATGAATGTAAAAGAAATTTAACTTTTAGCTATTTCATTCTACATTGAAATAGCAATTTTTTCATTATATAATAATAAAATAATATAAGATGAATTTGATTTTAATTATTCACATCAAATCTCCACATTAGATTGTACATTTATTTCTTATATAGTAATTAATAACTAATAATTTCAAAAATATTTAATTTTTTTAATTATTAATTTAATTTATTTTATCATATTTTACTATTCTACCTATTATATATTAATTAATAATCATATTCTTATTAAATTAATATATCAATTTCAAAAATATTTTAATTTTTTTAATTATGAAATTATTTTATTTTATCGTATTTTACTATTCATAATATTATATATTAATTAGTAATCATATTCTAATTAAATTATGGACTAAAAATAGAACTAGAAAGACATTGATGAAGACCTCGGGAGAGAGAAATAAATGATATAAAATGAATTTGATGAATAAACAGTGTCTTTCAAATTTGAAAATAACTTTAGAAGTTACTGTAACTATATTCCAAGTATTTGGAATATAACTATTCCAATATGATACATTTTATGGTTCAATAGCTAAATTCTCATTAGATTTAACTTTTAGCTAATCCAATGAGAGTGCTCTAAATAAGTTTTTTGTTTTATCATATATATAGTACTAGGGACAATGCTACGTACTTTGAAGTCTAGTATGTATTGTTAGGTCATGTGCTCCTAATGTAATTGTATTTTTTTTTTAAATATCTTTAAATATATAAACAAATATACAAATTTATTAGTAGTTACTGTCTTAATTATTAAAAATAAATAAATAAATAAAATATATAAGCGGTACTCAAACTGAAGGCGGACAAAACCATGGAACAACTTAGCAATTTCCATAGTACTAAGTATCTGTTTCCATTCTATCATGATCATGATCGGAAGGAGTGTGACCTCTAATATCGGTGGTAGGAAGAGAACACAAGACTTGGATGACCCAATAATATTTAAGTTGCCGAAAGTGTGGTAAAAGGCCTAAGAGTTGGGCGAAAAACAGGCTTGATCTTGTGAACTAGCATAAAGGTTCTGTGTATTAATATTACTTGCTGGATTTTATATATAATTAAGTACGCACCAACAAATAAAGATCGATCGAATGAAGATTAATATGCATACGAATTGTGAACCACTGATCGATGAAACCAATGCTAGTTAGTTCTAAATTAACCTTCACTTAGGCAATGAGGGCGACGTCGGATAACAGGAAAAAAAGGGCTTCATGTGATGGATCATCGATCTACCTAATGGTCCACATCTAAAAGGTTTGAGTTTTAGAAACAGCTAGAAATACTAATTATTACTATTATTATTTATGATCATCCTAGTGTTATTTACGTACAAAATATGATTGTATACCGTGGCGGAACCAGGAATTTGTTTTAGGGGGCCAAGTAAAATTAAAACTATAATAAAATATTTTTTATTCTATTTCTATACAATTTTTTCTACGGTATGAAATAATATGATAGTAAGATCTAAAATAAAAATAAAATACGTTTAATATAGTCTGTATATTAAAAAAGTATATGATATATCAAGAACAATATATCATTGAAATAATATATATAAAGACACTCATACAATTTTGTAGAGGGGGCCAACACAAAATAATATTAATATAATCCTATTAAATTATAAAAAATTAATATATATATATATATATATATATATATATATATTTTTAAACTTTTGGGGGGGAGCCGTGGCCCCCTGCCCCTATGTAGATCCGCCGTTGATTATATATATGTCGATCTAAACATATTATTTAGACTAGTAATTTTATTATAAGGCATTTATACTGTAAACTATCCACGTAGTATAATTTAATTCGTCTGGATACTGTCATGTAGTGCAGAGGTCTTAAAATAAAGTTCTCTTATAATTATAAAAAAACTTAAAATACTATATAGTTTTAAACTCATCATGTAGAAAGTAACAGCACTTCATGTTATATCATAGCTAGTAAATTTTATGATATTTTGATCTAGACAGTTACATGATCATGAGCTAGCACATTATTAAAGATTATATATATATATATATATAGAATAATGGCTTAGGAAATGTGAAAAAAAAAACCTTAATTAATTAATTAACGTTATCGAGTAGCAGTACGTACGTAGTACGTAGTCATGAAGAATACTAGTAGGTAACCCATTGCATACCAGTTTTTAGATCGGGAAATGTGACTTGATCATTGATGTTTACGATGGAAATGAAAGACACGATGCATGGGGCCACATCCACCAGCAATTACACCTACCCATACTCCATTTGGTTGCAAAAATTTATAGTCTTCGAATATTAATCATGGAACCCGTCACGAGGAGATCACCGAGCTACCACATTATTAATATATATATATATATATATATATATATATATAGTACTAGTGTATTTATATATATTAGCTGAAAGTAACGGGCAATGCACGTTTGTTTATTTTATATTTAATTTTTTTTATTAAGAACTAATTTTTTATTAATAAGGACGTAATATTTTTGGTTAATTAAATAACATTGTAATGTTTATGTAATTTATAAATATTTACACGTTGTGATATATTATAAAATAAGAGCATTAATAGAAGTTATAACATGGTCCTATAAATAAACATCGCTCATAGTTTTATGAAAGTTGTTTGAGATCATTTTGATTATAGGATGATAATCCAACATTTTTCTCATCTTGCATTACCTCAATAGAGAGGACATTCCTATGTTTTTCTCTTTCAGTTTCTCTGGATCTACATAAACTTAAATCTTTTGAATTTTTTTTTGATAATTTCTCCACAATGCTTTTAATATATGGTCGATGTTCCTACAAAATAAATTTTAAAAAGCTTTACGTAACTAATAAAACCTCAATTTATTTTTTAATTAACTCATTATCACCAAACTCAATTTTTGAATAAAAATTTTAAAAGATACTTTTCAAGCATGTTCCATCAACTCAACTACTGAACAACCCAATGCCACTTTTGCTACTTCACCAAATATAGTAGTAGCTATTCTTTTAGCATTATCATCTAGTTCAACATATATCCTAACACTTTAAATGGATCGAATATATTATTTTCAATTTGAATAGTGTTAAATTCTAAATTAAATTAGATATAATTATAAATTAAAATTATAAGATATTTACAGTAGTTTGCAGACCCCTTGGCTTTTGCAATATATACAAACGAAGTTTTTATTATATTTACATATAGTCCCTTCATTACAACCAACACATGATAAGTAATAAAATACTTGGACCAAGTAATCACATTTATCTTGACCTCTATCTAAAATTTTGTTTTCCACGTTAAATCATAATTAATTTTTAGGCGGGTAATTGTCATTGGCGTATGTGTAGATATCTTATTGAAATGCAGGCAAGCTCATGTAGAGGACATGTGGATGATTCAGACTAAGGGTATAATTTCAAACCGGACTAGTTTTACCGGTTTTAAACCGGTCCGGTCTGGGACCGGTTCTTCTAATATAAAAACCGGCCAGTTCCGGTCCGGTTCCCGTTCTGGGAATTTTCGGCCCGGACCGGTTGATTAAAAATATATATAAAAAAAAATAATATTTCTATTATTGTACATATAAGTTTTATACAAAATATTTTTTAAATATATTAATAATTAATATATATATAAGTTTTATATATTATGTATAATTATAAATTTTTATGTGAAATTTTTATATATAATTATATATATGAAATAATATCATATATGAAATAATTTCTTATTATAATTTCTAAATTATTACATAAAATGTTAATACTAAATCACTAAAAGTTTATAACTAATACTAATAGTCTAATATAGACTAATGACTATAATTATACTTATAATTAATACAACAAGTTTTTACTAAAAGTTTATAACTAATACTAATATTAAATACATAGTTTATAACTAATACTAATATATAACTTATAACTTATAACTATACCAATAGTCTAATATTAATATTATTATATAGTCTAATATATTATTTAGTCATACTAATATATAAGTCTATAACTAATAGTTATAGACTATTTAACTATTTAACTAATACTAATAGTCTAATATAAACTATAGTCAATAGATTATACTTATACTTATAATTAATACTAAAAGTTTATAACTAATACTAATATATAACTATACTAATAGGCTAATATTAATACTATTATACAACTAATAATCTATACTAATATACAAGTCTATAACTATTTAACTAATAGTCTAATACTAATAGTTTAATATAGACTATAACTAGTACTTATATTATATAACTATACTAATATGCTAAGATTAATATTAGCATATAGTCTAATATATTGTATAGCTATACTAACATATAAGTCTATAACTATTTAACTAATACTAATAGTTTAATATAGATAATAGTTATAGTTATATTAATATAGTTATACAACTTATACAAAATCACTATAACTAGTACTAATATATAACTATACTAACAGGCTACTATTAATACTATTATATAGTCTAATATATTATATAACTAATAAGCTATACTAATATACAAGTCTATAACTATTTAACTAATAGTCTAATACTAATAATTTAATATAGACTATAGACTATAGTTATAGTTATACTACTAGAATTATACTAAATCGCTATAACTAGTACTAATATTATATAACTATACTAATATGCTAATATTAATTTATTATATAGTCTAATATATTATATAGCTATACTAATATATAAGTCTATAACTATTTAACTAATGTTAATAGTTTAATATGGACTATAGTTATAGTTATACTAATATGGCGCTATTAAATCACCATAACTAATAGTCTAACACTAATATATAACTATACTAGTAGGCTAATATTAATAATATTAGACTATGGTATATTAAATGTATTACATATATATATATTATATAGTCTATTATATAAAATATTTGACTATAGTATATTAAATGTATTACAAATATATATAGTTAATAGTTATATTAAATCACTATAATCAGTGAATCACTATAGTCTATAGCCTATTAAATGTATTACAAATATATAAAAATTTTAATTATCATTTAAAAAAAAACACATTGAAAAGATTCAATTAAATAATTAAATTTTATTAAATAGTAAAGGGCCAGCCAAAACCAACGGTGCCATTTTAATCTATTTGAAAAGTAAAAACTGAAAGTGAAAACCTAAAATTGAAACTCATCTCTTCGACGTCTTTGTGAACTCAGCACTCCCACTCAGCGGCGCAGCGTCTTCGTCTTCGACTCTCTCTTCATCTCTCTCGTCTCTCACTTCTCACTCACTCTGCTCTCGCCACTCAGTCCATTCCTTTTTAAATGAGCTTTATAGCAAGGGAAGCACAAAGCCACTTGGTATAAGGAGTTGTGCTTCCAAAATTGACATTTGAGAGATGATATTTGAAATATTAAAATGTATATTTTTTTTAAAAAAATTATTAGATAAATTTGAGATCTACATACAAATTATTTTCTTAACGAGGGACTCAATTTGTTTTCAAAATAAAAAATTTATCAGCACCTGCACCAACCCAACGTCTTCTCTATTCTCTACCTCTCCCTTCCTCAAGCCGACCAACCCAGACGACAGACTCTCTGTTCTCTCCCTCTCCCTCTCCCTCTCCCTTCCATGTTAAATCATAATTAATTTTTAGGCGGGTAATTGTCATTGGCGTATGTGTAGATATCTTATTGAATTGCAGGCAAGCTCATGAAGAGGACATGTGGATGATTCAGACTAGGGGTGTAATTTCAAACCTGAAAACTGGTTCGGACCGGACCGATTTTAAACCGGTCGGGTCCGGGACCGGTTCTTCTAATATAAAAACCGGCCGGTTCCGGTTCGGTTCCCGTTCTGGGAATTTTCGGCCCGGACCAGACCAGTTGATTAAAAATATATATAAAAAAATAATATTTCTATTATTGTACATATAAGTTTTATACAAAATATTATATATATATATTAATAATTAATATATATATAAGTTTTATATATTATGTATAATTATAAATTTTTATGTGAAATTTTTATATATAATTATATATATGAAATAATATCATATATGAAATAATTTCTTATTATAATTTCTAAATTATTACATAAAATGCTAATACTAAATCACTAAAAGTTTATAACTAATACTAATAGTCTAATATAGACTAATGACTATAGTTATACTTATAATTAATACTAAAAGTTTTTACTAAGGAGAGGTTTGGATTGGGAGATGAGTTGAGATGGTTTGTGAATAGTAGAATAAAAGTTGAATTATTTATTATATTTTGTGTGAGAATTTGAAAAAGTTGTAATGATGAGATGAGATGAGTTGAGGTGGGTTTTGAATCCAAACCTCTCCGAAAAGTTTATAACAAATACTAATATGAAATACATAGTTTATAACTAATAATAATATATAACTTATAACTTGTAACTTATAACTATACCAATAGTCTAATATTAATATTATTATATAGTCTAATATATTATTTAGTTATACTAATATATAAGTCTATAACTATTAATAGTTATAGACTATTTAACTATTTAACTAATACTAATAGTCTAATATAAACTATAGTCTATAGATTATATTTATACTTATAATTAATACTAAAAGTTTATAACTAATACTAATAGGCTAATATTAATACGAACATATAGTCTAATATATTATATAACTAATAATCTATACTAATATACAAGTCTATAACTATTTAACTAATAGTCTAATACTAATAGTTTAATATAGACTATAACTAGTACTAATATTATATAACTATACTAATATGCTAATATTAATATTATTATATAGTCTAATATATTATATAGCTATACTAACATATAAGTCTATAACTATTTAACTAATATTAATAGTTTAATATAGACTATAGTTATAGTTTTACTGATATAACTCTATTAAATCACCATAACTAATAGTCTAATACTAATATATAACTATACTAGTAGGCTAATATTAATACTATCAGACTATGGTATATTAAATGTATTACATATATATATATATATATATATATATATATTATAGTCTATTATATAAAATATTTGACTATAGTATATTAAATGTATTACAAATATATAAAAAATTTAATTATCATTTAAAAAAAAATACATTGAAAAGATTCAATTAAATAATTAAATTTTAACTAAATAGTAAAGGGCCAGCCAAAACCAACGGTGCCATTTTAATCTATTTGAAAAGTAAAAACTGAAAGTGAAAACCTAAAATTGAAACTCATGTCTTCGACGTCTTCATGAACTCAACACTCCTAGTCAGCGGCGCAGCGTCTTCGTCTTCGACTCTCTTTTCGTCTCTCTCGCCTCTCACTTCTCACTCACTCTGCTCTCGCCACTCAGTCCATTCCTTTTTAAATGAGCTTTATAGCAAAGGAAGCACAAAGCCACTTGGTATAAGGAGTTGTGCTTCCAAAATTGACATTTGAGAGATGATATTTGAAATATTAAAATGTATATATTTTAAAAAAAAAATATTAGATAAATTTGAGATCTACATACAAATTATTTTCTTAATGAGGGACTCAATTTGTTTTCAAAATAAAAAATTTATCAGCACCTGCACCAACCCAACGTCTTCTCTATTCTCTACCTCTCCCTTCCTCAAGCCGACCAACCCAGACGACAGACTCTCTGTTCTCTCCATCTCCCTCTCCCGCTCCCTTCCACGTTAAATCATAATTAATTTTTAGGCGGGTAATTGTCATTGGCATATGTGTAGATATCTTATTGAACTCCAGGCAAGCTCATGAAGAGGACATGTGGATGATTCAGACTAGGGGTGTAATTCAAACTGGAAAACCAGTTCGGACCGGACCGGTTTAAGACTAGGGGTGTAATTTCAAACCCGAAAACCAGTTCGGACCGGACCGGTTTTTCCGGTTTTAAACCGGTCTGGTCCGGGTCCGGTTTTAAACCGGTCTGGTCCGGGACCGGTTCTTCTAATATAAAAACCGGTCGGTCCCGGTCCGGTTCCCGTTCTAGGAATTTTCGGCCCGGACCGTACCGGATCGGTTGATTAAAAATATATGAAAAAAAAAAATATTTCTATTATTGTACATATAAGTTTTATACAAAATATTTTATATATATATTAATAATTAATATATATAAGTTTTATATATTATGTATAATTATAAATTTTTATGTGAAATTTTTATATATAATTATATATTTTCATAATATCTTATATGAAATAATTTCTTATTATAATTTCTAAATTATTACATAAAATGTTAATACTAAATCACTAAAAGTTTAGAACTAATACTAATAGTCTAATATAGACTAATGACTATAGTTATACTTATAATTAATACAACAAGTTTTTACTAAAAGTTTATAACTAATACTAATATTAAATATATAGTTTATAATTAACTAATATATAACTTATAGCTTATAACTTATAACTATACCAATAGTCTAATTTTAATATAATTATATAGTCTAATATATTATTTAGTTATACTAATATATAAGTCTATAACTAATAGTTATAGACTATTTAACTATTTAACTAATACTAATAGTCTAATATAAACTATAGTCTATAGATTATACTTATACTTATAATTAATACTAAAAGTTTATAACTAGTATTAATATATAACTATACAAATAGGCTAATATTAATACTATTATATAGTCTAATATATTATATAACTAATAATCTATACTAATATACAAGTCTATAACTATTTAACTAATAGTCTAATACTAATAATTTAATTTAATATAGACTATAGACTATAGTTATAGTTATACTAATAGAGTGATACTAAATCATTATAACTAGTACTAATATTATATAACTATACTAATATGCTAATATTAATTTATTATATAGTCTAATATATTATATAGCTATACTAATATATAAGTCTATAACTATTTAACTAATATTAATAGTTTGATATAGACTATTGTTATAGTTATATTAATATAGCTCTATTAAATCACCATAACTAATAGTCTAATATTAATATATAACTATACTAGTAGGCTAATATTAATACTATTAGACTATGGTATATTAAATGTATTACATATATATATATATATATATATATAGTCTATTATATAAAATATTTGATTATAGTATATTAAATGTATTACAAATATATATATATATATATATTATAGTCTATTATATAAAATATTTGACTATATTATATTAAATGTATTACAAATATATAAAAAATTTAATTATCATTTCAAAAAAAACACATTGAAAAGATTCAATTAAATAATTAAATTTTAATTAAATAGTAAAGGGCCAGCCAAAACCAACGGTGCCATTTTAATCTATTTGAAAAGTAAAAACTGAAAGTGAAAACCTAAAATTGAAACTCATCTCTTCGACGTCTTCATGAACTCAACACTCCCAGTCAGCGGCGCAGCATCTTCGTCTTCGACTCTCTTTTCGTCTCTCTCGCCTCTCACTTCTCACTCACTCTGCTCTCGCCACTCAGTCCATTCCTTTTTAAATGAGCTTTATAGCAAAGGAAGCACAAAGCCACTTGGTATAAGGAGTTGTGCTTCCAAAATTGACCTTTGAGAGATGATATTTGAAATATTAAAATGTATATATTTTAAAAAAAATATATTAGATAAATTTGAGATCTACATACAAATTATTTTCTTAACGAGGGACTCAATTTGTTTTCAAAATAAAAAATTTATCAGCACCTGCACCAACCCAACGTCTTCTCTATTCTCTGCCTCTCCCTTCCTCAAGCCGACCAACCCAGACGACAGACTCTCTGTTCTCTCCATCTCCCTCTCCCTCTCCCTTCCACGTTAAATCATAATTAATTTTTAGGCGGGTAATTGTCATTGGCATATGTGTAGATATCTTATTGAATTGCAGGCAAGCTCATGAAGAGGACATGTGGATGATTCAGACTAGGGGTGTAATTTCAAACAGGAAAACCAGTTCAGACCGGACCGGTTCTTCTAATATAAAAACTGGCCGATCCCGGTCCGGTTCCCGTTCTGGGAATTTTCGGCCCGGACCGTACCGGATCGGTTGATTAAAAATATATGTAAAAAAAAATAATATTTCTATTATTGTACATATAAGTTTTATACAAAATATTTTATATATATATTAATAATTAATATATATAAGTTTTATATATTATGTATAATTATAAATTTTTATGTGAAATTTTTATATATAATTATATATTTTCATAATATCTTATATGAAATAATTTCTTATTATAATTTCTAAATTATTACATAAAATGTTAATACTAAATCACTAAAAGTTTAGAACTAATACTAATAGTCTAATATAGACTAATGACTATAGTTATACTTATAATTAATACAACAAGTTTTTACTAAAAGTTTATAACTAATACTAATATTAAATATATAGTTTATAATTAACTAATATATAACTTATAGCTTATAACTTATAACTATACCAATAGTCTAATATTAATATTATTATATAGTCTAATATATTATTTAGTTATACTAATATATAAGTCTATAACTAATAGTTATAGACTATTTAACTATTTAACTAATACTAATAGTCTAATATAAACTATAGTCTATAGATTATACTTATACTTATAATTAATACTAAAAGTTTATAACTAGTACTAATATATAACTATACTAATAGGCTAATATTAATACTATTATATAGTCTAATATATTATATAACTAATAATCTATACTAATTTACAAGTCTATAACTATTTAACTAATAGTCTAATACTAATAGTTTAATATAGACTATAACTAGTACTAATATTATATAACTATACTAATATACTAATATTAATATTATTATATAGTCTAATATATTATATAGCTATACTAACATATAAGTCTATAACTATTTAACTAATATTAATAGTTTAATATAGACTATAGTTATAGTTATAGTAATATAGTTATACAATTTATACTAAATCACTATAACTAGTACTAATATATAACTATACTAATAGGCTAATATTAATAATATTATATAGTCTAATATATTATATAACTAATAAGCTATACTAATATACAAGTCTATAACTATTTAACTAATAGTCTAATACTAATAATTTAATATAGACTATAGACTATAGTTATAGTTATACTAATAGAGTGATACTAAATCACTATAACTAGTACTAATATTATATAACTATACTAATATGCTAATATTAATTTATTATATAGTCTAATATATTATATAGCTATACTAATATATAAGTCTATAACTATTTAACTAATATTAATATTTTGATATAGACTATTGTTATAGTTATATTAATATAGCTCTATTAAATCACCATAACTAATAGTCTAATATTAATCTATAACTATACTAGTAGGCTAATATTAATACTATTAGACTATGGTATATTAAATGTATTACATATATATATATATATATATTATATAGTCTATTATATAAAATATTTGATTATAGTATATTAAATGTATTACAAATATATATATATATATATATATTATATAGTCTATTATATAACATATTTGACTATAGTATATTAAATGTATTACAAATATATATAGTTAATTGTTATATTAAATCACTATAATCAGTGAATCACTATGGTCTATAGTCTATTAAATGTATTACAAATATATAAAAAATTTAATTATCATTTAAAAAAAAACAAATTGAAAAGATTCAATTAAATAATTAAATTTTATTAAATAGTAAAGGGCCAGCCAAAACCAACGGTGCCGTTTTAATCTATTTGAAAAGTAAAAACTGAAAGTGAAAACCTAAAATTGAAACTCATCTCTTCGACGTCTTCATGAACTCAGCACTCCCACTCAGAGGCGTAGCGTCTTCGTCTTCGACTCCATCTTCGTCTCTCTCGTCTCTCACTTCTCACTCACTCTGCTCTTGCCACTCAGTCCATTCCTTTTTAAATGAGCTTTATAGCAAAGGAAGCACAAAGCCACTTGGTATAAGAAGTTGTGCTTCCAAAATTGACATTTGAGAGATGATATTTGAAATATTAAAATGTATATTTTTTTAAAAAAAAATTATTAGATAAATTTGAGATCTACATACAAATTATTTTCTTAACGAGGGACTTAATTTGTTTTCAAAAGAAAAAATTTATCAGCACCTGCACCAACCCAACGTCTTCTCTATTCTCTACCTCTCCCTTCCTCAAGCCGACCAACCTAGACGACAGACTCTCTGTTCTCTCCCTCTCCCTCTCCCTTCCACGTTAAATCATAATTAATTTTTAGGCACGTAATTGTCATTGGCGTATGTGTAGATATCTTATTGAATTGCAGGCAAGCTCATGAAGAGGACATGTGGATGATTCAGACTAGGGTTGTAATTTCAAACCGGAAAAATGGTTTGGACCGGACTGGTTTTACCGGTTTTAATCCGGTCCGGTCCGGGACCGGTTCTTCCAAAATAAAAATCGGCCGGTTCCTTTCCGGTTCCTGTTCTAGGAATTTTCGGCCCGGACCGGACCGGACCGGTTGATTAAAAATATATATAAAAAAAAAATATTTCTATTATTGTACATATAAGTTTTATACAAACTATTTTTTATATATATTAATAATTAATATATATATATAAGTTTTATATATTATGTATAATTATAAATTTTTATGTGAAATTTTTATATGTAATTATATATATGAAATAATATCATATATGAAATAATTTCTTATTATAAGTTCTAAATTATTACATAAAATGTTAATAATAAATCACTAAAAGTATATAATTAATACTGATAGTCTAATATAGACTAATGACTATAGTTATACTTTTAATTAATACTAAAAGTTTTTACTAAAAGTTCATAACTAATACTAATATTAAATACATAGTTTATAACTAATACTAATATATAACTTATAACTTATAACTTATAACTATACCAATAGTCTAATATTAATATTATTATATAGTCTAATATATTATTTAGTTATACTAATATATAAGTCTATAACTAATAGTTATAGACTATTTAACTAATACTAATAGTCTAATATAAACTATAGTCTATAGATTATACTTATACTTATAATTAATACTAAAAGTTTATAACTAATACTAATATATAACTATACTAATAGGCTAATATTAATACTATTATATAGTCTAATATATTATATAACTAATAATCTATACTAATATACAACTCTATAACTATTTAACTAATAGTCTAATACTAATAGTTTAATATAGACTATAACTAGTACTAATATTATATAACTATACTAATATACTAATATTAATATTATTATATAGTCTAATATATTATATAGCTATACTAACATATAAGTCTATAACTATTTATCTAATATTAATAGTTTATTTTAGACAATAGTTATAGTTATACTAATATAGTTATACAATTTATACTAAATCACTATAACTAGTACTAATATATAACTATACTAATAGGCTAATATTAATACTATTATATAGTCTAATATATTATATAACTAATAAGCTATACTAATTTACAAGTCTATAAGTATTTAACTAATAGTCTAATACTAATAATTTAATGTAGACTATAGACTATAGTTATAGTTATACTAATAGAGTTATACTAAATCACTATAACTAGTACTAATATTATATAACTATACTAATATGCTAATATTAATTTATTATATAGTCTAATATATTATATAGCTATACTAATATATAAGTCTATAACTATTTAACTAATATTAATAGTTTAATATAGACTATAGTTATAGTTATACTAATATAGCACTATTAAATCACCATAACTAATTGTCTAATACTAATATATAACTATACTAGTAGGCTAATATTAATACTATTAGACTATGGTATATTAAATGTATTACAAATATATATAGTTAATAGTTATATTAAATCACTATAATCAGTGAATCACTATAGTCTATAGTCTATTAAATGTATTACAAATATATAAAGATTGTAATTATCATTTAAAAAAAAACACATTGAAAAGATTCAATTAAATAATTAAATTTTAATTGAATAGTAAAGGGCCAGCCAAAACCAACGGTGCCGTTTTAATCTATTTGAAAAAGTAAAAACTGAAAGTGAAAACCTAAAATTGAAACTCATCTCTTCGACGTCTTCGTGAACTCAGCACTCCCACTCAGCGATGCAGCGTCTTCGTCTTCGACTCTCTCTTCGTCTCTCACTTCTCACTCACTCTGCTCTCGCCTCTCGCACAGCAAGCTCTCTCCGTCTCACTGAGTTCTCACTCACTCTGCTCTCGCCTCTTGCAGCAAGCGCTCAGTCCATCTCTCCACTGAGTTCTCAACTCTTTGCCTTCGTCTCTCTCATCTCTCACACTCAACTCTCCCGCCTCTCACTCTCTCGTCTCTCAACTCTCTCGTCACTCTCAATCTCTCTTCTCTCAAGTCTCTTGGTCCGTCTCAGTTTCTCTGCGGCTCTGCCTATCTACCCCCAGCCCACGGTAAGTTTTTTTTTTTTTTTTTTGAAATTACATACTAGCAGTAGCCTACTATGATTTTTGTGATTGGATTTTGTGATGTTAGGGTTTTTGTGATTAGGTTTTGTGATTTTGAGATTTTTGTGAATATTGATTGCCGATTGGGTTAATTGGATTTTGTGATATTAGGGTATTTTTTTTAATCCGAAATTTATTAGTGTTTGACAGTTCCGATTGGGTTGATTGGATTTTGTGATATTAGGGTATTTTTTTTAATCCGAAATTTATTAGTGTTTGACAGTTTGTTATTGCTGATTGGGTTGTTGTTGGTTTTGGCCTAGGCTTTGTCATTGAATTGGTCTAATGTCCATAGCCTAGATCAGTGGACGGTTAGCAACTTAACATGTATAGAAACCTAAGGAACCATGGGATTTTTCAGATTTTACAATCATTTTCCAGATTTTACAATCATTCATTGTGAGTAAGCTTTTCTAAATATGATCAACAATTAATGTTTATTTTTGTTACTACAGAATCACATATGGATAATTCAAATGAAACAGAAACACACAACAATATTCAACCTACAATGGAAAGGAGTCAAAAGACTGTGGAATCAATGGCGACTAATGATCCGCTTTCTCCCAAATCCAATGTAAGTAAGCCATCTATTAGTAGGAAAAGTTCAGTAGTTTGGGATTACTTTACAAAGATTCGTACTGAGGATAAGTCGAAATCTAGGGCTTCATGTAACCTTTGTGGGATGACTTATGCTTGTGATCTTAATATAAATGGCACAAAATCAATGTTGGGGCACTTGGAAAAAACATGTAAGAAGTCTCCACTTAGGAAAGTAGATAGAAACCAATCTATATTGGGTTTCCAGTCTGGATCAAGCAGTGGGGGGCTTGTACCTATTTCTTTTAGTATTGAGGCGTGTAGAGAAGTTTTAGCAGAAATGTTGGTTCTTGATGAGCTTCCTTTTAAACATGTGGAAGGGGAGGGATTTAAGAAATTCATGCTTGTTTTGCAACCTAGATGGAATGCGATTCCATCAAATGTAACGGTTGCAAAATATATTTATAAACTTTATTTGAGAGAGAAAGACAATCTGAAAAGTGCTCTTAAGGGGCAGCGCATTTTTCTAACCACGGAAACATGGACATCCTTGCAAAATTTTAACTACATGTGTCTCACTGCACATTTTATTGATGAAGATTGAAACATGCACAAAAAAATTATCAATTTTTGTAAGGTTGAAAACCATAAGGGTAAGACACTAGGTAAACAAATTGAAATGTGTTTGCTAGAATGGGGAAGGCCCAAAATATTTACAATTACACTTGGTAATGCAAGTTCAAATAATGGGGTAGTTTCGTATCTCAAAAGAAAGACAAGGAATAGAATGGATACTATTTTGGAACATGAGTTCTTGCATATGAGATGTTGTGCTCATATTTTGAACTTGATTGTTCGGGATGGGTTGAAAGAATATGATCAATCAATTGCAAGAATTAGAGGAGCTATGAAGTATGTAAAATCATTTCCACAAAAGTGGAACACATTTAAGCAATGTTGTGACAGTGAATACATTACTTGTAAAAGTGGTGTATGCTTAGATGTAGCAACACAACTCCACTTATATGATGTTGGATAGGGCTGAAAAGTTTCAAAAAGCATTTCAACGGCTAGAGGATGAAGATCCAAGATATATTAAGAGTGTTGGGGAGGATAATAGTGATGATAATGATGGTGTTAGTGAATTGGGTAAAGGAGGGGCATCCAAGTTAGGGCCTCCAACCATGGATGATTGGGATAAGAGTAGGTTGTTTGCAAAATTTTTGAAACTTTTTTACGATGCAACCTTGCGTTTCTCAGGGACGAATTATGTCACTTGCAATAGTTTTTTATTTGAACTAGCAACAATTGAAGCTACAATTAATTTGGAGTGTGTGGAAGGGCCTCGTAATTTGAGAACAATGGCATTTAGTATGAAATCTAAATGTGAGAAGTATTGGGGAAATATTGAAAAAATGAATCTTTTGTTGTATGTTGGGTTGGTTTTTGATCCTCGGTATAAAATGTGTGGTCTAACATATATTTTTGAAGGAATATATGAGGATAAAAATTCAAAAGTTCTTATGTTGGTGGATCGGGTTCAAGATGCCTTGACTTGTTTATATGATAGTTATTGTAAAAATGATGAAAGTAATGTTGGGGCACAAGATCAAACTATAAGCCAATCAAGTGAGAGAAGGGCTAGTAGTACAAGTTCAACTGCTGTGGTAGGTCAAGGTGATTTCAGATCATTAATCCATGCACAAATTAAGAAGCATTTGGAGTCGGATAACTCTTTGGCGACAAAATCTGAATTGGAGAGATATTTATTTGCAAAATGTGAAGAAGATGATGTGAAATTTGATTTGTTGACTCGGTGGAAGGTCAACTCCATTAGATACCGCGTGCTTTCAAGAGTTGCGCGGGATGTTCTTGCAATTCCGATATGTACAGTGGCCTCTGAGTTAGCTTTTAGCACAGCAGGTCGAGTACTTGATCATTTCCGCAGTAGCCTATCTCCATTTATGGTAGAAGCTCTTATTTGTACACAAAATTGGCTCTGTTCTCCTGCCCCGATTAACATTCGTACTTTAATGGATGATGTTGAGGAGTTTGAGAAAATTGATACAGGTATGTAGCATCATTCACATTTTCTTTAACTATATCTAAAGTGTAAATCATATTAGTAATTTGTTTTAATTATTTTGCTTTTTTTTTTCCCCTTTTATGTAGAGCTCATGGATGACCTAGAGAGTTCTTCAAGACTTGCTTCTTTGGCTGGAGATAATTAAATTTAAGGTAGGTCAACTTGTATAACATATTTTCTTATTTTTTTTATTTAATGTAATTACTAACTTTTTATTAGAATTAATTGCTTGATTTATTTTCATACAATTGCAAGGATTGTTGAAGGGACTATTGGAGTTGGTGGCTTGGTGCATAGCTATTGAAGTTTTTTGTTGGATGTTCTAAGTTATTGTAATTTAGACTTGTAATTTGTTGGATTTTCAGACTTGTAATTCAGACTTTTAAGTGTTTGGACTTGTAATTTTTTGGACTTGTAATTTGGACTTTTGGACTTGTAATTTGTTGGACTTTTGGACTTCTAATTTAGACTTTTGAACTTATTTTATTCCATAAGCCATAGGCTTATGGATATCTATTCTTGAATTTCTTGTGACTGCTCTAAAAAATGTGTAAGTAGTAAGTTATTTCCTTTAACATGCAAGGACTTATTGTAGATAAGGCAGTTTATTGCAAATTTTTTTCCCAGTTTTTGTAGTAGTTTTATTTATAACTTTGTAAAGCAGTTTTTTGTTTTTACCAGTTTTTTCCAGTATTTTAGTAAAGCAGTTTTTTGGAAAACAATTTTTACTAAAACAGATTTTAATTAATCAGATTTTTTATAGAAAAACAGATTTTTTATAGTAAAGCAGATTTTTTATTGAAGTAGTTTTTAGTAAAGCAGATTTTTTTAGTAAAAGTTAAAACAGATTTTTTTTTTTATAAACAAATTTTTAATGACAAACTGTGAAATTTACATTTTAAAAAATCTAGAAAAACGGACCGGACCGGAAACCGGTAAAACTGGAAGTATCGGTTTATGAGGGTAACCGGTGCATAATCGGTTTTAAAAAATACAAAACCGGTACATACCGGTTTGGTCTTAGATTTTGTCCAAAACCGGACCGGACCGGACCGATTACACCCCTAATTCAGACCTTGGCCAGCTGGTATACACCGTGCTGGGCGTAGATCAATAAAAAACACTATAACCACAGAATATGTCTACCGAAATTTTTTACCAAATTTTTTTTCATTTTTTTTACTTAATGGTTAAATAAATATGTGATTTTTTTTTATATATTTAAATTTTAAAAAAATAAAAAATAAATAAATAAATTTGTAATGTTCAATAAAGGATTTTGATAAAAATCTTATATGGACGTAGCAACATCCTAGATCAATATCATCATCTATTATTACTTGTTATATCAATTAACCCACAATAATAATTTTTCCATTCTTATTCCGGCCTCTATCCCCTACCTTTTACCATTCTATATAAGATAATGTTAGAGCCACCGCTTGGGCTCCCATTGGCTCTAGTATGTGCTTTTTTATGTATTTTTTTAAGTTATTTTTTACATAGATTTTTTTAACCATTTTAAATATTTTAAAAAATAAAATAAATTTAGTACATCATTAAAAAAACACTTTTTTAATCATAAAGAGGTTTTCAAATATCTAAAAATTTTAATCCAAAAATAGATGCTTAAATTTAAAATTTAATGAAAGCTTAAATTAATAATGCAAATTTCAATACTAAAATTTCATAACAAATTAAAAAACGGTGAAAGTTTTTTAAAATAAAACTTTAACATGCTATATCTACTTATACTCATACTGTGTCTACAAATATCTACATTATTAAAAACATATTTAAATAAAAAAAATTATAAGAAGAGGAAAAATTGAGAGACAACTGCATCAGAGCCTCAAAGACGGGCAGAGAGACATTGAGATTTGCGCAAAAGAAAAAAAAAGAAGAAAGATCTTGAGCAGATCACTATGATGTAAAGCAAAGGCGACGAGAATTTATGAGCTCTATAAATCATTAAGACAGATCTCGAACAGCGTTAACTTTAACGTTAACTTTAATGGAAAAAGAATTAAAACCATTAAAACAAGAAAATTTCGTTTCATAGGCTCTTTATATATATAAAGAGATATTTACTTTAAACGTAAATAACGATGATGATGAAGGATTTGAGGTCGATAATATTTAAGAAGTAAGAGTAGGGGTGTAATCGGTTAGATTCGGCCTAGTTTTAGACATATTTTAGAATCGAACCGGTATATACCAGTTTTGAGATTTAAAAAATGATACCGCACCGGTTACACTCATAAATCGGTACTTCCTATTTTACCGATTCTGGTCTAGTTCGATCCGATTTTTTCAGTATATTATATAGTAAATATAATATAGTATATTATAGTATATAATAATATAGTGATAATATATTGTAATATATATTATAATTGTATTATAGACTATAGTTACATGTTATAATATATAATATAGTGATATATTATAATATATTATAATATATAGTGATGTAGTATCAATATAACTATTAATATAATAGACTATAGTGATATAGAATTTTAAAATTTAATATTATATTAATTATTAATTTATCATATAATACAAAATTATTTTAGACATACTTATATATATTATATATAAAAATTCTACATAATATAAAAAATCATATAAAAAATACTTTATACAATATAAAAAAATTAATATATATGGACTAGTCCGGTGTTAGAAAAAGAAATATCGGAACTGGACTGATTTTGAGAAAATGAAATTGGTACTGGACCAACCCACCAGTTCGGTCGCGGTCCAGTCTGGTTTACCGATTCACCGATTTTTTTTTCACCCTTAAGTAAGAGGCAGCGGTACGTGTACAGCCATCTTGAACATACGTACGCACGGTTCTAGTTGGAGCATACTGCCCACTGGGAGTAAACTGTAAAGTACTTGTAAATAACGTGTTTCACACCGCCAACTTCTCAGATAACATGCAATAGATAAGAAGACGACATTGGATGCCCAAAGGAGCTCTGATACCTAAGTTAGAGAGATATATTCTCAATATGAGTGCGCAAGTAATCATAAATTATCTGTTACCTTCAAGTGTTATTTATAGAAGTGTTGAGGATGTAGATAACCATTAAATCTAAAGGTTCATCATGAATAATCCCTTAATAAGTGGACGAGATAACCACCCTGATCTATCGACGTTATCATATCATGCAGTTTGTGTCATGGGCCCTTGAACCCTGAATCTCCCAATCTTGGGCCCATAGGCCGAATCTGTCCTCTAGTCGTGGGTTTATTGCCATGGGACCTAAACATCCCTTCCAGTTTATATTGAAACTACATCTCTCTGACTTAGGCACCAGAGCTCCTTTGAGCACCCAGTGCCTCTCATTTGTTGCAGGTTATCCAAGGAGTTGACAGTGTGAAACACGTCATTTACAGTGGCACCGTCTGTGGGATATTTACAAACTTCAGCGTGATTTTCACATGCCAACTATTACGCAATCTCAAGCAACCCACGATCAAGAGATGAATGCGGCGGAGGTAGAAGCTGAGGAGAAGTTGAAAAAGGCCATGACAGTGGTTGAGCAGCTACAGAAGGAGAATGAAGAGTTGAAGCGGCAGAACGCCGCTACACCACCTGTCCAGAATGAGCAAGTGGAAGGAGATGCACACAATGCAGGAGGCATGAACAGTGAAGAGTTCGAAAAGAAGGGGCTACATGACGTACTGCATAGTCTCGTTGACAAATATGAGGAGATGGCGAGAAGAATGGGGGGGGGGGGGGATCCTCTTTCTTGGAACAATTGCTTAACAGGAATGACCTTCCTTACAACGAGGAAGTAATGACAATGCTTCTCCCATCCAAGTTTAAGGTTCCTCAGATCGACATGTATGATAAGTCATGGGACCCTGTAGATCACTTGGAGAACTTAAAGCGCACAGGACTCTCCACGGCTTTCCCGGAGAGGTGGCTTGCCGGACTTTTCCGTTAACGTTAAAGGGAAAAGCACAGGGCTGGTTTGGGGCTTTGCATTCGGGATCCATTAGCAGTTTCAAGGAATTGGCCAAGCAGTTCCTAACGCAGTTCATGGTAAGTAGAAGGTGCCGAAGTCCAGCCACCTATTTGCTTACCACTAAACAAAGAGAAGGAAAGAGCCTGAAAGCATATCTAACCCGCTTCAACAAGGAGAAGTTGACTACGGATGATCAAGACGAAAAGATTACACTAGCCGCCCTCCTGAGAGGCATATGGCCTCGGAGCCCGTTTATGGCTGAGCTGGCCAGGAAGAGCCCCTCCACCTTGAGGGAGTTCATGGATAGGGTAGACGATTTCATTAATGTCGAGGACACATTGCAGGCTCTTCTAGAGCCTAGAGAGCAAAAAGTAAAACCAGAGACTAGGAACCCAAACGACGCTAAAGACAAGAAGACCGGCAAGGTCATCAAGATGGAAGACATGAAAGATATTCCAATCAACGAGAGCAGGGGCACTGCCTCATCCACAATAATCTAAGTGTACAAGAAAATGACCGGGCGGCGACGAAGGAAGCGTGCCCACCGGCGAGAGGGCAAAGCTATTGCAAGTACCATCAGTCGAACACTCACTGGACAGAAGACTGTTCAATGTTGAAAAAAAGGGTTGCCAACTTGGTAGGAAGCAGGGAGCTCGAAAGAATGTTGGCCAAGTATCTCAAGCCAAGGAGAGAAGAAGGTCGTGAGCGTGAACCCAGACGAAGCAGAAGTCCATGACAATAGAAGCAGGAGAGGGAACGGGGACACAACACCCCTCGACAGTCACGTGACCAAGACCAAGCTCCTTTTGGGGAGATCCACACTATAGCAGGAGGGTTCGTTGGCGGGGGTGTAACAACGTCTAGTAGAAAGGCTCACGCCCAGAGAGCAAGGTATCACGAGGTGTATATGGCGGATAAGCCTCCTAAACACCCTAGACTAAATGTCACCCCTACCATCTCATGCGGAGATGAAGATTGCCAAGGGGTCCTATACCCCCACGACGATGCCTTGGTCTTCACCCTCCTAATAGCCAACTACACGACCAGGTGTATTCTAGTTGACAACGGGAGCTTAGCCGACATCTTGTTCTGGGTTGCTTTCATCAGAATGGGCATTAGCCCTGATAGGCTACCCTCTTCGCCATCTCCCCTAAAGGGATTCTCGGAAGAAGCTGTCCAACCCATGGGGTGCCATTGATCTACCGGTCACAGTGGGCCAAGGCGCCCACATAGTTACCACAATGACGGATTTCCTAGTGGTCAAAGTTCCGTCGTCTTACAACGCCATATTGGGGTGACCAACCCTGAACGACTCAAGGGTAGTCACCTCTACCTACCACTTGAAGATGAAATTCCTGACAAAAACAGGCATCAGCGAGGTTCGTCGAGAGTAAATCCTCGTCAGGAATTTTATGTTCAGGAGCTGAAGGCAGGGGGTGCCTAGCGTGTGTGTCGCGAACAGTCTGGACAAAAGGTCGCCACCCTCGCCCTTAGTCGAAGTCGGCCAAGACATAGAATTAAGAGATGAGAACAACTTGATGCAGGTCGAAGCAAATGAGCCACTATAGATAGTAACCTTACATTCGGAACACCCAAACACCACCACGAGGGTCAAGATGAGGCTCCTACCGGAATATGGAGAGGCGTTGAAACAGTTGCTGATCGAACACCGAGATGTGTTCGCCTGGAGCCACGAAGATATGTCAGGGATTGACAACGCCATCATAGAACACAAGTTTTGCATCAACCCGGAGGCACAAAAAAGGGCGCCAAAAGATAAGTTTGGTCAATACGAAGAAGTGAACGCCCATAGTCGAGGAGATAGACCTTCTCTTGGTGGCAGGATTTATAAAAGAAACATACTACCCAGAGTGGCTCTTCAATGTAGTACTAGTTAAGAAAGCTAACAAAAAATGGAGGATGTGTCTAGACTTCATTGACCACAACAAAGCCTGCCCCAAAGACAGTTTCCCGCTGCCACGAATTGACGTCATTGTAGACACCATGTCAGAACACAAAGTTTTGAGCTTTATGGACGCGTATTCGGGGTACAATCAAATCCGAATGAATAAGGCGGATGAGGAGAAGACGACATTCATCACCGACATAGGCCTTTATTGTTACTGAGTAATGCCCTTCGATTAAAGAACGCCGGGGTGACCTATCGAAGGTTGGCCAATCGAATGTTGAAGCATCAAAGTTGCAAAACTATGGAGGTGTACATCGACTACTTATTGGTGAAGAGCAAGTAACCTACTCAACACCTAGCAGACCTTAGAGAATTATTCGCAGTGCTACGTAAATACAAGATGAAGTTGAACCCAACTAAGTACGCTTTTAGGGTCAACTCAGGAAAGTTTTGGGCTTTATCTTCTTGGAAAGAGGCATTGAGGCAAACACTGAAAAGATTTACGTAATCTTAAATATGGCATCGCTAAAAAGTACTAATGACGCCCAACGGCTGGCAGGTAGGGTAGCCGCCTTGAATAGATTCATATTGAGGTATTTGGACAAGTGTCTTCCTTTCTTTAGGGTTATGCGAAAAGCACACCCATGGAATGAGGAATGTGACAGAGCCTTCCAGGAGCTAAAGCAATATTTGGCCAACTAGCCTCTATTAAAGCAACCCAATCAAGCGAACATCTTATTTGTGTACCTGGCAGTGTCCCCCCACATTGTCTTAGCAGTCTTAATCAAAGAAGAAGAAGCAACACAAGCGCTGGTATACTACATGAGTCGTGCACTAAGAGAAGGGGTGATAAACGGTCAGTCTGGACCGGATTGAGACTGAGATCGGTTGGTCTCAATCCATGTTTTAGAGGACTGAAAAGTTTCAGTCCGTCCCGGTAGGGTTTTTCCACCTCGAATCAGACTGGACTGAATGAAAAATAAAAATAAAAATAAAAATAAAAATAAAAAATTTATTTTATATATATTATTTATATAATAATTGTACAATTTATTATGTTATAATTGTACAATTAATAATATAAAATTCTAAATATGTTATTAATACTTGTTAATATTCTCTCAATTAACTAATATATAATATCAATTAGCTAATTATATAGTAATTATATAAATTAATAATGTAATTTTCACATTAATAAGTCACTTAATTTTAATTTAGTATTTTAAATAATTTTTTTATTAATTAATTTAAAAAATAAAAAAATAATTTGGCCGGATCGAATGGACTGACCGGACCATCGGTCCGGGAAAATGATGGACCGAAAATGTTCGATCCATCACTGGACCGGACCGAACTAACCGATTTGTACCCTTAACTAAGAGGCGCCGAGACCAAGTACCTACGGGTGAAAATGTTGACATTTGCACTGGTGACGGCCGTCAGGAGGTTACGACTATGCTTTCAGGCCCACCCAATAAAAGTACTTACGGAGCATCCCTGTGAGGGGGGCCCCTCTGAGAGAGGGGCCCAGGCCCAAATAGATCAAGTCGCGGAGACCCTAGGCCCCTTAGGCGGAAACCCAAAGCAGGCCAAAAGTCCAGATCGAGAAATCACGTACCGAGCCCACGGCCACAGGCCCATCCGGAAAGGCTTTGACACTGAGCTTGGCCACACTAAGAAGCCCACCATAAGGCAGTGATCGCCTGGAGACTTGGTGAGCTGCCAAGCCCTGCCATAAGGTACATTGCAGACTATCGCCGTTGGAAGCAGGTGGTTGGGCGTGTCCGATCGTTGCACTCAATACGCGTCAGGGAACCCAGCACGCAACGATGTGGTGCTAGAGGTACCATAGGACGACTCGACCACGACTTAACACCCTGCCATAGTAGGAGGGTGGCAGCAGGTTTGACCCGAGCACGACCTGACACACCACGATCTCCCTCGGGTAGTTTAAGCCGAGTTCTGATACACTGTCATGACAGGAGGGTGGTAGCAGGTCTGACCCAAGCACGACCTAACACCCCACGACCTGACACCCCACGATCTCCTTCGGCAGTCGAGTCCAAACCAGGTATAGATAACAACCATGTCTCCCACAAAAAGGCTCTCTGAACCCTTACTATTTTCCAGTTTACTTAGCTTTCTTCATCACCTAAGTATTCTCCGCTGACTTTGGCATTGGAGTGACCCCGTACATCACTGGAGCCCATTCTTCCTCTTAGTCATAGGTTTTGTGAGCTTGGCTACCGTGGTACTACTTGAGTTGCGAAGCACGACATCAACAATCCCCTCGAGAGAATACTACAAAAGCCAGACAGTTCTGGAAGATTGGTTGCATGGTCATTAGAGCTCAGCGAGTTTGATATCGACTATGTACCCAGAAGTGCAGTGAAGGGGCAAGCCCTAGCAGACTTTGTCTCTGAATTCACCAATTTTTCGGCAGATATTGAAATGGCGCCTCCCAGCCAAACCTGGGTAGTGTTATTGACGGATCCGCCTGCCATAAGGGAGGAGGTATATGAATCTACATTGTTGGCGAGGCAGGTCAGGAGTACTACCAAATGGCCACGCTTACTTTCAAAATCACCAATAATGAAGCCGAGTATGAGGCCCTAATAGCAGGACTCTCAATTGCGAAGACTCTAGGCACCAGGAAGATTGAAGCCATAATTGACTCCCAAATAGTGGTAAACCAAGTAAAAGAGATTTATAACACAAAAGGAGAAAAACTGAAAAAATATCTAAAATAGGTACTAGAAATCTGCGACTAGCTCTCTTATTTTAGTCTTGAGCAAGTGCCAAGGGCGGATAACGCAATAGCATATAAGCTAGCCAAAGCTACCTCTGCAAGAGATTACACATACCTGCATTGGGAAGTACAAAGGAGGGTAATAGAGGTTCCCGCAATTGGGGTCTAGGTGAACCAAGTTGCTACTACGGGGCCTGAGTGGACTAAAGAAATATTGGAATACCTAGATACCGGCAGACTCTCGAAAGGGAAGGAAGTGGCAAGGAAAATTAGAAGGAATGTGGCGTGGTTTATTAAAATTGATGGAATCATGTACAACAAGGGCTTCGTCGCCCCCTGCTAAGGTGCATCTCGCTTGAGGAAACGTAGTATGTCTTGGAAGAAATACACGAAGGCGTCTGGGGCAGCCATTCCTGCAAAAAGGCTTTAGCAAGAAAAGCTCTCAAGGCGGGCTACTATTGGCCTATTGCCTTGAGGGACGCCAAATAGTTTGCAAAAAATTGCACTCAGTGTCAGGTCTACGCTCCTATTCCACACTATCCGCCTGAGAAACTGCTCTCCATTATTGCCCCATGGCCTTTTGCCCAATCCTCGATTGCTCTGGTTGGCCCCCTTCCACTAGGGAAGGGCGTGGTAAAGCACATAGTTGTCACAGTAGACTACTTCACTAAATGGGCAGAAGTAAAGCCCCTCGCAACCATAACAACGAAGACCATCACCAGATTTCTGTGGAAGAGCATCATGTGTAGGTTTGGCATCCCAACAGTATAGTCTCCCACGACGGGAAGTAGTTCGACTCGGAGCATTACAAGGAATGGTGCCGAGAGTTGGGCATCCAGGTAAAATACTCATCACCAGGAGACCCACAAGTCAATGGACAAGCAGAGTCAACGAATAAGTCCCTACTCGGGATCCTAAAAAAGAAGCTTGGCAACAAGAAGGGAGAATGAGAGGAAGAGTTCCCAGGAGTTCTGTAGGCCTATAGGACAACCGTGAAGACCCCGACAGCCGCTCCTGTAGAAGTTGGCTTGCCCACATACCGGACCAACCACTTCAACCAGCTGAAAACAACGAGGCACTCGAGGAACACCTCGACCTACTAGAGAAAAGGGAAGAAGCGGAGATCCAAAACATCCTCAACAAAAGAAAAGCCGAGCGCTACTTCAACGAGCGGGTCAGGCCTAGGTCCTTCAAAGTGGGCAAGTTGGTGCTTAAGGAGACGGAAGAGACAACCCAAGACGAGGGGAAGCTCGGCCCACGATGGGAAGGATCTTACGTGGTCGGGCTCCTACCGCCTGAAGGATAGCTAGGGAAATGAGTTGCAGCACCCTTGGAACGTCGAGCATCTAAAGAGGTTTTACCCCTAGATATTTTTGCAAAATTTATATTTGGTTGATAAGAGACAAGTCAATAAAGGTGGATGACTGTTTAGATCATGCATTTGCTTACAGTTAGCCACCAATGTCGAGTCCAAAGACTTACGGTTCAACAAATGGGCGTAGAGGTCAAAAGTCTCCACGACCCCCACAGTTAGCCACCAGTGTCGAGTCCGAAACTCGGGGTGCAACAAATGGACGTGGAGGTCAAAAGACCCCACAACCACCAAAGTTAGCCACCAATGTCGAGTCTAAAGACTCGTGGTGCAACGAATGAGAGTGGAGGTCAAAAGACCCCACGACCCCCACAGTTAGCCACTAGTGTCGAGTCTAAAGACTCACGGTGCAATGAGACCCCACGACCCCAACAGTTAGCCACTAGTGTAGAGTCCAAAGACTCGAGGTGCAACGAATGGGCGTAACGGTCAAAAGACCCCATGACCCCTACACATTAAACCACCAGAGTCGAGTCAAAAGACTCGCAGATGGGTGTAAAGGCCAGAAGGCCCCACGACCCCTATTGAGTCCAAAAGACTCACATCAAAAAGGGGCGCATCAACATTGAAAGGCCAAGTTGAGGGCCAAAGTTATACCAATCTACATAAAGGGCCATACCGAGGGCCAAAGTTATACCAATGTACAAAAAGGGCCAAACCAAGGGCCAACATTGTCAAGCAAACAAAAAGTAAGTAAAGTAAGGAGTAAAGTAAACAACATTAACGATAAGGAGGTTTAGTGAGGAGATGCCATTTTTGCAACATCGAAGTCCCACTAGGCTTGGAGGAAGAAGGCGAGGTAGGAAAAGAGTCAGACATGGTGTTGTGCCCCAGGGCGTCCACAAATTGGAATGACACCACGTCAGGTTTGAAGGCGCTCAGGTCTAGCCTCCGAGGGTTTGCCAGCAATGGGCTTGTAAGCGAGCCATACCAGGCCCATAGCTGTACTCGAAGGCCCGATCTCTAACAGTCCTGGCAGCAGCCACCTGTGGATGCAAACGAATCAACTCACCATTGGCAGAAGCCAATTGGGACTCTAACTCATGTAGTTTCGTCTTCTATTTTTTTACTGTGGAGTCTAAGTGCATCATGATTCTGTTCGTCTTATCCAGCGTGGCATCGGCGTCCTCCCTGTGCTTCTTATAGGCAGCGAACCTTTCATAATTCCCCTGTACCTCGGACACTTGAAGGTTGAACGGCCTACACTCATTTACATGTGATGCTTTCACCTCTAACAGCTCAAGGGCAAGTCTCTTGTGCTCTCCTCGGAGGAAGACAATGCTTGAGTAGACTCCCGACAGCACTGCTCAACCTCTACCTGCGACTGCTGAAAGGAGGCCAGCGCCTCACTCAAAAGGGATATTTGGGCCCTAGCAGATGCCCGTTTCAACTCTGATAGCTGCAGAGTAAAACTATCATGAGCTTGGAGGGATTGGGCGCGAAGCACTTCGCCGCAAAGCTCACACGACTCATCGTGGAGAGACTCAAGGTCGACTTTTAAGGCACGAATGTGCCCATTAGCCTGTTCCAAGTAGCACTCCACCTCAGTCTTCTTGGCCAGAAGTCGAGTTATCTCCTTCTTGGCGAAGAACCCTCAAATTTGCCTCTCTTGCACCTCATCTTCTAAGTGGGCGCGATCATTCAAAATCCAAGCCGCCAAGTCATCCATGCCCTGCACAACATAAAGGGTCGAATGAGATGATCATCACAAGCAAGAACAACCCACAATCAGATAAAAAGATCAGTTAGAAAGTAAGTCAATACCAGGGACGGGATAATCTTTAAGCGTTGTGACATCTTCGCTACTGGCTTGGAGGGAGGAGGGGGACTGATGCAAGAGGATCTGACTTAGATGACGCTGAGTTGTCAGATTGCACGTTGACTCCATTGAAATATCTTAAGGTGGCAGATTAGTACAAAGATAGCAGGAAAGCGTGAACTTTTCTTGATTGGGGCAGTTTTGGATATATTTTGGTATTTTGGCCATAACTTTGGCTACATGTATCAGAATCGTGCATATGACCCCAATTTGGAAATATCTCTTCAGCACACACATTGTGGTCACCCAACTATGCTCAGTGTGCATCTTTTTCGAGGCCAAAACACATTGCTTTCCCTCTGAATCCTTGTTTTTAATTATTTTTTGTCTTTTATGGTAATATTTCATTTATCATTTAGGAAGTAATTCTAAATTCGATTTGGACCAAAGTTTTGGCAGATTACTTCTTTTATTACATATTTACTTTGGTGTGATTATTGTGATTTTGCTATTTTTTATAAAATTCTGATATGATCGATTTTCAGCTATTAAGGCCTGTCTTGTGGGTTGATTTCGTCATTCTTGGATTTGACAATTTTGAATTGAACATCAAAGTCATTTTCTCTGTGTTTTGGGTGATTATCTTGTCTTCTTTCCCTGTGAATTATTTGTTGAAACTAGCCTGTAGAATAATCTTTATTCTGTCCGGCGTCAGGGACACTTGGGCGCAGCACCCTCAACCCCACTTGCTCTAACCGCCGTATGAGTTCCCCCTAATGAGGAATGCATCAAAGGTAGGAAAGGGGCGGCTGGAACTCCCAACTCAGATACAAACGCAGTTTGGCCTTCACCTTTGCCCCCTTCCCCATGGTCGTTAGAACTCTCATCGCCAACTAGATCCTGATCAGTTGTCTTCCTCTTCCTTCACCTCTTCCAAGGAGGAACCACCCCCTCTCGGGGAGTCATGGAGTCCCTATCACCACCAAAGGAAGAGGGAGAAAGGGAGGGAATAGAAAACCTCTCTTGATCTATTGGTGGGGTTTCAGCACCCGAGATGGTCGCAGGAAGGGAACTTGGTGTGAAATCTTGCCCCCCACAAGTTTCAACATCGCCGTCTTCCACGTTGATTTGAGTGCCGCCAACTAGGGGGTTAGCAGCTTCAGGCATGGCCATCCCAGACACGCCCATAGAAAAGGCGTCATAAATGTCTTCAAATATTTCGCTGCCACTAGGAGTCAAAGTTGGGGAGAGAAGGAAAGGAAACTCAAATGGTGGAGTACTCACTGAACCGGACCTCTTAGAGGGAAAGGCGAAGTCAAAGGTTGTCTCTAGGTCAACAAGGGCTTTCCCCATGAGCCCATTGAGGTTGCCAAAGCCTGGTGATGTTGGCGGCGACACCCTCAAGGAGAGGCTTTGGGCGTCTCACTCCCAACAACAATGTTAGAATCAGAAGCCACAGCCCTTGCTGATTCCACCTTCACCTCCACGATGGAGTCTGTGGTCTCACTCTCACTGTCTTCACTACGACGGGGGCACTTTTGGAGAGGCTCAATAGAATGAGAAGCACGCCTCTTTGCCAGAGGCGCCACGACCTTAAGTTTACGCCCCCTGACATGGGCACGGTTAGGCACCACGAGGAACCTGTCGATGTTGGCTGCGGTCAGGAGTTGCTCGGTCCCCAGGCCGTCGTTATTCTCTTTAGCCAAGTTGATGACTATATCAACGCGAGAGCGTTCTTTGTTAGTTAGCTCTAGCAAGAGACTTTTATCGTCGGGGACTTTACTATAATTCACATGAACGGGGAATTCTCGAAGGTGCATTTCAGAGGCAGGAAATTCTCAACCTCCACCAAAAATAAAGAAAACTTTTCTTTACCATTATTTCACATTAGAGTGAAGGGGCTCAAACACTGCCAAGCGTTGTGAACAAACGCGGAAACTACAGATGTTACCTGTAGGGGTGTAACCGGTCCGGTCCGGTCCGGTTTTGGATAAAATCTAGGACCGAACCGGTATGTACCGGTTTTGTATTTTTCAAAACCGATTAAGCACTGGTTACTCTCCTAAACCGGTACTTCCGGTTTTACCGGTTTCCGGTCCGGTCCGGTTTTTTTAAAATGTAAATTTCACAATTTGTCATTAAAAATTTGTTTATAAAAAAAAATTGTTTTAAAAAAAATTGATTTATACTTTTATTAATATATTAGACTATATAATAGTATTAATATTAGACTATTGGTATAGTTATAAGTTATATATTAGTATTAGTTATAAACTTTTAGTGATTTAGTATTAACATTTTATGTAATAATTTATAAATTATAATAAGAAATTATTTCATATATGAATATATATGTTATATATAAAATTTTACATAAAAATTTATAATTGTACATTATATATCAAACTTATATATATTAATATTTAATATATATAAAATATTTTGTATAAAACTTATATATAAAAATATTATTTTTTATTTTTTTTAATCAACCGGTCCGGTCCAAAAAATCCCGGAACCGGAACCGGAACCGGACCGGAACCGGCCGGTTTTTATATTTTAAAAACCGGTTCCGGACCGGACCGGTTCAAAACCGGTAAAACCGGTCCGGTCCGGTCCGGTTTTCTGGTTTGAGTTTACACCCCTAGTTACCTGGTAATCCCTTGACGGAGTAAGAAGATAGGAATTCCTTGGCGGTCAAATCTGGGTACATCTCCCCCAAAGGCTCCAAGGTCATCCGGAAGACCACACATGAGCACAATAGAACACTCCACGCATGTGAATGAAGTTGGGCAGGAGCCAACCCCAGAAAGTCTAAGACATTACGGATTGGGCGAATAAAAGAGAATTGCAAACTGTGCGCTAGGGCACAAACTGGGAGAGCAACAGATCCCGTGTACCCTTCCTTATCGATGCATCCTCCCTCTGGAATGGAGAGCTCCACAGAATCTGGGATGTGATAGGTGGACCACAACTTTGTCAGGTCCTACTCTGTGAGGATGGAACGCCAAGTGAATCTTTCAAAGAATGGAGGGGTTTGGCCGTCGGAAGGCTCCGCGGTGGATTGGGAGGAGGCTCTCGCAGGAGTATGGGCCGAAGGTTGGTTAGGAGTACGCGAGGAGCTACGGCTAGCCATGAGAGAGAATGCGAGAAAGTAACAAGAAGAAACTGGGAAGGAAATGAGAGACAATGCAAGAAAATAACAAGAAGAAACTGAGAGGGAAATGAGAGAGAACATGAGAAAGTAAAAACAAGAAAGTGTGGCATAGATGGAAAAAAGGAAATGAATCAAGAAGATGAAAAAGGGGGGAAAGCAATGATAAGGAGGTTCTTAGGAAACAAAACGGGTGACAGCACCGTCGATTACCATTCTTTTGAATATGAGAGAATAAAAGTGCGCGAATAGTTACGTGGGCCACATTTTTTAGGTACGGCGAGAAGTTCAGACCTACACCTTAGTTAACATGGACCCTCAGTAGGGTAAGAGAAAATGAAATCTGAGAGACCGCCTGCTTGCCTCAAGCTAGTGGGGTAAAGTATTGTCATGCAAATTAAAAATAAATTAATTTCCTATGTGTTGACACAAAGAAAATTAGCAGGGTAATTGGAATAGATATTTAGGTCTCATGGCAATAAGCCCACAACTAGTGGACAGATTCGGCCTATGGGCCCAAGACTGGGAGACTTATGGCCCAAGGGCCCATGACAAAAACCACATGATATGATAGGGCCGATAGATCAGTGTAGTTATCTCGTCCACTTATTAAGGGATTATTCATGATGAGCCCTTAGATTTAATGGTTATCTACATCCTCAGCATCTCTATAAATAACACCTGAACGTAACAGATAATTTATGATTACTTGCGCTCTTATATTGAGACTACATCTCTCTAACTTAGGCATTAGAGCTCCTATGAGCACCCAGTGCCGTCCTCTCATTTGTTGCAAGTTATCTAAGAGTTGGTAGTGTGAAACACTTCATTTACAGTACTAAAGATCAACAGCTATATCGCGACTTTATCGATAGGTAAGCTGGCAGGTGTGGCAGTTTGTGCGACTTTACCAAACTTTATCAATCGGTAAGTTTGGTTGCCAAAAACTTTAGATCTTGTTAGTTTCTTCCAACCTATATGCATGAGAATATTTATGGAAGGAATTAGTGGGAGTAGGTCGAGCTGAGAGGAATTAAGCTAGCTAGGGATGAGAATATCTCGACAAGCATAGAGAAGAAGACGATCAGATCAATTTTTTCTCTAGGAGAAAAAGGAAAGGGAAATTAAGTGTCACTACAACAAAATTTTCTTTTTCCCACGAATTCTTTTTCCATGATATAAGCTAATGGAAAATACGTACCTATTGTTACAAATCAGCTCCGTGGAAAAAAAATATGTTTTTTGCCATGACTTCACATTCCACGATTTTAAAATCGTGGGTAAAACTACCTTTTGCGTCGACTTTGTGTTGCCGCAAATAAATATTAACTTTTTGACAAGAAATACGTTCGATCACAAAAAGTCGTCAGTAAAAATAACTTTATGCAGCGACTTGTGTCGCCTCAAATAATTTTTCCATTAGTTCTCTTTATGTGTTTTATTTCCAGGTTTGGGGGATGCAACTATTTAACGCCGAAAATAAACTTACCGGGCAAACCTATTTTAACTTAGTTTTACGGCGATATTAACTCGTCGTAAAAAATAATAAAAATTTAAGAATAATGTCACATACACTGCTTGATGCTCTCGTTGCCTCCTCCCGCTAGATGCTAAAAAAATAAAAAATTTGAATCAGTCGGCTTCTTTTGTTTTTGTTCTTCTCTCCCAAATAACAAACCCTAACTCCACTTCGTAGCATTTTCCCCTGCCCTGGGCTTGCCTTCTTGGAATCTTCCATCCCAACTCAAAAAACAATTGAATCAGTCGGGAAGCTTATTTTCTCATGCTGGTAAGCTCACTCCATTCCCTCTTCTCTCATGCCGGTAAGCTCTCTCTCTCTCTCTCTCTCTCTCTCTCTCGTTTGATTCCTTACGTATACGCACACTTACTCTGAATTCTTTTTCTTTTTTGTTTCACATTAAAAGTTCTATGAAATGGGTTCTAATGTGCAATCTGTGGGTTTTGTGGATTGTCCCTACGATTTTCTGTGTCGCATCGGTGCTTCCTTTTCGTTGTCTTCCTCGGATCTTCACAACCCTAGAGCAGATTAGCTTTTGGTGCTGCTTTTTTTTTTTTTGGTATTTTAAGCAGATTAGATGCTCATGCAAAATGGATTTAATAGATTTCCTTGCTAAAAGTTATGACTCAGTTATTTTTATATATGTATTGCTTTTAATTCACGGATTATCAATTTTGTTCTTGTTGGGGTATATGTGGAGGCTGGTTTTGGAGTTGAAAAATGTGTTTGCTAAAGTTGGCTCGAGCCAAGTTTCGCTCGACATTGCTCGACAGACCGCTCGAGCGTAGGCAAGTCAGAGAAAGTTCGCTTGAGTCTCGCTCGACACTCTGCTCGAGCGAGACACAAACCCTAGTGTTCGCTTGACACTCCGCTCGAGCCAATATTCATTTGGTTGTTCGCTCGAGTCGCGCTCGACACTCCGCTCGAGCCAAGTACGCAGATTTTACCAGATTAGGGTTTCCAGCGCCACTCACTATATATATGTCATATTAGACTTGTGTTGGACGTCCTTAAGCATATTTTGAGAGAGAACAATTGTCTTGTGAGTGCATATTGTGTGAGAGAGCAAAAAACCCTAGAAAGTGTGAGTTGAGATTGAGTGATTGTAATCTCCTCTGGTTAATAAGATTTCTGCAGCACCTGTGGACGTAGTCAATTTGCCGAACCACGTAAATACTGTGTCGTGTTCTTGATTGTGTTACTTTTACTTTATTTGTCATCGTTGGTGTGTGTGCTTTGTATAGTATTTCACAACAGTTCTGAATTTGGATATGGGTATTATTGATTTCAATTAGGATTTTTGGTATGTATAGAAGCTTAATCAGTTTTGTTGCTTTATCGAACTGCGACTGAATAAGATGCATTGATCTGATGTTGATGATTCTAAAGAATTGAACTTTGAATTTTTAAAATAATTGTTTTAAGAAATTTGTTTGATTAGAAAAGTTAGGGATGGGAGACAGATTAAACTTGGAATCCTTTTTCCCTTTTTAACTGCGAAAGATATTAGTTTGGTTTGGTCGAGGTTGTGTTTGTTGTGATTGAGGTATTGATCTCATGGTTGTTGATGGCTCTTACTCAGTAGGAGCTTATTTCTTTTGCCTCTGTATTGATGCACTGAAATTGCCAATATCTCTCGGTAATCCGTAAACCTGCTTTTATGTATACTGGTTCAATTGCTGCTATGGTGAGATTTTACCATGATGACCCTTGCATATAATATGTTCAATTTTTATCATTTAGCCTTTTGCATGTCTGATATTTTTGCTAAATGAATTTTTGAGGCTTTGAAACTTCATGTTTGGGTGCCGTTAAGAGTTAGGAAATGTAAGCTAGAGTAATGTATCCTAGAGTGGAACTTTTTCTAACTTCTGGAGACAAAGCAACTGCTCTATAGTTCACTGGGCAAAGCACTTTATTTGAAAACTTATGCAAGAATTTGATATGCAATGGAATTATATTGGAGTCATTTTGAATTATGCATTCCCCTTCAAATTATCTTGTTAATCCCACCCTTCGTTGACTGGGCAAAACACTTTATCTGAAAACTTCTTTTCATTATGTTTCAGGCATTTGTTGACAATGGAGCCCAATCATGTAAGATTGTTTCAAGTATATTCAATTGTTGTTATTTGCTTTTCACTTATGAAGCAAATGGTAGTTGACTTCAATATATCTGCTAATATTCTATTTCTGAGTGTTTGTTGAGCTTTGTTGTGTAGACATAGAGTTATTTCTTGCCTATGTGATTGGAGTACCTAACAAATCCTTTGATGATAAAGAATAAACAAGCCCCGAATTTGGTAGCTTTTTATAAAAAAGTGCATTGGTCAAGAAAGAAAGGTAGATTTATCACCGATACTACAGAACACAATTACGTAAGTGGTTAAATCTATTGATGTTTTTAAAATAAAACTTCTTAAATATTACATAATCATTAAATAAATCCAGAAACTATCATTAAGGGTAGAAAGTTAGTGATGAGCTATCTCTACTTAGAGTTATTCCAGTCTGCTAGTTTGGAAATTTATTGATAACATGATAATAATGGATAAGGTTTTCTTGTTATTTTTATGCAACAGGTCTCAAGCAATTAGCAAGGGGATTGAAATGGACTTTATTTTAAAGACATAATGCTACCTGAGAGACTAAGTGAATTGGAGGAAAGGTGTTTTTGAGCCAAGACCACAGCTCATGCTTTTGACCAGTAAATCAAACTATTCACCATGCAATTCTTGAATCTAGATGTATGAAGTGCTTCTGCAAGTTGCCATATTGTTGGAAATTCCTGTTTTGCTATGTTATTTATATTGGCTGATTGTGAAGTTGGCATTTTATGTGGATCATGTTTAATGATAACATAAGTAATATATAAACTATGTGTGTATATATGGAAGTGTTTTAGCTAGTTTTGGAGTTGATAGAGTTTATATCAATTCAGTTTTTATGATGATGGCATTTTTGTAGCAGTTTTATCAACAAAGTATATCAGATTGTGTGAACATTCTATCTTAGGTCATTAATGACCATTATGTCATATTAATCATAATAACAATGGTAAAGATCTATAAAAATCATTGGAAAAATGATGGTCAAAGACCATTACAGGTAGCAAATATGGGCATTAAATTTGACTAATGTAATGAGCGGTAAATATTTCTCCCTCAAATGCAATCCAATATATATATATATATAGCTGGAGTGTTCTAATACCCACAAAGTATCCTTGCAAAAAAAGATGTTTTAGTGACAACATTTGAGACCTGCATGCAGGATCAAATCGACCATTATAGCTTTTTCAATTAAACTTTTGTCAAGAGAAATTTTTGTTGGTGATGTCTGGTTGCGGTAATTGTGTTTTAGCAGCAGTATCAACTTGTTAATAGAACCAATTTACAACGATACTTCTCGTGGTTAAACTCTTGTTTTGATGATGCCTCTTTGCGGGAGATAAATTTTTGTGGTGACGTATGCAGCCAATAGTAATCTATTGTGGCGATTACTATTTGTAGGAAGAATGAAATAGTGACAGAATTTCTTGATGCAAAAAATATTTTTGTGGCAGCATATCTGCGCAGCAATTAAGTATAGTGTGTGATGTTGAATGATCTGATAGACATATTTCTGACAATTTTTTTTCTTATTAGCAATGACTGGAGTTATTGTAATAAGTAGGGGTGATAAACGGACCGTTATTGTAATAAGTAGGGGTGATAAACGGTCCAGTCGGACCGAAACGTCGGTTCGGACCAGACCGAAACTTAGACCGGTCCGGATCCACATTTTAGAGGATCGAAAACATTCAGTCCAGTCCACGGTTTTTTCGGACCGGACCGGACCGAATGAAAAATTAAAAAAAAAAATTTATATATATTTTATATATAATAATTGTACAATTAACAATCTAAATTTTTAAATATATTATTAATGCTTGTTAATATTCTATAAATTAACAATATTTTATATATATTTTTATCTAATCTATCACTATTAACAATATAAAATCTTAAATATGCTATATATTAACACTTGTTAATATTCTATGAATTAATAAATATATAATATCAATTAGTTAATTATATAGTAATTATATAAATTAATAATATAATTTTCATCTAATTTATTATCATTCACCATATAAAATATTTTTTAATTTAATTATTTAAATAAAATTTTTTTATTAATTATTTAAAAAAAAAAAGGCCAGACCGACTGGACCGAACCGGACCAGACCGGACCGATACGGAAAAATGATGGTCCGAACGCCGGACCGGACCGGACCGGACCGTTTGCAGCCCTAGTAATAAGTAGACATTTGTGACAAATTATACTTTTGCCAAATTTCATACTTAAATTGGCATTTTATTATTTACAAACCAGCGGCCATGAGATTTTGTCATATTGGTGTTTTATTGCAATTTTTTATGCTTATTTCGGCAAAAGTCGTCGTGGCAAAAAGTTGATTTTGTTATAATGTTCAACCTTATAACCTATTTTATTTATTAATTTGATGTAGATCAGTCATCCCTTGATCTGATCTGGACTGCATGTACGTATGGCCTTAATTTAGAATTAAGTAAATATTTATCTGATCATTTGTTTTATTTAATTAACACTCTCAAACTATTTGTAGAATTCTCATTCTATCAACGAATGTCATGCTATTTTATACAAGTACTAATTTCTCATGACTTTGTTATTACGTGATAAAATGTGAATATCGTATGTTTATATTCTAGAGTCCAAAATACCTAGTAATTATATATATCCATATTAAAGTGAAAAGGTTTAAAAATAAAGAAATCTACAAACTAAATTTACATCATACTCTTATTCCACTATGATGAAGTAGTATTGCCCATTAATCTTTAAATTTTTATTTAAAACAAATAAGAAATGATCCAAAAATAACAAAAGTACCACATTTTATATAACAGAATGAAAATGATATAAGAACGCGATTTTTAGTATTATTCACATATATATATATACTAGTTAGGACAACGTGCGCTGCACGTATGCCCAGTTGTCTACCATTAAATGCTGCGAGATGTATAATAGACAGCAAAATATGACCAATTTCAGATAGAATCATCGTGTAAAGTAAATCATCATATTATCACAAGCAGCATATGAGTAAGGATTTTTGACTAAATCATTTCCCTTTTATCTCATATTATAAACCCTAATATCAATGATTATATCCAATAGTATTTTTATGCGTTCCACATAAAATAACATATAATGAGAATTTTGGATCTTGTTAGGCAGCAAACTCAAGAATTGAATGCACTTAAATGAAATGTAACATCCATAAGCAAATTAAGATTATTTCTTTTACTAAAAATAAAATATTGTTTGGTTAAGCTTACCAAAATCTCTTGTTTAAAAGGCTAATGTTTCTATAATATTAAAAAATAATATTATAACAATATTTTATTTAATTTTTAATTTTCATTTCAACTAATCTCATCTTAATTAGGATATAACCTATATAAAAAAAACCACAGTATCCAAACTCACCTAATCGGCAAAAGAGCAAAAACATAAGATAACCGGATTTGATGAGAAAAACAGGAAAATAAAGAGAGAGAAATTGATTAGAACATTGTTTATCCCTTACTTATTTTCAAATAAAAGTCTATTTGAAAATATATTTTATTCCAAAATTTTCATATCATATCTCATCTCCTTTTTAAACATAACTGAAATACAAAACTTTTAAAATAATCATTATAACTTTCTCAAAATTTCAAATTTCAAATAAAATATAATTTATCTTTTTAAATCTCAAAACAAAAATAATATTATAAAATTATAACCTAAGTGTCTTATAATATTTTAATTTTATAATATTTTTTATTTAACTCTTTTTCTCTTTCAATTATTTTTTATAAAATTTCATCTCATCTAACTCTCTCCAACATTATATAAATTTTCAGAGAAGGAAAAAATTAAAAATGTACTAATATATTAACATATTCTAGACCATATTATTTAACATTACAAATAATGTTAAATTATTGCGTTAGTTCAAATGCAGTTTAGCTCTTAATTTAAGAATGCAAACCAGATCATCTTAATTTACTTCAAAAGTTTTCATAACTCTTTTTAATATTATTAAAACAGAAACACTATAAGAAATAATAACAATGAAAAACATTAAATTATTTAACATTTTCACACATGACTAAATAAAATAGTAATAATGACATATTATATTTTTAAATTATTAAGAAGTTATAATTTATTTCCTTATGAAAATTTGTAATTATACTAACCAACCTACTATTATTACTCTTAATAATTATAGTTGGATGAGTATTAAATAATTTAATCATATATTTTATAAAGTCTCATCCTTTACATTTAAAAAAAGATAATGATAGGGTTACTACCCTATTACTACCCAATTACTACTTATAGTTAATTTCAAGTTTTTTATTTTTTTATCATTTTCTTTGAAGTATTTTTTTAACATCCTTAATCGAAAAAATTAAAAAAATATATAATTTTATTAATATCACTTCCTTAACCATTAAGTAAAATAAAAAATTTTTAAAAAAATCAAATATAAAAAGAGTAGTAAGTGAGTAGTAGGAGAGTAGTAACCCTATAATTTTCCTTTAAAAAAAATTAAATAAACTATAGTACATTAGAAACTATAGATCTACCTCAAATAGTGTAATTAATTTCAGGTTAATTAATAAACTATTCAATTTATCCAGAAATAAATAAAAAAATTATTTAAGTTTATTTCTTAATAAATCATTAATAAAAGGAAAAAATTAGATTTATACTGAAATGTAACAATTGAATTCAATATTTACATAATTCAAAATTAAAGGAAATAAAACACAATAAAGACAGCCGCTGCTATAAAAAATAAAATTTAAAAAAAAAAAAAAAAAAAAAAAAAAACGACGAAGTAACAGCCGCGGCTTGGATTCGTCGTGGCGGTTAACGGCGGCACGATAGGAGCTGATATTGGAAGGGGAGGAACGCCGGACGGAGGGGAAGAGAATGGGTGGGTCGGTGTTAGCTACGCCGGCGTGCGGCGGCGCACTGGAGGCGATGAAGAATCGGACGGGCCGCAGCTTGGATTCGCTCGTGGCGGTCAACGGCGGTACAAGAGGGGCTGAGATTGGAAGGGAATGGACGCCGGTCGGAGGGGAAGAGAATGAGAGCGGCGGTGTCGAGCACGACGGCATGCGGCGGCGCACCGTAGCAGATGAAGAAACGGACGGGGGAGAGCGGAGGAGGGCTTCGCGCGAGGGAGAAATCAGGGGTAAAATGGGAAGAATGGCAGTGGCAAAATCGAAATTTGGGAATAGAAGCAGGGGTAAAATGGGAAACGAAAATATTAGACGAAAATAATGTTCATAGGCGATTCGCACTTTATATATAAGTATAGATATATATTTATTTATATATATAGTATCTGAATCTTATTATGTATGATTAACATATAATACTAGCTAGCAATGGTGGCTCAGTACAAATTGAGCCTAAATGGCTAGCAGATAAGGTATATATAAAATTAGAGTAATGCTATATATAATTCTTAAATATACAAGATTCATACAAGTTATTTGTAAAAAAATATATCTTACTATTAAATATTTTTTTTTTTTTACTTTTTTATAAAGATTTGCATGAGACTTGTCTCTTTAGGACTTGTGCAAATTTTATTATCTAAATAAGTTAATAACTAAATATTATTGGATTCACGTCTCTACAGTTACATAAAACGATTTTTAAGAGAGAATTATATGGAAACTGATATATTGTGAAGATGCCGTGACGTAGTTCGAATTCCAACAAAGGAAAATGCTAAGCATCCCGCCGGGAGTTTCCGCTTGCATTAGTGTGTTTTTTTTTAGTTCTTTTTTGATATAGATTTTGTTAATAATTTTAAATATTTTTAAAAAAATCATAATATTATTAAAAAATAACTTCTTAATCATGAAGTAAATTACTTCGTGATTAAGAAATTATTTTTTAATGATTTTTTTTACTTTTTGATTAAAGAAGTGTTTTTTAATAATGTTCTAAATTTAGTTTATTTTTTTAAAATATTTAAAAGTATTAAAAAAATCTCTGTAAAAAATAACTGAAAAAAAAACACATGAAAAAATACATGCTAAAGCTAGCGGTGGCTCTAGCAGTACTCTTCCAACAAAACATCCTTGGTCTTTGTTTGACAGGCTGACATGCATGCATTGGCTCCGGAAAGAGCCACGTGTTTGTTTACTTAAACAAAAATATATATAAAAATAACCCTCACGTAGGCCTGTGCAAAAAGGGCCTTGGCCCGATCCGTCCGAAAGACCCGCATTTTTCAACCCAAACAAACACGGGTTCATCGAGTCAAAAGTTAATTAAGGGTTTTATACCAACAACCCGTCGATCCGTCGAAACCGAAAGAAAAACCCTGTCAAAGGCTCAAAAACGAAAACATATGGCTCGAAAACGAAGACTCGCGTTCGCCATCACCGTCTTCTGTCATTGCTAAGGTGCGTTCTCTCTCTCTCTCTCTCTCTCTCTCTCTCTCTCTCTCTCTCTCTCGGGGTAAGATTTAGGTTTTCTGCTCTTGGGTAGGCCCGTGGGTTGAAGAGGGAGTGGTGGGGCTGGGGATGTGTTTGGGACTTTGGGTCTGTTGCGGGATGAAGGGAGAGAACGTGGTGGGTCGAAGATGCGTGAGATCCTTCACATCCAAGGTGGGCAATGCGCTATTCTCATGGATTTGGAGCCTGGCAACAGGTATGGGTACCCTTTTGATCTTAAAGATCAGAGAGGAGTACCCAAACCGAATGATGCTCACCTTCTTCATCTTCTCATCCCTGAAGGTCTATGACACCGTTGTTTAGCCTTACAACAAAACCATGTCTAGGGAACTATGAGGATGACGAGATACAGCTCTGGGAAGTTTTCGGGTTCCCGTATTTATCGTCCCTCTCTCTCTCTGTGTTTGTTTCCTGAGAAAAAAAATTTTCTCTTTTATTTTTCTCCTGTCAGTAGTGTAAGAAGAGAAAAATTGTCTTTTGTCTATTTGTCCTCAAATTTGAGATAAATTGATGTGTAGAATGTTCGATTTTTTTTTTTGGGTAAATGTTGGGTCATACAGGTTCAACCCGATTCTATTTTATTCCGGTCGGGTCGATTCGGTTTGGCACCTCAAATGGGGAATTCGGGTCAGGTCGGGTGCAAACCCGGTTGTTCTGGGTCGGGTTGCAGCCCTACCCTCACGTGATCAATCATGTGTTTTAACTGATTTTATCTGTCAATCGTAAATGAAAAAGTAGATATTTCTCTTTGATCACTTTCCCCCGCTCGTCTCTCACTTCTCAGCCCTCTGCTCTCGCAACCTTGCCTCTCGCAGTCGCAGCTCGCTCTCTCCCTCTCTCGTCCCATCTCTCATTTTCTCGTCTCTCACTCTCAACTCTCCTGCCTCTCAGCCGCTCGTCTCTCACTTCTCAGCCTTCTGCTCTCGTAGCCTCGCACCTCGCCTCTCGCAACTCGCCCTCTCCGTCTCTCGTCCCGTCTCTCACTCTCAACTCTCCCGCCTCTCACTCTCTCATCTCTCAACTCTTTCGTTGTCGCTCTCAATCTCTCTTCTCTCAACTCTCTCGGCCCCTATCTCAGTCTCTTTGTCGATCTGCCCCCGGCCCCCCACGGTAAGTATTTTCTTTTTTTGAAATTACATACTAGCCTACTATGATTTTTGTAATTGGGTTTTATGATTTCATCTATTTGTGATTGGGTTTTGTGATATTGAGATTTTTGTGAATATGTGATTGCCGATTGGATTGATTGGGTTTTGTGATTTAGTATACTCCTCAAGTTCTTCATCTTCCCTTGAAGAGCCACTCTCATATACTCTTTCACTTGATGAACATGAAGCACTTGTATTGTTAACATTTACAAGAGTCCTCTTACTTTTTTTTACACCGTAATTGTCAATATGGCTGCTGCTATCACTGCTTCCATTTCTAAATTTGCCTTTACATCTATCGTCCAGCTCTAGCTCTTTTTGTCGGGCTCGCCACATCTCATTCACTTCCACAACTCGATTTGCTGTTTCAAAAACCCAAAAACAAATAAATAAATAAATAAATAAACCTTAAGCTGAAGTACACAAATATGAAACATAAAATGTAATTTGATGAAAGAGGCAAACAAAACCCACCCACCCACCCACGCACACTGAAAATATAACTTACACTTGGAGTGATGGAACCAATTGTTTGTTCATTAGAATTATGTTTTCCTCAACTCTTTGCAAACACCAGTTTTTGAATCCTATTGATCTCAATCCAATATAGATTTGGTTTTTGAATCCGAAATTTATTATTGTGTTTAATGTTTATTATTGCCGATTGGATTGATCAGGTCCTTGTTGGTTGATTGAACCATGCCCATTGCCCATTTTGAGGCCTAGATCAGTGGATGGTTAACATGAAACTGTGAAACTTACATTTAAAAAAAATTGGAAAACCAGACTGGACCGGACCGGAAACCGGTAAAACTGGAAGTACCAGTTTAGGAGGGTAACTGGTGCGTAATCGGTTTTGAAAAATACAAAACCGGTACATACCGGTTCGGTCCTAGATTTTGTCCAAAACCGGACCGGTTACATCCCTATTTGTGAGGCTTTTGATCACGGATTCACGAGGGCGGAAGGAGATGAAGTTTTCAGATTTACTGATGGGTTTTCAAATAGACAAAAACGGCGCCGTTTTCCTTTGGCCCTTTCCTATTTAATTCAAATTTAATTATTTTCAATGTGTTTTTATTTTAAATGATAATTAAAATTTAAATATATTTCATATTTGTAATACATTTAATAGATTATATTGATTATACTGATTTAATATAACTATATATATATTTGTAATACATTTAATATACTATAGTCAAATATTTTATATATTAGGCTATATATATATATATATATATATATATATTTTTAATACATTTAATATACCATAGTCTAATAGTATTAAAATTAGCATATTACTATAGTTATATATTAGTATTAGTTATAGTAATTTAGTATAACTATATTAGTATAAGTATAACAATAGTCTATAGTCTATATTAAATTATTAGTATTAATTAAATAGTTATAGACTTATATATTAGTATAATTATAACTATATAATATATTAAAATATTAATATTAGTTAAATAGTTATAGACTTGTATATTAGTATAGCTATATAATATATTAGTATAAGTATAATTATAGTCTATATCAGACTATTAGTATAGTTATATATTAATATTAGTTATAAAATATATATTTAATATTGGTATTAGTTATAAACTTTTAGTATTAATAATACGTATAACTATAATCTATAGCTTACCTTAGACTATTAGTATTAGTTAAATAGTTAAATAGTCTATAACTACTAGTTATATACTTATATATTAGCATAGCTAAATAATATATTAGACTATATAATAGTATTAATATTAGACTATTGGTATAGTTATAAGTTATATATTAGTATAATAGTATTAGTTATAATAATTTAGTATAACTATATTAGTATAACTATAACTGTAGTCTACATTAAACTATTAGTATTAGTTAAATAGCTATAGACTTATATATTAGTATAGCTATATAATATATTAGACTAGTCTAATAGTATTAATATTAGCCTATTAGTATAATTATATATTAGTATTAGTTATGGTGATTTAGTATAACTATATTAGTATAACTATAATTATAGTCTATATTAAACTATTAATATTAGTTAAATAGTTATAGACTTATATATTAGTATAGCTATATAATATAGTAGACAATATAATAATATTAATATTAGCATATTAGTATAGTTATATATTAGTACTAGTTATAGTGATTTAGTATAACTATATTAGCATAAGTATAATTATAGTCTTAGTCTATAGTCTATATTAAACTATTAGTATTAGACTATTAGTTAAATAGTTATAGACTTGTATATTAGTATAGCTATATAATATATTAGACTATATAATAGTATTAATATTAGTCTATCAGTATAGTTATATATTAGTATTAGTTATAAACTTTTAGTAAAAACTTTTAGTATTAATTATAAGTATAACTATAATCTATAGTTTATATTAGACTATTAGTATTAGTTAAATAATCTATAACTATTAGTTATAGACTTATATATTAGACTATATAATAGTTTTAATATTAGACTATTGATATAGTTATAAGTTATAAGTTATATATAAGTATTAGTTATAAACTATATATTTAATATTAGTATTAGTTATAAACTTTTAGTGATTTAGTATTAAGTTATTAACATTTTATATAATAATTTATAAATTATAATAACAAATTATTTCATATATGATATTATTTCATATATATAATTTTATATATTATATATAAAAATTGCACATAAAAATTTATAATTATACATTATATATAAAACTTATATATATTAATTATTAATATATATATAATATTTTGTATAAAACTTATATATACAATAATATAAATATTATTATTTTTATATATATTTTTAATCAACCGGTCCGGTCCGGTCCGGTCCGGTCCGGGCCAAAAAATCCCAAAATCGAAACCAGACTAGAACGGCCAGTTTTTACAATATATGAACCGGACCAGTTCAAAACCGATTTTTAGGTTTGAAATTACACCCATACTCACAAAATTGCCAAAAACTTCACAACTCTCCACAAAAGACAAAAAAATTAAAAGGGCCCCAGTTCCCACCATAAACCCCACGAGGCGCCACCATGCAAGCCACTCTAGGAGCCTCGAACCCGCACCCTGCCCTGATTCCCTCCAAATATGGGCATCGAAGTCGCCACCCAAGTAGTCACCGCACCTCCTTCTCTCTCCGAGCGTCTTTGTCCTCTTACCTCCACCATCTGTCACCGTGGACTCTTCATCCCCACTCCCCACCACCCAAACCCTCAAGCTCAACAAGTACAGCTCCCGCATCACGGAGCCCACGTCCCAGGGTGGGTCTTAGGCGATCCTGTGGGCCTCTCCGAGGATGACCTGTAGAAGCCCAAGATTGGCATCTCGTCCGTCTGGTACGAGGGCAACACCTGCAACATGCATCTATAGTGGTCTGAACCAACAGGAAGCCAATCGTGATGAAGACAGCAAGCATGAAAAGGCTGTTAGTTAATTCTGTTAATAGTTTACTTCAAGTGCCGTTTACACTGTAATAAAGTTGCCGTTTACTTTCTAATAGAGTTAGTAAGTGCTACGGGTCATTTAGCTCATAAGGGAATAAATGAAACGCACGTTTTGATGGGAGTATGGAACGGTGTCGTTCGATATTACTGTAACTATAAAAACAGATTGAATGAAAGAGAAAGGCACGAATATATTCATGAATTGAATTCTCTTGATCTTCTCTTCCCTTTCTCTCTCGGTTTCTCTCCCTCCTTCTTGTTCTTACGTAATTCTTCCCAACTTTCAGTACTTCTTTCTTTCTCTAAGACAGTATTACGAATTGGGTCCATTACAATTGGTATCTAGAGCCATGGCAGAAGGCACACGTTCCTATGCTCAAGTGGTTGATTCTTTAAACCAGCTTCGACAGCAGCATGATCGTCAACAAAAGTAGATTGAGGAAACCATTGCTGTCTTGGTTCAACAGCAAGAAACTGCAAGACTTGACCGCGAAAACCAAGATAAACGATTTACAGAAATTCTACAACAAATCTCAAAAATTTCTCTGAATGATTCAGTGGGTCCTGAGGAGGTTGCAAGGAATGTACATGATACACATGGCAGTAGGGATGACACACACTTTCGAGACTCAGGTGATAGAACCATCTTAAGGGGAATCAAGATTGAGTTCCCAAGATTTTTTGGTAAGGATCCCTCGGCTTAGGTGTATAGGGCTAATCAACATTTCTTATACCACCAATTGCCACCAGGACAAAGAATGTTTTATTGCCTCCTTCCATATGGATGAGGAAGCATTAGTATGGTTTCAAGATGCCAGTGACGCAAGATTATTCCATTCTTGGGAGGATCTGACCCAAGCAATTCAAGTCAGGTTTGGCTCCTCTCCCTATGATGATCCCATGGAATCCCTAACAAGATTGAAGCAGGTAGGATCCGTCACAGCTTACAAAACTGAATTTGAGTTAATCTCAAATAGAGTAAGGGGCATTTCTGAAAAGAATAAATTGAGCTGTTTTTTAAGTGGCTTAAGGGATGAAGTGAGGCTACCTGTGAGGATGTTAAGTCCCAAAACTTTAAATGATGCATTTGGGCTAGCCAAGATTCAGGAGCAGTATGTTATGACCACAAGAAGCCCATGGAGGAATAATTCCTTTGACACACCAGTTATGTCACAAAAACCAACTCTAACTCCTTCCATTTTGGGACCCCCGCCAGTCAATTCTAAAGTACAATTTCCTCCTAAACTTTCTTAACAAAGACTGACAGACTCTCAGATGCAAGATCGAAGGAGGAAGGGGCTTTGTTTCTTCTGTGATGACAAATGGCAGCAGGGTCATAAATGTTCAAGGCCAAGATTGTATGTCTTGGAAAGCATGGATTTATCTCAGTTGGAACCATTGGCTTTTGAGGAAAACTCTGATCAACCCTTGACCATACCTGATCCAGATGTGCAAGATATGGCCACAGTTACTTCCATCTCTGTGCAAGCTATGGTGGGGGCACCTAGCTTGAGGACCATGAGGGTTTTTGGTCAACTAAAGAAGAGGTGGGTCACCATTTTAATCGATACTGGCAGTACCCATAACTTTGTGGATACTACAGTTGCAAAGAAGTGTGGCTTGTTGATTCAACAGTCTATTCCCAGACCAGTCAGAATTGCAAATGGTGACATTGATCAATAGTATAGGACGATGTGAGGGAGTGCCTTTGCATGTGCAAGGTACAACCTTTGAAATTGAGTTACTGACCTTGGACCTGGGTGGTTGTGATGTGGTTTTGGGAATCCAATGGTTGCTGTCATTAGGTCCCATTTTATGGGATTTTGGTAAGCTTCACATGCAATTTACTTATAAAGATAGTTTAACCTATTTGAAGGGTTTAGCTTCTACCTCTAGCAATTTAGTTGATGATGTTGAGATTGCTAAACTCACCTCAGCCCATTCCAAAGGTCTACTTCTGCAAATAACATCTCTCCAGCCCCAAGAAGTGGTAACTGAGTTACCTAAGGATATCTTAAATCTATTACACAGATTCACTAAAGTTTTTGATGAACCTAAAGGCCTTCCCCCTTCAAGGTCTCATGACCATCAAATCACCTTAAAACCAGGTACAACACCAGTTAGTGTTAGACCTTATCGATATTCATTTTATCAAAAGACTGAAATTGAAAAAATAGTAACAGAGTTATTACAGTCTGGGGTTATAAGACCTAGTCAATCTCCTTTTTCTTCACCTGTGCTCTTGGTAAGGAAAGGAGATGGTTCTTGGCGCATGTGTATCGACTATAGAGTACTTAATGAAGCAACAGTCAAAGCAAAGTATCATATCCCTGTGGTGGATGAGTTACTTGATGAGCTTTTTTAAGCAAGTGTGTTTTCTAAGATTGATCTTAGATCAGGTTACCATCAGATTCGCATGAAGGATGAAGACATCTTGAAGACAGCATTCAGAACACATGAGGGTCATTATGAGTTCCTTGTCATGCCCTTTGGACTCACTAATGTACCCTCCACATTTCAATGACTCATGAATGATGTGTTTAGACCTTTTTTAAGGAAATTTGTCATTGTCTTCTTTGATGACATATTGGTTTAAACTTTACAGTCCAGATTTTCATTCTCATTTGGATCATTTAGCTTCTGTATTGCATACCTTGGAAAGCCATCAATTGTATGCAAAGCAATCCAAGTGTCATTTTGCATGTGCTGAGATTGAATATTTGCGGCACATTATTTCCAAGGAAGGGGTTAGAGCAGACCAGAAAAAGTTGGCTTCGATGCTTACATGGCTTGTACCTAAAAATGTGAAAGCCTTGAGAGGGTTCCTTGGCTTAACTGGATATTATCGAAAGTTCATCAAGCATTATGCCCTCATAGCTGCCCCACTAACTGCCTTGCTGAAGAAAGATGCCTTTCACTGGACTGCTGAGGCAACCAATGCTTTTAATCACCTTAAACAAGCTGTAACACACCCTCCTGTCTTATCATTACCTGATTTTTCTAAGCCTTTTATAATCGAATGTGATGCGTGTGCTAGTGGTGTAGGTGCTGTGTTAATGCAGGAAAAAAGGCCCTTGGCTTTCTTAAGTCAAGCCTTGAAGGGAAAAAATATGTTGCTGTCAACCTATGAAAAGGAGTTCTTGGCATTGATTTTGGCAGTCAAGAAATGGAGGCCTTATTTGCTTGGGGGCTCTTTCATTGTCAGAACTGATCATTATAGCTTGAAATACTTGTTGGAGCAAAAGGTTGGAACTCCTGCTCAACAAAAATGGTTGTCGAAACTGCTAGGCTATGACTTTTCTGTGGAATACAAGAAGGGTGTGGATAATAAAGTTGCTGATGCTTTGTCTAGAAGGGGTGCACATGAAGATGACTCAATTTTACTCACCATCGCTGTTCCTAATCCACTTTGGTTAGAAGAAATAAAAAAGGCTTATGAGACTGATCACGCTGTCCAGCAACAACTTCTTCAATTACAGCAAAGTTCTTCAACCAATGCAGCCTATTCTTGGAGAGGTGGTGTTTTGTTCAGAAACGGAAGAATCTACATCCCTGATTGTGCATAGTTAAAATTGAAAATATTACACTTCATCCATGCAAGTCCTAATGCTGGTCATTCAGGGTTTCACAAGTCACTGCATCGAGCTAGAAATGACTTCTATTGGCCTGGCATGAAAACTGAGATCAAGAAATTCATCAAGGAATGCGAGACCTGCCAAAGAAACAAGGTTGAAAATGTCCTTCCAGCTGGGTTACTACAACCCTTACCAATTCCACAACATATTTGGACAAACATTTCCATGGATTTTATAAAGAGATTGCCTGTCTCTAAGGGTTATTCAGTGGTAATGGTGGTTGTGGATCGATTATCCAAGTATGCTCATTTTTTGGCTCTCAAACACCCCTTCACTGCAGCAAAGGTAGCTAATGTTTTTATGAATAACATTTTTAGGCTTCATGGAATGCCTAAAAGTATTGTCTCTGATCGAGGCTCTACATTTACAAGCTCCTTTTGGAGAGAAGTTTTCAAATTACAAGCTGTCAACCTGTCATATTCTTCAACATACCATCCTCAAAGTGATGGTCAAACCGAGGCTGTCAACAAGTGTTTGGAACACTTTTTGAGATGTTTTTCTGGGGACAAACCCAAACAGTGGGTTGAGTGGTTACTCTTGGCTGAATGGTGGTATAATACCACATTTCATGCCTCTACTAAAACCAACCCATATGAGGCTGTTTATGGAGTACCACCCACTAAGCTGCAAGATTATATCCCAGGCCTTTCACCTAATGAAGCTGTGGAAGAAATCTTAAGAACTCGTGAGCAGATTTTAGACACTTTGAGAAGTAATTTGGTGATTGCTCAAGAAAGAATGAAGACTCAATTTGACAAGAGACATACTGAGAGGTCCTTGCTGTAGGGGATTGGGTGTTTTTAAGGCTCCAACCATACAGACAAAAGTCTTTAGCAGTGAGAAAAAATATGAAACTTTCCCCAAAATTTTATGGTCCTTTTCAAGTGTTGGCAAAGATTGGCCAGGTTGCTTACCGATTGCATCTTCCACCACAATCTCAACTACATCCAGTTTTTCATGTTTCTTGTTTAAAGAAAAAGGTGGGACAACATGTCTCTCCCCTCTCAACCTTACCTCCTGTTGACAGTCATGGAGAGTTGGTGCCTGAACCCTAAGCTATTTTACAGAGACGCACCAGGAAACACAACAATAGAGCTTTAGTTGAAGTTTTAGTACACTGGCAAGGAACTGATCTGGAACACGCCACTTGGGAACCATATTGGCAGCTGAAGCAACACTATCCTCACCTTGTGGGCAAGGTGCTTTGAAGGGGAGGGGTGTGTAGTGGTCTGAACCAACAGGAAGCCAATCGTGATGAAAACAGCAAGCATGAAAAGGCTGTTAGTTAATTCTGTTAATAGTTTACTTCAAGTGCCGTTTACATTGTAATAAAGTTGCCGTTTACTTTGTAATAGAGTTAGTAAGAGTGCTATGGGTCGTTTAGCTCATAAGGGAATAAATGAAACACACGTTTTGATGGGAGTATGGAACGGTGTCGTTCGATATTACTGTAACTATAAAAACAGATTGAATGAAAGAGAAAGGCACGAATATATTCATGAATTGAATTCTCTTGATCTTCTCTTCCCTTTCTCTCTCGGTTTCTCTCCCTCCTTGTTCTTACTTAATTCTTCCCAACTTTCAGTACTTCTTTCTTTCTCTAAGACAGTATTACGAATTGGGTCCATTACAGCATCTACTCAGGCTCTCCCAGGCCGTAAAGGAAGGAGTCCGAGAGGCCGGCATGGTTGGCTTCAGGTTCAACACCGTTGGGGTCAGTGATGCTATATCTATGGGGACCAGAGGTATGTGCTATAGCCTGCAGTCGAGGGACCTCATCGCTGACAGCGGTGAGTGTTAAAACATGAAGAGAAACTCGAAATGCATAGGTAGTTTAGAGAAAAATCTCATTCTCATTCATCATACTTAATGACACATGATCTATTGCTATTTATACATTACAAAAGCTGAAAGAAAAAGCTCTAAAAACTAACTTTAAATCTTCTATACATTTACAAGAAATAATCTGCAACTTTTATGGGCAGCATGGTCTAGACAGTGCTTTATGTCAAGTTCTTGACACTTCATGTGTGTAGCCATGCTTCTCACAAATCTTTTCAGACTCAAAGCTTTCTTCCTTTTTGCTGCTTCTTGTGTGCTGCCGTATGCTTTATTTGATTTTGTTGCTGCATGTATTTCTTGAGTGTTGCAGTGTACTTCATGTCTGCTTTTGCTGCTGCATGTGTTGCTTTGTGTGCTGCAGCTTTGATGCTCAGTGTCCTCATGTCCTTCTTGCTTGCAATTCTTCTCATTACATCTTATTTTGTGAGACTCCCCCTCAAGATGGGCATAGATGTTTAGGATTCCCATCTTGGACAATAAGAAGTTAAAAGTAGAAGCTGATAGATGAAAATATCTGTCAATTGAAACTTTGAAGCTATGTGGACTGGAGTGATGATTCCAGCTAGGACCTTTTCTCGAACAAAGTGGCAGTCCAGTTCTATGTGCTTAGTTCTTTCATGAAAGATAGGATTCCTTGTGATGTGGATGGCTGCTTGGTTATCACAGAACAGGAGAGCAGATTGTCCATGATTGATGTTAAATTCTTTTATTAGACCAAGAAGCCACATGATTTCACAACATGTGGAAGCTAATGCCCTATATTCTGCCTCAGCTGAAGACCTAGAGACAGTTATTTGTTTCTTTGATTTCCAGCTTATCAACGAGTCTCCAATGAATACACAAAAACCTGTAACAGACCTCCTAGTCTCGGGGCAAGCAGCCCAATCAGAGTCACTATATGCCTTTAGGTGCAAGGATGATCTCGATGACAAGAAGATGCCTTGGCCTATGGATCCTTTGAGATATCTAAGAACTCTATAGGCTGACTGCATATGAGTTTGTGAAGGCTTATCCATGAATTGACTCAAAACATTCACAGCATAAGTGATATCTGGCCTTGTAATTGTTAAGTAAATGAGCCTTCCAATGAGTCTCCTATAGGTTGTGGGGTCTTGCAAAATTGCATTTGTGGTGTGGCTTAACTTGTGGTTTAACTCAATGGGTGTGGAGACTGTTTTGGTGCCCAGCAGCCTTGCATCTTCCAAAATTTCGAGTGTGTATTTTCTTTGACAGATGTTGATTCCAGAAGATGATCTTGCAACCTCTAGGCCTAAGAAATATTTGAGGGTTCCAAGGTCTTTGATTTTGAATTTGCAGTGAAGGTAGGCTTTGAGTGAGTTAACTTCATCTTGAGAATTACTTCCCACTATGATGTCATCCACATACACTAGGAGTGCTGTAAACCCCTTTTGACTAACTTTGGTGAATAAAGAATAGTCAGACTTGGATTGACAAAATCCAATAGAAGTGAGGGAGTTAGAAAAGTTTGAGAACCATTGCCTTGATGCTTGTTTAAGTCCATAGATGGACTTATTTAGTTTGCACACTAATTTCTCCCCCTCAATCTGCTCTCTGTGTATGTGGTAACCTGGTGGCATCTCCATATAGATTTCCTCATTAAGATCCCCATGTAAAAGGCATTATGGACATCCATTTGAGATAAAGACCAGTTGTGAATAGAAGCTAAGGCAAGGAAGACACGAACTGTGGTGAGTTTAGCCACTGGACTGAATGTTTCTTGGAAGTCAAAACCTTCTCTTTGGGTATATCCCTTGGCAACAAGTCTTGCCTTGTGTCTTTCAAGAGAGCCATCAGATTTGAGCTTTACTTTGTAGACATATTTACAGCCAATGACATTTTTGTTGGGGGGAAGGGGAGTGACAGTCCAAGTGTTATTGTCCTCTAAAGCACTGAGTTCAGCTTGCATGGCATCTTGCCAATGTTTTATTTTCACAGCATCACTATAGGAGTTAGGTTCAGAGAGTAGGGAGAGGGAAACAGAAAAGGATTGGTGAGATTGGGAAAGGTGTTTGTATGTGAGGTGATGATCTAGTGGGTGAAGTGTAGAAGATGAAGAGGATGTTTTGAGGGGTATGGATTCTGCTATTTGGCAATGGTATTGGTGGAGATAGGCAGGTTGATGCCTATCTTTAGTGGATCTTCGAAGAGGTATTGATGGAGGTGAAAAGGGAGGTGAAGTAGCAGGCTGAGATGGTTCAAGATGAGGTGGTTCAGATTGAAGAGTAGAGTGGTCTGGCTCAAGATGAGGTGATTCAAGATAAGGTGGTTCAAGATGAGGTAGTTCAAAAGATGGTGAAGCCAGATTTTGATAAGGTGAAAAAGATTCATCTGGTGGTGGAAGAGGTAAAACCAGATTTTGAGGAAAGGAGGAATGAATGTCTAAAGAGGAATGAGAAGAGGGAGTGGAGGAGTGAAATGGAAAGATAGACTCGTGGAAGATTACACTCCTAGAGATGAAGGTGGAATGATTCTCTATGTCATAAAGCTTGTAGCCCTTTATGTTTGCAGGATATCCTAAGAAAATGCAAGGCCTAGCCCGAGGTTCAAACTTTGTTTTGTAGTGCTTAGGAGTGCTAGCATAACTTAGGCAACCAAAAACTAGAAGATGATCATAGGAGGGTGGTGATGAAAAGAGTCTTTCATAGGGTGATTTATTAGAAAGGAGGGGTGTAGGGATCCTATTGATGATGTAGGCTGCTGTCAAGATGGCATCTCCCCAAAAAGGAGTAGGCAATCCAGCTTGGAAGAGGAGTGCCCTTGCAACATTCAAAAGGTGTTGGTGTTTCATCTCAACAACACCATTCTGTTGAGGGGTATACACATATGATTTTTGGTGAATGATGCCATTGATTTTGTAAAAATCAGCCATGTCAAATTCAAGGCCATTGTCAGTTCTGATTTTCTTGATTTTGCTATTGAATTGAGTGTGTATTAGCTGGAAGAATGATTGTAGGATAGGTCTTGTGTCTGATTTCAATTTCATTAAAAAAACCCTAGTGATTCTTGAATAATCATCTACAATGGTTAAAAAATAGTGAAAACCTTGAATTGATGCTTGAGAATATGGGCCCCATATATCACAATGGATTAAATCAAAAGGAAATGAACTAATGGATACACTTGGAAGAAAATGAAGATGTTTCTGCTTGGCCAAAGGACAAATTTTACAATGAGGTAGGTCATTGGACTTTACATTAGGAACAAGAGAATGGATTAAACCCATTCTTTGTGAAGATAAATGTCCTAATCTAAAGTGCCATAGATCAAAATCCTGTTGAACAGTTGCTTGGTTGACTCGAGCTTGATTTGGAAGATTTAAGAAAGGTTTGATGTTACTGTCTTGAGAGGGAGGCAGAAGATGATAGAGGCCATCATGAACTTTAGCAAGTCCAATCATCATCCATAAAGAGAGGACCTGAATGAAGCAAAGATCCTTTAAGAAAAACAGACATGTATCTGGTTTTTGAGTGAGCTTGCTAACTGAGATGAGATTAGAGGTGAATGAGGGTACACATAGGACATCAGTCAGTAACAAAGAATCCGATAGCTTAACAGTTCCTATGTGTGTGACTTGAGTCCTTGTACCATTTGGGAGTTGCACAAATGCTTGTATGCAAGGAGAAAATTTATCAAGGAAAGAGGTAGAGCATACCATGTGATCAGTGGCCCCTGTGTCCATGATCCATGGTGTGGCATAAACATCAGATTGTTTAAGGTGAGTAGATGAGTTGTGGTTGCAAGGATTCACATCATTGAAATGAGAGAAATTACTGGGCATGGAAAGAGAGGAGAGACAATGGTGATTACCTGCTAGGTTCGAGTAGGATGTGTTTGAGGAATTTGGTTCTAAAATTGCTGGTTTGAGAGGAGCAGGAGTAGGCAGTATGGGTTGGTTCTGTCCTGAGTTGAGCTGAGGAAATTGAGCATTGACAAGATCCACAAGATGCTGTGCCTGTGCTTGAGAGAGGTTCAATTGAGAGACACTTGGAACAGGTGCATCATGGCTTGGGGCATTAATCTGAGCAGCAACCTGATTTGCAGAATAAGGTGCAGCAGAGGTGTTTCCAAATCTTGGTTTGGTGAACTTGAAGTTTGGTGGGAATCCCACCAACTTATAACATTTCTCCTTTGTATGTCCAACCTTGCCACAATGGTGGCAAACCAGGTCTGACTTGTCTTTTTTCTTTGGAAATTTTTGATAGACAAGTAAGGCAGAAGATTCTGAGATGGGCAAAGCTGTATTCCTTGCTTGCCTTTGCCTTTCCTCTTGCAAAATTAATGAAAATGTTTTATCCAATGAAGGTAAAGGACTTAACAAAATGATTTGTCCCCTCACAGCATCATAGTTGTCATTTAACCCCATTAAAAATTTAAAAACATAATCCCTTTGTTGAACTTCACCAACATTCTTCAAGGCATCACAGGTACACTTCCCACAAGAGCAACATGGAAGAGGTCTATAGGTATGCAACTCTTCCCAAATAGCATTAAGTTGAGTGAAGTAATCACTTACAGAGAGGTGTCCTTGTACAATGCCACTTAGCTTGTGTTGGAGGTGATAGATCCGAGCCTCATCAGGTTGTGCAAAACGCTCCTTAAGCTTGTCCCATACTTGTTTGGCTGAAGTCATGAAAAAGACATTAGATGCAATGTCCTTTGAGACAGAGTTTAGGATCCATGCAAGAAGGATGTTGTTGCATCTTAGCCATGAAACATAGGAAGAATCTGATAAATCAGGAGTGGTGATCGTGCCATCCAGAAAACCTGATTTGTTTTTTATGGAAATAGAAAGCAGAAATGATCTGCTCCAAGAAATGTAGTTTGAACCAGTTAATGGGGGTGAGACAATGACAGTGTTAGCATTGTCACTGTGATGTAGGAAGAAGGGACTATTTTGATCTTCAAGGGAAGAAGGAGAAGAAGAGGAGGAAGATGTCATGATTATTGAGATGAAGTTTGTTTGCAAGTCAAGGAAACATAACAGGAGAGATGTCCTGCTCTGATACCATGTTAAAACATGAAGAGAAACTCGAAATGCATAGGCAGTTTAGAGAAAAATCTCATTCTCATTCATCATACTTAATGACACATGATCTATTGCTATTTATACATTACAAAAGCTGAAAGAAAAAGCTCTAAAAATTAACTTTAAATCTTCTATACATTTACAAGAAATAATCTGCAACTTTTATGGGCAGCATGGTCTAGACAGTGCTTTATGTCAAGTTCTTGACACTTCATGTGTGTAGCCATGCTTCTCACAAATCTTTTCAGACTCAAAGCTTTCTTCCTTTTTGCTGCTGCCTTCTGCTTCTTGTGTGCTGCCGTATGCTTTATTTGCTTTTGTTGCTGCATGTATTTCTTGAGTGTTGCAGTGTACTTCATGTCTGCTTTTGCTGCTGCATGTGTTGCTTTGTGTGCTGCAGCTTTGATGCTCAGTGTCCTCATGTCCTTCTTGCTTGCAATTCTTCTCATTACATCTTATTTTGTGAGAGTGAGACAGTGATGAGTGCCCAATGGTACGATGGGAACATATCTATTCATGGTTGTGACAAGAATGTAAGTTAGGCAACTCTCCATCTTTTTGGGAGTAGTTTTGGGAGCTTTTGGTTACTGGGTTTTTGCTGGTTTTGAGGTTTCTGTGATGGGTATTGGTGACTGCTTTTGGTTTATTGATTATTACGTCTTCGTGTTTTCTGTTATGACCCAAAATAAACTGTGTTTCATTTCTCATCTTTTCCTTTCTATATGTAACTCTGTTTTCCTATTTGACCTTTCCTATTTTCCTTTTCATGTTTTTGTAACCCTTAGTTATTGGCTTTTCAATATATGTTGGTTGCTGTTATGTTGTGTTGAGTTACATGGGATGGAAGGCACTTCGATCGTATTGTTCAATGCCTCAAGTGTGTTTGTTCCCTTGAAGAACGCTATCAGTGAGCTCGACTGAGGTGGATATTGAAAACTGATGTAAAGAGTTGGGCGGCTGTTATAATGGTGACATTAAGCTCTTAAATTGACATTACCTTGTTTCTCTTTTATGCTCATCTATATGTGTTCTTTATCATTTGAGAAATACTAGAGTGTGTTAAGAAATATTAGAAGTATTGTCAATATATCATTTTTCTTTTAAAATAAGCCATGATTTTAGATGGTGTTAGAATGGAGGCATTGATTTCGAATCATGAATCTACACTTTAACCCATTTAAGGTAGATTTGGATCATGGGATGTGACATAAATTTATCATATAATCTCATTTTATCTTATCTTATCTTATTCCTAAACATAATTCAATTATAAAATTTTCAAACTAATCATTACAATTTTTTCAAATTAATCATTACAACTTTTTCAAATTTTCAATTAAAAAATAAAAAATAATTTCAATTTTTTCAAATCTCAAATAAAAATAATATTATAAAACTATATTCTTACAATATTTTAACTTTATAATATTTTTTATTCAATTTTTTCTCTTTCATTTCTCAAAACTTAAAAAATACTCGACTCAAATTATTTCACTATTATTTACGAACTATCTTATTATTATTCATAAAATTATCATTTCAACTAACTCTTCGAACCTACCCTTAATTAAATATTTGATGTGTTAACTGTGTTAAGTCTACTATCGAGGGAGTATACGTAAAGGTAACAATCGTTTTTTAGTTCCTCCAGCTGGAGCTAGTTTCAGACGGTTTGTCTTGCTGGCAGTCTGTTAGAAAGCAGTCAAAAAGTTATAGATACTTGGATAAACAGATTCTCTCATTGAGCGTGCATGTGTATAAATTCTATTTGTACGGCAGTTAATTAATGATCATCTTCTCTATCTTCTTCCTCATCTTCCTTCCTCTGCTTTAATTTCTTTCTTCATCTGTGTTCATCAACTTTCCTGCACAGCTTCGTTTCTGACAAGAAAGGCCGGGTATTTTGTTTTTATTTATTTTTTCATTATTGACTTTCTGAGCTTCTCTCTGTTTCTAGGAGGAGTTTTGTTGAAGATTTACCCATGGGATCAGATTTGTTTTTGGTTTATAGTTTTATACTACTGCTGCTCGCTATAGTCAGCTAATCACTGTTGCTTTTGACTCAGTATTATTGAAGTAATGCTATATGCAGTCGTGGAGTATATAAGTGCCGTGTAATCACTTTAAAAAATAGTGGGGCACGCTATTAAAAAATTAAATATTTTTTTATGTGAATTCCATATTTTTTCATTTTTTTCAAAGTAATTGCGTGGCGCTTGCTACTCACGACTGCAACTATCATTTCTAGTATTATTGTTAATGTCTTTTTTAGTAGACTTGTGTGTGGGGGCCGCCCTCTGTTTGCTTGTGAATTGTACAACCTTTTGTGAATCTTATACTGGTAATATTTTGCAGATGCCAGGCACAATTATGGCAATGGGTCGGCTTAATCGACCAAGTATTATGGTTTATGGTGGAACTATCAAGGTTTGGGGCTTGACCTTGACTACATAAAATTCCTTGGAAGAACTAGTATTTGAGTCTGTAACCTTTAATATTTTACCTATAGAACCTTAGCATTCGTTTCAATGCAATAGTCCTTGAGTGAATATTGGCATAAGAAATGGTATCCAGCATCAGGGTCAGTGCTTCCTCGTTGCGTTTTGTTAAATGTTAAGACTTGTCCCTTTTAAGATGAAATTTTGTACTTAGATTAAAAAAGGACATTTCTTTGGTCAAAATAGGGATCGTTTAGACCCAGCATCTGGCTCAGTTCTTTCTCATCCCATTTTGTTAGGTAGTACTTGGAATGACCTAAATTAATATTGTATCCAAATTTTTATATCTTCATTACTAAATTAATGCTTAAGACATTATGATTGTATATCTTAAATTTTTACGAGCAGCTCTGATGCAGGGTTAACTACTTAATTGGCATGTTTGACATTGCAGTTGTGGTTGGATAGACAGTGGAATTTTTGTTTTATGTGATGTAAAAGTATCTTCAGTAATTGTTTATTTTGCAGCCTGGTCATTTTCAAGGCCATTCTTATGATATGGTGTCTGCCTTTCAGGTATACAACTGAGACTGATTACTTGTAGATTATAGTTATATGTGGTTTCATTGATGTATAATATTAGAGTAATGCTACGTACAGTTGTAAAGTGCTAAGCGCCGTGCAGTCGCTTTGAAGCACTATTAAAAAATTAATTTTTTATCATGTAGGTCCCGTATTTATTCACTTTTTTCAAAGTGATTGCACGGCGCTTGAACAATCACGACTGCAACTATCATTTGTCATAATATTAACCCTCTAGATTTTACTATTATGCATTTTCTTTTTCTGCCTTCTCTGAAGTCTTTCTCACGTTGAACAGAACTAACAAAGAATTGATAGATATCTGGAGTGCTTTTTTATTTTGTTTGCACAGTATTTCGAAACATAGAGCAATTTTCCTGGGTAGATTTCGAATGAACTATACCTATAAGTTAGGACAAAAAGTAATTATTTCAGGCAACAGAAAACAGTTGCCTAAAAACTATAAGAGTACAAATCATCGATTGTTATTGGCATTGTAGAGTAGGGACTGCAAGTCATGTAGCTGTGACTGGTTGTATGTGTTATGTATATGTAGCTGTGCTTAGAAAGGCACCTCTTTATTGTATATTTTATGCTATTGCATTACCAAATATTCAACGACTTTTGACATACTGTAATCGATTATTTATTGGTCTTGCTTGAATAGCTTTTTCCTTAATTGTGTATCTGATTATATGCAAAGGTCATATTTAGTTAATTTTTCTAATTTCTACTTTCATACGATAGGCTCATGAAAAATAAGGATAATCTGAGTCATGTAAATGTTGTAACTCATTCATTTGTTATCCTAACATTACAACTCGTATGCCTTTTAACTATCGGTGCAGTGTTATGGAGAACTTGTGAGTGGATCCATAATTAATGAGCAAAGGAAGGTTGTAATCCATAACTCATGCCCTGGGGCAGGGGCTTGTGGTGGGATGTATACTGCCAATACCATGGCTTCTGCTATTGAAGCTATGGGAATGTCTGCCTTACAGGTAGACATTTATCTTAGTCTGATCACTTGAATTGCAATCAGGTAGCATTGTTGTTCTTATCCTCTTTTTTGTTTTCTTTCCCTAAAAGCTCTTCGACACCCGCTGACGACCCATTGAAGTTGGATGAGTGCCGTTTAGCAGGAAAATATCTTTTGGAATTACTAAAGATGGACTTGAAACCATGAGATATTATCACTCCAAAATCCATACGGAATGCCATGGTTATTGTTGTGGCACTAGGTGGCTCTACAAATGCTGTGTTACACTTGATTGCTATTGCAAGGTGAGGGGTCTTTGGTACCAGATTTTCCATGAATAACATTGATTGAATGACATGATAGTGGTTGGTGGTGAAATTCTTTGCAGGTCTGTTGATCTGGAATTTACACTTGATGATTTTCAGACGGTCAGCGACGAGGTTCCGTTCCTCGAAGATCTCAAGCCTAGTGGCAAATATGTCATGGAGGATGTACACAAGGTCTGTCTTTTATCTTGTCGTGTCCTAAATTCACAACTTCTATGAATGGCCATTGCAAGAGAGTTTTCTTTTTCAGTGCATATTTTTATATGGCTTTGTTTGTCACCATTTCCTATGCTTTGTTGTTTTGATAGATTGGAGGAACGCCTGCTGTCATTCACTACCTTTTGGAGCATAATTTTCTAGACGGGGATTGTATGACTGGTACACACATTTTTACTATTGCATTCATATGTAATTCCTTGTAGTGTTCTTATATTAACCAACCAAGATGTACTTTCTCTATAGTCACTGGGAAGACATTGGCTGAAAATGCAGCAAGTTTCCCTCCCTTGGCCAGAGGACAGGTTTGCTGACTTTTTTTTTTTTTTAGTTTTCATTCCCGAGATGTACTGATTACAAAGTTTCTGTTGCTTTTGTTATTGATCAATGAAATTTCAACCCAACAAATGCAGTTCTATCTTGCGTTTTTTCCCCATTCAGGATGTAATACGACCGTTGGGAAACCCAATAAAGAAAACAGGCCACCTCCAGATATTATATGGAAATCTTGCACCAAATGGTTCTGTAGCAAAAATCACTGGAAAAGAGGGGCTATATTTCTCTGGTGTTATTTCATGTTCTGCTTTTGTACTAGTATTCATAAGATTCCAGGTTCTATTTTTAATGTTCACTCTACTCTACTGCTAGAATTTTAAATATTTATTACAAAAGTGTTCTCCAGGTCCTGCACTTGTCTTTGAAGGAGAGGAATCAATGATTGCAGCTATCTCAGAGGATCCTTTGAGGTTTAAGGTATGTGTTGGAGTCAACGTTGTAGTGTAATCATGTCTTAAGAGGCAGCAGTTTGTTATGTCATGTTACTAAATGGTAAGGAGTTCGGAGCCCATAGTTGTCTGAGTCGATGCAGAGGATTGGATAAATGTCTAGGTCTCTACCATGCCTAAAGCTTTTTGCTCATGTATATCTAGCTGTTGGAAAGCAGAAATGGCTTGCCCAAAAATCAGCTCATGTATTTCATAGTTACTTTGGCTGGTAAACTTTTGGCTCCTTTTATCTTGGAAGGTGAAAAAAAGGATTTTAGGCCTTTCCTTTGGTAAAATAGTAAGCATTATGAATGACTAAATCCCTACGGTTAGCTCAAGTGGTAAGGACCTTGTTCTTGGCGGTATGCTCCCTCTTGGTCTTAGGTTCGAACCCTTAGTTGCAAACAATTTCTAGAGGTCATGTCTCATTGGTGAAAACCCGATGATTTAACTGATCCAAGTGATGGGAACGCATAGCATCGTGACTAAGCACTTCTTTCCCCAAGGGTCGCTTTGCTCATGTATCATTTAGGCTCTGTAGCAAAGGATATTTTCTTGTGTGTTGAATACAGTTCTCCCTGCCATCTTTTTCCAAACTCTGTTTTGAGGGGCAGAAGCTTACTTTTCAGGGCTCTTCAGAAGTAATGTGCCTTGATTATTGCTTATACATTCTATGCAGACAAGAATAATATCAATTCTCCACCAACAACTCATGAAACTTATAGTTTAAATGGTCGTATTTTAGGAGCATCCATATTCAAAATTTTGATTCCTAGTATTGATAATTTTCAAATTCTCTGCCCGTCTTTGATTCCTAGGCATTGCTCATTCTCGACTCTTCAAGTTTTTATACTTATTTAAGCGGCACTATGTGATGTGTTTCTCTTGTTCCTATTATTTTTCTAAAAATCTTGGCATTTATTCATCACATTCAAATGTTAGAAGCATCCTTCGTGGACTTAAATATCAGTATCTTCTTTGGTTTTTTGTGTCGGGTCCAGTCACAAGATTTTATCATGCAACTCAGATGTTGTTGTGTAATATATGATTTCTTGTTTATGTTTGCCATGTTCCAGGGAAGGGTAGTCATTATCAGAGGAGAGGGGCCTAAGGGAGGACCAGGCATGCCCGAAATGTAAACTCCAACAAGTGCAATAATGGGAGCAGGTCTTGGAAAGGTTTGGTATTAAATCCCAATTTTTAGTTTATTAGTGGTCTGTTCTTGTCTAGATGTGAGTCAAGTGTCAGTATCCTCTAGTTTTCCAGACTGTGAGACTTGTTAAATGCTTCGTTGTTGTGTTCAAATTATAGATGACTCAACTTATAAGGTTTCTTCAAGGTCATATATCTAAGTAAAAACTGATAAATTGGTTACTCCTAGATATATCCTTTTCATGTTCATTTTGCCAATATGGTATTTTTCAAGCAAAATGCATGAAACTATTTGACGACAGATGTTTCCCAAGAATGACATGTTTGTTTGGCTATTGCTTTTGATTGCTGCAGGATGTAGCTTTGTTGACTGATGGTAGGTTTTCAGGAGCTTCGCATGAATTTGTTGTTGGCCACATATGCCCTGAGGCACAGGAGCACTAGCCATTTATTCATCCAGATGATTAACTACATTAAAAGGGGGGAAGTGGTGGAGTTACATTGTTCACTCACAAAATACCACTTATTACTCATTTTTCAGTCCAAATACAATCTTAACAGCTAGACCTTAACCGATGGTGCAACTTGAAAAATGTTGGTAGTCTTAAGTGCAAATTGAAACCTTTGGTACTTTAGGGTGAAAAATGAGAATCCTACCAAATTATCATTCACAGATCAAAATAATGTATTGCGAACTGTTTGCAGGAAGGTGGTCCGATTGGTTTGATTGAGAATGGAGATATCATCAATGTTGATGTTCAGAAGAGGAGAATGGATGTTCAGATATCAAATGAGGAGATGGAACAGCGAAGACAGAAATGGACTCCGGCTTTGTACAAGGCAAACGGAGGAGTTCTTTACAAGGTATGTGTTAGAGTTTGCCTTGACATCCATGTTTTGTGTATCTTAGTTTTATGTATTTATTAAAGAAATGCAATCTTATATATTTGCAGTACATCAAGAACGTACGGTCGGCTTCAAAGGGATGCGTGACAGATGAGTAGAGAACATGTTTGTAGATGGCGTATAGAGTGTGGCAGCCAGCCCCAAGAATACCATGCTATTTGAAGCCTTTGCGGCTAATGTTGGGATGTCAAGCTAGTCAACTTCATCCATTTTTTTCAGTGCCTTATTTGGGGCCTTATTGCCGCCTTACCTTACTTTTCTGATAAATTTTTGGAGGGATCAAGTCAGACTAATGCAGTAACTGCAATACTTGCCAAGGATAACAAAGGAAGTTTTGTACTGAAGTACTTATCTCAAGGGCATCGCAATAATCTTTTCATGCAGGGCATCGCATTAGTACCATATGGAACGTAAGCAAGACAAGAAGACTCTTAATTGGATGGCACTTAGATGAAGAGTACGAGTGAAAGAGAGACAGTCCGCAAGTTACTTTAAACCTTTGATCTCCAAAGATCTTTCAACAAAAAAATAATTCCATGTTTATTACAACTCTCTCCCAGGATTTCAATCCTAGTCATGAGATTATTAGTAATTGCAACAGGTAACACATAAATATTCTACCGAGCATCCTTGGATAAAAGGCTGTTTCTTTCCATTTTCCGGGCATTGCAGAACTCATCAACAGCATCCCCTCTTTCAAAAACAGCTGCTGCCCCCATTCCAGTGCCTGCATTTCAGTAAACACTCATGGTAAGCCACAAATTCCAGCAGATAAGCATGCATTCTCACGTAGACATATATTTATATGTGGTGTGTGCGCATGTATGCATAAAAATGTGCGCGTGCGTATGGCGTGGAGAGAGAGAGTACCAATGCACATTGATATCACTCCAAAGCGACAGTCTCTGCCACGACGCTTCATCTCATGCAATAGAGTAGCAACACAGCGAGCGCCTGAAACAGACAATAATCTCAATAAATTTCTTCATTGAGCATTGAGAACAGCTTCATGGCATTTTACGCTCCAACTACTAAATTATCTTTCACCAATTTGAAACCATATGAGCATAAATCAATATAATACTCCAAAGTTTGCCCTCTGCATATATGAATCAAGGGATAATGTAAAGGGTAATAATCATCAAACTATTTCCCTTGATCCAGCATCACTTATCGAGAACAACCATATGTACACATGTTGAACTCCTTGGTTATCAATTGTGCCGACAGTGAGGTTGCTTTGTCATTCCGTGGTTCTAGCATGACGGCAAACCTATGTAAATAAACAGCACTCTTGTGCGCTCTAACCAAAATGAATCTTAGTTCAGCTTTTACCTTCTCAATCATCAATTTAGCATTGGCAGCTCATTATAACTTCAAATAAATACAACTAATTGTATTATGATTAAATAAATGAATAACAAGTAATTAACATATGAAGTACGATGAATGTACAATATCAAAATGATGGACTTAAATATAACAGTCTAATCCCCCAAGTCAAGCAACTCTAACCAATAAACAAGCACTCTGAACAAGAATCGGAAATCACCTACTTTTAGAGTAATTCCAATACAATCCAAAAAAATAGGAATTAAAAATAAGAATAAATCAAAATGAAGAAGAAAATTGGCTATGGCTATCATCCAGAGAAGCAACATTTTCCTAAAAGAACCAGTATTGGTATTCTAGCTTGATGAGAACTTCCTAGAAAATGACATGATGCCCATAATGTAAAACCTAGTACAACCCAACTAATTGCTTAAACTAATCACTCACTTCATGAGACAATTGGTACCTAATAATCAATTATATAGAAGTTCAACAAAATACTATATCAGCTCCAATGCTTGTCTCTTCATAGCACTTGCGTAACGCCCCAAGGGAGGCCCAAGCCACCTATGGGCTTATACTCCAAAAAAACTAGTCAATGATACAATTGGAGCCCCATTAGAACCATTATAAAGAGCAAGAACTTCTCTTTTCCAAGCAATGTGAAATCTCATACACCACCTACCCTTATCACTCAATATGAGGTATCACAATCTCCCTCTTAAATTCCCAACGTCCTCATCAAGCCCGTCCGTATTAGGTGGCATGGCTCAAGTCCCACATTTCTGGTTGGAATAGACTCTAATACAGTTTGTAATGCCCCAAGGAAGGCCAAGCCACATCTGGGTCTATACTCCAAAAGGACTAGTCAAAAATACAATTGGAACCCCATTAAAACCATTATAAAGAGCAAGAACTTCTCTTTCCTACCCTTATCACTCAGTATGGGATATCACAACTTGATTCAATAAAAGTTTATTCGACTTGTTAAAAAAATGCTTTTATCTGATATATATGTAAATATATATAGCAAAATTTGGAATTTCTCAGAGTGCAATTGACCATGTGTCAACCTCCTTGCTTGTGATAAAGATGAATGCAGTACAGCTGTACCAAGTACTGACCCCCTCAAAGGTTAGTTTGACTGTCCAAAATCACCCCTACAACCGATGGTCAGTGCACGGTTGCTGAACTGCACCAATACCAGCTAGTGTCAGTTGGCTGGTTGGATGGTGGTCCTTGGAATCGTTAGTGAATGATGGTTCTCATCGGCTGCTTAATTATATGTTGTAGTGATCATGTAACCCCATGCACAGCACCTCCACCCACCCATTCTTTGTGCTTCCTCAACTTCATTGGCGTATCATCAACATGAAATTGTGGGTGACAGATGGAGAGGCAATGGAGTGGCAGAGAGATAGGTTCCAACATCCTCTCAAACCTCAACATTAAAAATGTGTCCCAAAAAAATTAGGCCTGAAACCATCGGCTTCTCAAGCCCCCCACTGACCCCCAGCCTGGCCCTGCCGACCTTTTATTTTCCTACCCAACACTGAACCCATGCCTAAGGCAGGTTGGCCAATCAATTTCAGTTTTTTCCCCAGCCCTAGAAAACCTCTAATAGTTCCAGTAAAAAGTAAGTGTGTTCAAAATTGTGGTTCGTATAACTCAAGCTAATTCAAATTCTTAGTATATACCTGTTGCACCCAAAGGATGCCCAAGGGCCATAGCACCTCCATTCACATTGATCTTTTCTGGATCAAGTCCCAGCTTGTTACGGCAGTATACAAATTGGGATGCAAATGCCTGCGCCATTGCAAATTCTCGAGTAATTATATATTCACAGGCCTGAATCCAATATTAGAATGTCTTTCAAAATTTAATACCTCATTAATCTCGAAAAGGTCAATATCATCAAGCTCTAAACCAGCAGCCTTGACTGCAGCTGGAATTGCAACAGCTGGGCCTACACCCATGATTGCTGGATCGACACCAACAGCAGCAAACGTCCTGCATGACCAACAAAAAGTAGATTATTTGCTTATAAAAAGTAATGCCACTTGTTTCACATTAATTTATGGGGCTAGCCATGAAAGGGACACATTTATTGATGAATTTACTGAGTCCAATATATCATGATAAGTGTTCAATTATCTCCAAGACAGGCCAACTCATCACATACAAGACATGATAAGTGAAGTCGAGAACCTCAACACTTGAAGTTTTGAGTTCCGGAATAATTTTTGGGACTGCCAATGAACAGTGTAAAAACCATAACAAGAGGCAAATCCATTGGCAAAACCATCCTAAGTTTCCTATAGAACAGAATGTATGCTTCGAGATCTTTCAATACCATTTTTAGGAGAGATTTTAATGGAAACTATTGAGGAGAAAGTCTGAATCATTTAATTTATAAAATATACATAAAGATTGTAAATGATTGCATGCCATTTTGTGGACTAAATGAAGCATTATTAGGTCAATGGTTAAGAAGAAAGTTCCACTGGAAATGCTAGATAGCAAGCAGGCTATCCCAAACACTATTGCAAACAGCAGTTCACATGGGTATTACTCACAGAATTCAAGCACCAAGGGCAGGGAATAAGACGCAATATGTTACGACCCAAGTGGTGCAAGCTTAATCATGCTTATCTGAGCTTTCGAGTACCCTCTCCTTGCAAGTCAGTTTTCAAGGGTGAGTTCTACTCAAGGATTTTGTATCACTTGATATTAGGGTCAATCATCACGTCGAGTATGGGATTGGACGGAACTAAGTATGGGATCAAATGATTTGTGGCTTTGTGGTCGGGTCTCAAAGGTAGACCTAGAGGCTAGATTAAAATGTGCTGGTATTATGTATAGGCATAGTGCTAAGTTAGTGAATACTGATAGATGAGTGGAGTTTCCAAAAGAGAAAAGACTAACAGTAGGTCAATGACACCAAAGTCAGCTATGGCCGCTGGTTACAGAGTGTAGTGCTATGTTATGGTCCAAGTGTTCCACATCGCTTAAGTGCAAGCTTGACCATGAGTATATGAGCTCTTGGGCACCCTCTCGTTACATAAAAGTCAGTTTTCAAGGATGAGTTCGACCCAACAGTTTGCGTAACAATGTTAGAGAACCTCTCTAACAAACCAAGTTAAATTAAAAGAGAAATGCATGGAAGAAACTATTGCTTCACTACATTGTCCTAATAACCCTTTGACATAACAAAGCGATTCTTCATTTTATATTCAGTTATTTATTTGGTGAGGGGATTCTGTTACATGATGCTGCTTGAAATAAATGTCCATAAGATTATTTGTTCCTACCAAAAACAACTAATGAGTGCTGCGTACTCGAGAAAAACTAGTGGAAGCCAATAAAAAGTACACAGAATATTATTGGAACAATGAACTAGGCATCAGTGGGTGGAAGTACCAGTGCAAATATGCATAATATTATATATACCAGGCCTTTCTTGTTAGGCATATCTATGCATCACTTTTCACATTATCAGATTAGTGAATTGAGTTTTATCCTGAATAGCAAACCTGAATACACCAAGGATGGGTAGTCCTTTTTGCAATGCAACACTTCTCTTCATTAGAAGTACAGCCCCAGCACCATCACTCACTTGGCTAGAATTGCCTATGAAAGAAGAGCCAAAACGATGCAATGGATAGGCTCAATTAAACAATATTATGAACACAAATAATGGGTAACATCAATCATGTATCCAATACCTGCAGTGGTGCTCCCATCTTTCTTAAAAACAGGCTTCAGCTTTGCCAGATCTGACACTGTTGTGGTAGGCCGAATCCCATCATCAACAGAGATTGTAACAGATTTCTCCTCGCCCGTTTTTGGGTCAACAATCTATTTAGGTGATCCAGAAATCAGTTCTCCAACTGAAAACCATACGCCAACAGATACTGCTTGGGCATAAAAATTTCTGCTAATACTGAAATAATAGTGGATACCTTGGTGGGCACAGGAATAATTTCATCTTTAAATTTACCAGAGGCAGTAGCAGCAGCAGCTCGCCTATGTGACTCAACCTAACAGCATGTGTAAGAAAATCAATAGAAAAAAAAAAAGTGCTTAAGATCACTATGCCACGCTGAAAGGTTCATTCAACTCACTGCAGCCTGGTCTTGCTCCTGCCTAGTTACGCCAAAACGGTGTGCAACATTTTCTGAGGTGACACCCATGGGGAGAAGGCAGTTTTGAGCTTGCTCAAAGGTCTTCACCTGCCAATTAATGGAAGATCATGTCAAAACCCTATGATCTGGTAGAAGAGCAGCATATAAGAAATAACACGGCAAGAGAGTATACTTTTGGGTTGACAGACCCTTCCCATGCCATTGGATTAGCTGTCATGGACTCCAAGCCAGCTCCGATTCCTAAATCAAGTTATTTAAGAATAAGGGTTTATCTACACAAATATATATAGATATATATATATATATATGTAATAAGAACGTATTCTTTACCGATATCATAAAATCCAGCTCTTATAGCTGCAGCTACATCAGCAACTGCCTGAAGGCCGGATGAGCACTGCCTGTTCACAGTCCTGACAGGTACAGTTTCTACACAATAAAAATGTGAAATATATGAGCAATAAATATAATGAGAACTTTAAGTTTAACAAATTTACGTCTTCAAACAATAAAAATAACAATACCAGGGAAACCAGCATAGAATGCCGCCATCCTGCATTCACTTGCCCTTTGAGATCCTGGGGCCAAGACAGTACCCACCACAATATCCCCAACTTCACTAGGATTCAGATTGGTTTTCTCTATCAATGCCTGCACCAAACAATTACAAGAACCTAAGCCATGAATAGATAGAACACTACGATATGCTCAAAAAAAAAAAATGGTAAAGGCTTTTTCCAGTTCTACAAACTTGAAATGAAACCGGGGGGGGGGGGGGGGGGGGGGGACAATATGCACCTTCAAAACTGGTGCGAGGAGATCATCAGGATAAGTATCCTTGAAACTTCCACGCTTGGATTTGCAAATTGGAGTCCGATGCGCTCTGTGTAATAATACCAAATTCAACGAAATACGAATCAAGACAGACCAAATTAGTTGATAATTTTCACAGTTCAATAATTTAAAAACCCAATATTAACTTGGAAAGATGATTTGCAAGGAGGAGCAACTTACGCCACAATGACTACATCGTCCCCAAATACCGAAGTTCTATGGTACGCAGCGCTATCCCCGGCAAGACAAGTTGATGCCTGGTAATGATCATCGAAAATTAATTATTTAAATTAGGGGAAAAGAAATAATATGAAGTATATAAAAAAGAATTTAATACGAATAAGTGAAATCAAGCGCCATAGCTTGAGGAATAAATTTGAAAATCGTCTGGTTGGAGTTCGAACATGCCAAACAATCGTTTCTCTCTTTTGCTGGAAACTAGACTATAAAAATAGGCTACGATTGTAGCTACGAATCTAAAGGTTGACATTTAAACTCAAATTTCAAGGTCTCGGAATCATTCCAGTATATCAAATCAAACGTGAATGAAAGACAGAAAAAAAAAACCCAAATATCAGAAAATTAAAATCGAAATTCACCGAAATATCCAGCAAGAAAAGAAGTCAATCACGAAACGCATAAAAAAAGGGATCGAACCGGAAACAGAGAAAGCAACTGAAAAAAAAAAAGGTTTAGAGGGATTCGCGCATACAGAGATTGAAGAATCTCCGGTGTAAATAGAAGAAGAAGGCCGGAGGTGGTCGAGCAGAACTCTCTGTCTGTTGATAGCTTTCTCCATTTTCTCTCTCTGACTCGAAGCCTGGGTTCCGGAGGAGACGCGAAAACGAGGAAGAATATCATTTGATTCATTTTATTGGGACCTTTGGCGGTTGAAGTGAGAGAGATGGTGACGTGGCGTTTCTTTGATGAGAAGGAGTGACAAAAAAGATGACGGACACGCGTGCGTCAGCCACGCCCGCCATATCCAAATGGTCATCTTTATCATCCATTTCCTCCTCACTCGATCCTTCAGGAATCAGTCTTTACTTTCTGGCGCGTGCAATAACATGATGCACAAAATTGGTATAAATGCTCGGGGTTTATCTTTTTATTATATTTTCTAGGGAAAATAAAATTGCTTTGAATAATTTATTTGATTTTGCCTTAAGAATAATTACTTTTAATTTAATATTTAACGGGATATTAATTATCATTTTTGTAAAATTATACAGTGTATAGCTTTCGTACACTCTGAATTTTTTACAATGTTGAAATCTAAGTCTCCGTTTAGATTGTAAGATGATCTCATCTCATGATTCTCAATATTCAAATATCACAAATATAGATACTTTTTAATTTTAAATTTTTAACTTTTTCATTTTAATCATTACGTAATTATTATAACTTTCTCAAACTTTCAAACAAAATACAAAAAAAAAAGCTTGGGATCTCGAGACCGGGTCATGAGAGTTTCAACCTACACTTTTTTTTTTTACTTAACGATTAATTAAGTGTTTTTTTAATGATATTGTGATTTTTTTAAAAAAAATGTTTAAAGATATAAAAAAATGTATGAAGAAAAAAAAAATACATTTAGCCTTCTCAGGAGGTTTTGTGGGGGCTACACCCTCGATGGATGTACAAGAGTTCAAAAAACAATTCAACTTTTTTAAATTCTAAAATAAAAATAATCTTAACAAACTATATTCTAACAATATTTCAACTTATAATATTTTTATTCAACTTTTTCTCTCTCATTTTTTAAAACTCTATAAAATATCTTAATTCAAATTATCTCACTACTATTCACAAACTATTTCATTATTATTTACAAATTTATCATATTATCACATCATCTAAACGAGATCTAAATATTAAAAAATGTCACATAAAAAAGATTTATGACTGAATAGGTATTATTTAATAGACTGTGTAGTTTTTTTAGAAAGATATTTGAATCAGTAAAAAAGGATAAAACAATTTATACTCCAAAAATTAAAAAAAATATATAAAAATGAATACTCTATTTATAATATTATCATCCCACTTATATTATCTATCAATTATTAGAATTAGCTCAAGATTTTTCAATCTAGGTTTAGAAAATTCCATGTTTTGGGTATGTGAGATTTTTTGCTTACCTATTATTCGATTATTGTATCAATTGCGAAATATAATATTATGCCCTTTATTTGAAAACTTAGTTTTCCTTTGTTTCAATCTCGATCATCAACGGCTGTTTGTTACAACAAAAAATCTTCACAACCTCCTAACACTCCACACTCCACATTATTTTTATTTTTTATTATTTTTTTTCTTTTATTAAATATTTATTATATGAATAATGAATAAAAAATTTGAAATAATTTAAAAAGAATAAACTCAAAAAAATTTTAAAAAAAATATTAAAAATTTAAAAAAGTGTGGAGTGTGGAGTGTGGTGGAGGTTGTGTAGCAAAGTTCTATTGATTCACCATCGTGATGAGATTGTTAGGATTCGTTTGGACACTTAAAATATATCAAAATAAATGTGAATAATAGTTAAATTGTCCGAATTAATATGTTTTATTAGTTTTTGGTAAATTAGAGCAAAAAAAGTTGATAAAAAATATAATAAAAGTTATTTTTTTAAAATATATTATTTTATTTTGAAAATTAAAAAAGTTGTATTTTTTTTTTTTTTGTATTTTATTTGGAAGTTTGGTAATTTTTGTGTTTGGATAATGATTAGGTAATTATTAGATAAAAAATTAAAAATTAAAAATTAAAAAATATTTTATGTTTTAAGTAATATTTGAAAAGAAAATATATAAAAATATATTATTATCCAAATAAGGCCTTAGTGTTGATGCAATTTCTGACGATGCCTTCTACACACTCTCCAACTTGCAACCAAGACAAAGTTTCGGAGAACCCCGTGGCGCATGCTTCTAATGGTTAAGCTAGAGAGAGAATTAAATTCTTTTAGTAATCAAAGACTCAAAAATTACTCTTTATGGAAAAATTTAATTGTAAATAATTCTATGTACTAATACGCACACTCATTCAATATAATTGGTAAACTTACTTCTACATGACAAAACTCTAAATTTATAATCCTTCAAAACATACTTGGTATGATATTTATAGGGGTTGAAATGTTTGATAGTGGCATTACCTTTTTGGGGTGCAATTCTCAATGCCCAGTTAGTAATATTTCCTTCTTTTTACGGTTGAAAAAAATGTTATTTTATCCACTCAACTTATTTCTTTATTTTGATATTTTATATATATATATATTTTTAATTTTTTTTTTATTTAATAATTAAGAAAATGATTATTAATATATTAATATTTTTTTATTTTTTAAAAATGTTTTAAATTAATAAAAAAAATATGAATAAAAAAATAAAAATAAATAAAAAAATCAATTTCATCTAACGATCACTTGGAGCAGACAGAGTAGCACCGCTCTTTACTGCTGATGACATCCTTCTAGCGTGAGTATTTCACCATTGATTATTTCATTTCGGTGTAAGTATCTCACCACTGATAGCGTCCTTATAGTAAGAGTATTTCTCTGACGATAGTGTCTCTCCGATGCTAGCATCCTGCCACTAATAGTATCCTTCCGAGGCGGATATTTCGCTTGGATCTATCTTTGTGGAACTTGATCTCATAGATATATGGTTGCTTGGATGTTTTCCCAAGCCTTACTTTGGGTCTATGCGGTGTGTATGGCGTCATCTCATCCTTTTCTCGCTTGCCAGTCATGTGAATCCCACGTAACTTCAGTTTTTCCCACAACTATTCTTTCTTCACCAACTGCATATATATATATATATATATATATATATATATATATATATATATATATATATGGAATCGTAGTCGCAGTGTGATTCACTATTAAAAAATTAATTTCTTTTCATGTCGGTCTTATATTTATTCATTTCAAAATAACTGCACGACCAATTCACGACTGAGTATCATTTCTCTATTTAAAAATGGGTTTATCATTTTTACCAAGTAAGAGTGCTGGTCATCAGAACTTTTGTTGTTGTGTGTAGTCTAATTTAAAGTTACATTTTGCTCGATTTTACCTCTAACTACATTCTTTTAGTCTTGAGTATTTCACCACTGATTATGCCCTTTCGGTGCGAGTATTTCATCACCGATAGCATCCTCCTCGTGCGAATATTTCTCCTGTCGATATTGTTCTTCCAGTGCGAGTATCCTACCACTGATAGTGTCCTTTTGAGGTGGATATTTTTGCTTGGAGCTTTCTCTATAAATCCCAATCTCATAGAGATATGGCTACTTGGATATTTTCCTAAGCCTTGCTTTGGGTCTGCACGACGTTTATGTTGCCATTCCATCCTTTTCTTCCAGTCATATGAATCTCACGCAATTTTGCTTTTGCTTGCAACCATTCTTTCCTCGCGAGCCTCATATATATCCGGATCCATGAGTTAGGACTAACAAGGTAAAAAGGGTTTATGCAAGAGTGCTAGTAATTAGAATTTTTGTTGACATTGTTGTTGTGTAGTCTAATTTAAAGTTAACGTTTTGGACCATTTTTTCGATCAAAATTTTTTGTCTTATATAGGGGTGTAACCAGTCCGATTTTGAACAAAATTTATGATCGAACTGGTATGTATCGATTTTGCATTTTAAAAAACCGATTACGTACCAATTACCTCCTAAACCAGTACTTCTGGTTTTACCGGTTTCAGTCCAGTTTTAATAAAATGCAAATTTGTAAAAAAAAAAATAAATATTTTATACTTTTATTCCAAAATTTGTTACTATTACAAAAATTTGCTTTACTTAAAAAAAATATCTTTTACTTAAAAAAAAAGTAATTGACACTATTTTGAATAAGATATAAATTATATAAGTAGAAACACTACTATCATCTTTGTTGTATGGCTGGCTGGGGAAGACAAATGGACATTAATCCAGCAGCTGCTTAATTGTCTCTATGTGTACGTAAGATGAAATACTACTTTAAGTAATTAGAAAAAGATATATATATATATTTGATAAAAGAACATACTTAATTTTAAGTGAAGAACTAAAATCTGCTTTACAAGAATTTTTATTTACAAATTAATTTATGATAAAAAGTTATTAATTTATATATATTATGTTTAAAGAATATGATCAATTAAATTTTTATGTTTCAGATTAAACTTTTATTTTATGAATTATAATAACATTATTTTATATATAATTATAATTTATATTATTATATATAAAAAATATATATATAATATTAAAAAATAATTTAAAATATATATTATATAAAACTGGTCCGGTTTGGATCTAAAAAGCCTAGAACTAGAACCGGATCGATTCCGGTCAGTTTTACCATTACGGACCGATTTTTCGATTTCTTTTTTACAACCCTAGTCCTATATATTTAGAGTAACATTAGTCTCCATATTAAATTATACCAAACTTCCATCGTATCAATTGATATAACAAATCTCAAGTTAGTGAGAATCACTTAAATATGTTGAGAACGAGAACATTACACGCGCCTAAACGGCGTGTACTGTGATTTCAAACTTTTGTTTACGGAGGCATAGACATGCGTGCCAGATTGGGAAAAAGCAAACGAAAATATCGGCAACTTAAGGAATTCTTGAAAAAGAAAGACCGGCAGCCGGACGGGTATAAATTTATTTTTCACACTAGACCAATCACAGCACGACACGTAAGGCATTCAATAAAAACAATTCTACATCTCAAAACACCTTACCCCTCTTCAACTTCCTTTCTCCACACGTAAACACCCTCCCTCGTCCCTCCCTCCCTCCCTCCCTCCCTTTCCCTCTCGTTGCAGTGGTCCTGCACCAAATAATCAACCACATCTCCCGCTCCCTTCCTCTCCCACCGAACGCTACCAAACCAGAAAACATAATTCTCTCCCTTCCTCGAGATGTTTTGAGATGCAGAGTTGTTTTTGTTAAATGCCTTACGTGTCATATTGTGATTGGCCTGGTGTGAAAAATGAATTTATACCCGTCAGGTCTTTCTCTTTTTATATCTCGTCAAAATTTATATTCTCATTTTTTTGTTTTAAACATAATTTAAGAGTAATGCTATACAACCTCTTCCACCTCCGCACATCATATTTTTAAACTTTTTAATATTTTTTTTGAGTTTGTTTTTTTAAAATTCATTTAATTTTTCTATTCATTATTCATATATTAAATATTTGATATAAGAAAATAATAATAAAAATTAAAAAAAGTGTGGTGTGTGGAGGTTATATAAATAGTAGGAGATTGTGCAGAATTTTTCATAATTTAAATATAAGTATTTTTAAATTAATCATTACAATTTTTTTAAACTTTTAAGTAAAAAATAAAAAATTATTTAATTTTTTCAAATCTTTAAATAATAATAATAATATTATAAAACTATATTCTAATAATATTTTTTATTTAACATTTTTTTATCTCATTTCTCAAAATTCAAAAAGCACTCAATTCAAATTATTTCATTACTATTCACAAACTATTTTATTACTACTTATGTATCAGAGCATTCATATTGGTCTATGCATATATATATGTAAAGTCATATTTATATAATATGAGCCTAAATTCATCTACATTGACTTATGCATATCCATATATTTAGCTAGCTATAAACAATATTTATCTAAATTTGAAGAGCTACTATTTACTCTACAAAGCATATTTTAATCATTATTTCTCTCTTCTCCCACTCTCTCTCACAATCATTTCCTCTTCTTCTTCCTTCAACAAAACAAACAACATTCACCTATACATTCATTTTATTATTATAATATATAATTTATATATAATTTATTTTATTATATTCTAATATAATATATAAAAAATTATATTTTTTATTATTGTATTTATATTATTAACGTAAAATGTATATATATGTAGTGGATATTAATTATAAAATATATATATAAAATTAATTTTAGAAAAAAATTAATAATAATAATAATTTATTATTATTTTATTTCAAATATCCATAAATCAATGTAAAACTTTTAGTTATGATAAAATGAGTATGTAAAAGATGTCATTTTGTATATGCATAGACGAATAGCTCTAACAAATCCGGGTGGCGCCATTATCCGATCACGCGGAAACAAGTGCTGATATGGTACACCCGGTAGCATTGTTATTAAAACCGGATAAAGTTATTACGTCCCATTGGTATCTTTGACCATAGCGAAAACCGGATAAAGATTCAAGGGAGAGAGAATGAAATTAGGGGAAATAGAAAAGAAAAAAGAAAGGAAAATGCTTGGGAAGTTTGCCCAACTGATCTGGGAGGCTATAATGCCATTAAAGATTGGACCCTCTTGCCCAATTGTAGGACCCACATAGGCCCATTAAGCCCAACTCTTACATCAATTTGGCAACTTTAGTGGACGGTTTCCCAGAATAGGAATCCTAGGAATGAAATTGAATATATATTCTGTTTTTTTCTACCATTTTCTTTCTTCGACAAAGACAAAGTCAACAATCTTGTCTTACGTAAACGTTACAAAACGTTGCTGAGCGGTGAGCAGGATTTTCAGGGTGACCAAACACGGCTCTGAGAACGAGGTTTTTTGTTCTTTTGCTTAGAACCCAGAAGGCAGAAAGAAAAATACAAAACACGACATTTTCTTCCTCGTTGTTCTCGAAACAAACTGTAGCAAAAATGCTACATATAGTAACGTATACTTATAATTTTTCTTAAAATAGAATTTACAAAGATTTATTCTGTCAGGTTTATTTTAAAATTTAAAATTTATAACTTATGTAAATTTTTTTATAAATATTTCTTTAATATAATTAGCATCTTTATATATAGAATTAGGAATGTAAAAAAAAAAAATAGAGAAATCGAAAAATCAGATCGGACCGGACCGAACTGGTCAAACCAGTCCGATTTTAAACCGGTCTTGTCTGGAACCAGTTTATGGAATGGCAAAACTGGTCGGAACCAGTCTGATTCTAGTTCTAGACTTTTTAGGCCTGGATCGGACCGATTCTATATAATATATATTTTAAATTATTTTTTAATATTATATATAATATTTTTTATAATAATATAAGTTAATTTAAAAATAAACAGAAATTGTAAAACTTAACACTAAAATTGATAAATCACATAAATTGAAAAAAAAAAACTCTAAATATCAAAAGACTTCAATTTATATACAAAAGTTGTAAATAAGATCACAAAAATATTATTTACCAAAAACAAAGAAAATCAAACAAAATATTATTACCAAAATTTTATGGCCTAATAATTTCTCAATATATTCTTTTTTATAAGTACATAATACATTAGTAAATTAGTAATACTAAAATACATTATAATAATTTAAATATTAATAGTATAATACTATATTACTATTAATAATATACTTTAAGTCTATATATAAATTAGTATAAAAATCACTATACTAAATAATTGCATATGAAATAATGATATAGTTAATACTACTTTTAAAGCAGTTTTTTTTTTAATTTTTTATAAACAAATTTTTTTTACAAATTTGCATTTGATTAAAACTGAAAAATGGGACCGAACTGGTAAAACCGGATGTACTAGTTTAGGGGATAATCAGTGCGTAATCGGTTTTTAAAAATGCAAAACCGGTACATACCGGTTCGGTCCTAAATTTTGTCCAAAACCAGACCGGACCGGACTAGACCAGTTACACCCCTATTAATAGCATAATGTTACTATGCCTCCTCAATTTGACCTCTCATTTTGACTGCTAATGCATTTAAGTTTTAAATTTTTTTTTTCTTAATAGTTAAGAAAGTGACTATTAGTGTATTTATATTTTTTCTTATTTTTTAAAAATGTTTAAACTAAATTTTTTTTTTTTAAAAAAAAAGGAAAGTGTAATGTGCATTAAGCGGCATACAAAAATGGCATCTACATGCAATAGAGTAGCATCACTCTTTTATATATATACATACATACATACATACATACATACATATTAGGGTGAAAACACGTTTGCCTAATTTAATTATACGATTATTTTTAAAAATTAATATTGTTTTTATTAAGAAAAAAATCTTGATTAATAATGTAATGCTTTTTGAAAAAAATATATAATTTCTAACATCAAAATTTTGACAATTAATCATAATTAAGTAGATGATAAATAATTACACGCTTTCATTTTTTTTCTTAAGTAGATGAGAATCGCAAGATAAATAGTTGTTTTATCTTGGTTTTCCCATATCATTTATTTACTACAGATTAAAACCATAATAAATACAAAATATAATCCTTAAAATTTTTCAGAGTATATGTTTTAACATGAAAAGAGTAAATATAATTAAAATTATGTCGTAGAAAATATGATTCTCACAATAATGGCATGTGAGAAGTGGGGAAAAGAAAAGATATAAAATATCAAAGTGAAAATATAAGTCACTCCTATCTTTACAAGGCCCTCACCTCTCCTTCACTTTCTTGCCCAATGCTAAAACACTATAAGCATAACTTTCAAATAATTTACCAATGGAGAAAAACAAACACTTTTTTCTCAAAAGACATCAAGAAACTGACCATACGGAGGAACTCATTCCATGAGTACGGTTTTATCCCAATGCCAGCTGCTGTTTTCTCCTCCTCATCTTCCATGGAAGTAAAGCACACCGAAGCTGCAACAACAACCAAACTCATGAGTAGAATGCCTTCAAATAATGTAGCAGACTGCAATCTTTTTTAATCATTCTTATTTTTCAGCTATTGAGTCCAAACAACCAATTTCAGAGTCCTTTTCATCTTCACTCGGAAATATAGTATCGGAAAGAAACAAACAAACACCACCAAACAACACCAAACAGAATCGGATAAACAAAATAGAAATTAACGGTGGCACGTGCATGACATGTGCCACACTGGAAAGGAGCCGTTTGGCCGATCAAGACATTGCTGGAGTCGTTGGGCCCTGAGCTGCCATGCATGGCGTTGATGGAAGATGAATCGCGGTAGTTTGAGAACCCCATGAGTTTCCTTTAAACCACGCGTCGGCGCAACGCGCTATTTCGATTGGCTCCCAATCCGGTCGACGACAAGATCGGCGGGTGAGGCTTCTCCAGGTGGTCCGCGTGTCGGACGATGGTCACCAGAGAAGCTCGAAATGCCTACCCCTTTATTCGGCCGAAAACTGAAAAAAAAAAACAAACAAAAAAACTAAACAAAACCATCAGAGACGAAGGGCCAGCGAGGAGAGGGAGGAAAGGAAGAGGAAGAAGGAACCGAAACTCCCCTTCCCCTAACTAGATTCGGATGAACGAGTTTCTAGAGAAAGATGGTTTGATTTCTAGAGAGAGGAAATTTTCAACTTTTAAAATCTGGAACCAAAGTTGCATTCTTTTTGTAAATAATAGTAATTTAACACGAATTTAACAGAAAATTAATGAAAAACAATTAAAACTATTGTGGCTCCGTTAAGATAAGAATTTTGGTTTGATAACCTTTAATAGATAATGGCGATAGATAGATAGATTCAAAAAAAAAAAAAAAATAAGATAAGTCAAAGGTAAAAGACACGTGGGTTAGAAAGGTCCCCCCTCCCCCCAAAGGACACGTGGTCCGGTCGATCTGTTTGGACACGTTATTGGGCGAATGGGATTGCAAGTTGTAGCGATTCAAACAAGGTGGTGAAATCTGATTAGGGAGAAGTCAGAAGAGAAAGCCCAGAAGGAGACAAAACAGAGAGGGTTATGGGGAATGACAATGTGGGCCGCCACGTGGGGGGCCATTTGTATCTGTACATGCATTCCGTTTGGGGTGGGCCCATAGGGAGGTGGTAGTACGGTGCCGGGGGTGTTGTCCTCCCTATAGTGTACAGTTTTCTTGCTTTGAAGCTCCGTGTCCTCATCACGTGCCACTCTTACTTTACATCACCTTCCACAAATAACTTTATTTTTTTTCCATAAAATCTATTTATGTTAAAATATAAATTAAATATATTTTTTCTATTTAATTAAAGGGGAGTCGGACTTAGAGAGAGTTTTAAAATATAAATAAAATAATTAAATCTATCTCTTTTCATCAGTTTAAACTTTTAGACAAGTACTGATTTCACAATTTATAAATTTATTTCTTGACAAATTAAATACCCCATTCATGTGAAAAAAAAAATTTAGAGAGAGTTTTAAAATATAGATTAGTTTTTTTTTTTTTTTTGTTTAAGATTCTGATAATATCAGGGCAATATTCTGTAAAGATTTTAGTTAAAAAATATTTTATATTTAGATATTAATTATATTTCCTCTATTTCACTGGTTTTATTATATATATTATAAATAGGCCAATCATGTATATTGTCACTACACATTTAATTTTAGAGATTTCTCAAATACAATTAACTACAATATGCCATCGATCCCTTTTATAACACGAGAGGAACTTATAATAAGATCAGCTGAATGATTTCTCAACTTTCTAAAGAAAATATTTTGTCGGTAACTTTCTAAAGATATTGAAGGATCTTCCATTTTACTGCTTTCAGTTCCATGAGTAAGAGTTAATTAATTATATACAAAATTTGCTTATTTATTTGCTTATTTATTTATTTTTCCTTCCTTCTTTTAAAAAGATGAATGGACATATCCATCGTGAGCTTCCACTAGGCTTTCTAGTGGCAATACATGTCGAGGATTAGAATTTAGAAGCTGTCTTTATTTTCTGATCTCTTGTTGGCCCAACACTAACGATTTGTTTGATTACATAGTTCGATAAGATAATATGAGATATTTTTTTAAAAATGAAATAAAATATTGTTAGAATATAATTTTTTAATATAATTTTTATTTTAAGATTTGAAAAAACTAAATTATTTATTATATTTTATGTGTGATTTAAAAAAAATTATAATAATGAAATGAGATGAGATGATTGTGTATTCAAACCAGACTTGTAATAAATCCAAATGAGAGATAATATTCACGTGAAAATAATAGAAATCTAATATTCATTTAGTGTAAAATTAGAGATATTTTAATCATGAAAATTTTTATTTACAGTCGTGAATATGTAAGATTTGTGCAATCATTTTTAAAAAAGTAAATAAATATGAGATCCACATGAAAAAAAATTAATTTTTAATAATAAACTCCACTTTTTTTTTAAAATAATTGAACGGCACTTACACTCTACGATTGCATGTAATATTACTCTTTAATCATTTCACTTGTCAACATGATGTAAAATGGTCAAAGTATCCATTTTTTTTACACTAAATGGATCCTATCCATTTTAAGGAGATAATTCTATTCTCTAAGGTGACAGGAAGATATACATACGAAGTCAGTTTGTAATATGTATTATTGTTGTTGTAAATATTTCGGATAATATTAAGTATTTAATAAATAATGTAAGACATAAAACTATATATATATATATATATATATATATAGTGTAAGTATTGTGTAATCGTTTTAAAAAAGAATGAGTTTTATTATTAAAAAATTAATTTTCTTTTTATGTGAATTTTATATTTATTTATTTTTTTAAAATAATTACGCGGCGCTTGGACACTTTCGACTGCATTTATCATTTCTCTTGATGAAATTGATCTCTCACTGGCCACGTGTCTGCCCCTCACATTTGCTACCTGGAATAGCTGGCCGATATCTCCCACTGAAACCCTTTTTTCTTTCTCCTATATAAATATACACACATTATACACGGCCAGCAAAACACCAGAGTATCCCATTCCCACCATTAATTTCTTCCAGGCCTGAGGCCCCTTCCCAACCCCCAAACTATCATCTATCTTCAGATTTCTCTCCACTATTCCAGCCATGCAATTCTCTTTGCACTTCACCACCCTACCTGCAACAACCTCTGGACTCCAAAATCTCACTCAACTTCACACCCCCACGAAACGGAGAAATGCTCCAACTCCCTCCCCATTTTTCACATCCAAAATCCTCATCAACCCTGCCAAGAAAAAACTCCCCCCAAAGCCACCACCATCGCTGCCATCTTCGTCGCTGGTAGAACACAAACCATCACCCAAAAATGATCATCCAGTACTGTCAACCCCACAAAAACCCACGAACCCACCGCGTTTAAACCCCTTGCAAAAGGTACTCGCCTCGCTCCTAGACCTCATAGAGGCCTCACTGATATTACCACTTGAAAAGAACCATAAGTTGCCGAAGACGGTCGACCCGGCGATTCAGATATCTGGTAATTTCGCCCCGGTACCGGAGTGCCCGGTTCATCATGGGCTCGAGGTACTGGGTCAAATTCCAGCATGCCTTTACGGCGTTTACTTGCGGAATGGGGCTAATCCCATGTTCGCTCCGTCAGGTGGACACCATTTGTTCGACGGGGACGGCATGATACACGCCGTTACCTTGGGCTCCGGGAACAAAGCCAGCTACAGCTGTAGGTACACGCGCACGAGCCGGCTCGTTCAAGAAGCCGCAATGGGGAGGCCCATGTTTCCTAAGCCGATTGGAGAGTTGCATGGCCACTCTGGATTGGCTAGGCTTGCGCTGTTCTTCGCCCGAGCCGGAGCCGGGTTAGTTGACGGGTCGCGAGGCTCAGGTGTTGCCAATGCGGGGCTCGTCTATTTTAACGGCCGATTATTAGCCATGTCAGAGGACGACCTTCCGTACCACGTTAGGATCAAGGATGATGGCAATCTTGAGACGATCGGACGGTTCGATTTCAACAATCAGCTGGACTGCCCCATGATAGCGCACCCCAAGCTGGACCCCATTACTGGTGAGCTCCACACGCTGAGCTACAACGTGGTGAAAAAACCGTACCTCAAGTACTTCATGTTCGACACGTGCGGTAATAAGTCACGTGACGTGGCGATCTCTCTTCATCGGCCGACGATGATACATGACTTTGCCATAACAGAGAACTTTGTCATACTCCCCGACCACCAGGTGGTATTCAAGTTATCGGAAATGGTTCGGGGCGGGTCTCCGGTGATCTTCGACGAGAGCAAGACCTCTCGATTCGGAATTTTGCCGAAAAATGACGTCGACGAGTCGAGAATGCGATGGATTGACGTACCCGATTGCTTCTGCTTCCATCTGTGGAATGCGTGGGAGGAAAACTCTGAAACGGGCGACGAGACCATCGTTGTCATAGGTTCGTGCATGAGCCCGCCGGACTCGGTATTCAACGAGAGAGAGGTCCCGCTTCAGAGTGAGTTATCGGAGATCAGGTTAAACATGAGAACGGGGAAGTCCACGCGCCGGGTGATCGTGTCGGGCATGAACTTGGAAGCAGGCCAAGTAAATAGGCAGCTCCTCGGCCAAAAGACTCGGTACGTGTACCTAGCGATAGCAGAGCCGTGGCCCAAGTGTTCCGGCATTGCAAAGGTTGATTTGAATTCTGGTGTGGTTACCAAATTTTTGTATGGGACGGGATGCTTCGGAGGAGAGCCATTTTACGTACCCAAGAAGATGAAATCTGAGGGAATTCATGTTAGAGGAGATGATGATGATGAGGGGTTTATAGTGGGGTTTGTGAGGGATGAGAAGAGAGAGACATCGGAGTTGGTGATACTGGAAGCTTCAAGCATGAAGGTAGTGGCAACAGTGAGATTGCCTGCTAGGGTTCCTTATGGGTTTCATGGCACATTTGTTGGTGCAGAAGATTTGAAGGTGCAAGCAGCCAAGGCTTAGGCTCTAAACTGTTCCTCCTGATAGACGTTTTTATATATAAGAAGATATATATAGTTTCTTAGATAAGAGCCATATTTGTTTTTGTGTGTGTATATATATATATATTCTAGTTAAAGATCCAAATTGCCAGTATATAACATTACAACAAAAGAGACCTTTTGGGACGAATTTGTTTTGAAATGAAATGAAAATCGTCCCAAAAAGTGAGATTTAAGGACGAATTTCAAATTTAATGCCAAAAAAACGACGGAAGATGTATACCGTTTGAACGGTATAGTTAGAGACGAAATATTTTGTCTATAATAATGAAACCGTTCGAATGTAATGTTTTAACCGTTCGAATGTACATTTTGGCACGTTAAGTAAAATTATTATAGCGGAAAATTGCTCTACCGTTCGAACGTACCAATTTCACCGTTGGAATGATGAATCAGCACTGTTTGAACTTAATTTGTAGGATTCAAACGGTGATCATATGTTTTTTTTTAAAGAATTATATTTATATTAACTAGTAATTATAAGAAATTTATCAATTAAATAATAGGGATAATATAAATCAATAATTAGATCAGAAAATATAAAATAATACTAATTCATAATTAAATACTGAATTTACAAAATACTAAATATTGTCCATTCCAAAAACAAATAAATAAATAAATAAAATATAGAAAGTACTAAGACCCCAACTCTTTGCACACTTCCTCGACTGCAGCTAAGCGTTCCTCTATCTGTGTCAGCCGAGTACTGATGGTGACTTGAGTTGCAGACATGACATCAAGCTCCGTACGTAACTCAGAGATGCTAGCAGTAATCTCTGTATGAAACTTAGACACAGCAGAACGAACCTCCATACGCACTGCATTGATCACCGTTGATGTCTGTCTGCTAATCGCTGCATGCACGATCTCGGCCATGTCCTCATGAGTAGCGCTGTGCACTGATGCCTCGGCCTGTGTGGATGTCTCAGCAACCGATACTCCATGATCTCCCGGCTGTGCATCTTTCTAAGGATCAACCAGGTCTGGAACATGTCCTTGAAGACGCAGTCTTGAGTTTCCTGTGCTGCGTGAGAGGGTGTGCTGTTGATCGGTCCCATCAGCTTCCATTTACGCTCGGCAACATCAAGCACGACACCAGCAAATAGTAGAAATCGGGTAATCAAGATCCCGAATGGTAGTATATCCATCGAAATGTAACGGGACTCTGATCGAATTCTATCGAATATATACCCCACCAGGTCGATAGGAATGCCACGAGCGACCCCTATCATAAATTTCGTCCGATCAATGCCAACCTTTGTCTTGTGATGCCGATGGTTAATATTGTTGTCGATTATCAAATTCAGAATTTTGAAGAAAGAAGATAGATATATCTGCTTGATACTCTTTGTCCCGTCATAGGGGGGAGCATCTGGACCAACAACCAAATCCCTCACCTTATGATCAGTAAGGACATCGACCTCATCTGTATAAACTGGTGCCTCCTCCCCAGCTGTAGATCTATCAACTGAAGGATCAGACTCTCTAGACACCATGTTCGGATATGCATATGGCAGCCTAGGAATACCGAGATGCTCAGCGAGTCCATCCCGTGAAAATACAACTGGAACTCCTCAGACAGATATCCTGTATGCCCCTTCGTCATCTAGGCTGGCACCACCGAACTCTCTATAGAACTCAGCAACAATGTCAATATAGGAGACGGTCTCCCATGATTCCTCCCGCTCATCTAAGATAGGTCCCCAACCACGATCGCTGAAGACTGATGACAGGGAATGACCCTCCCAGACAAGACTCTGGAAGTCAGAAAGCTTCAATTGTCGCTCTAGTGAAACAGTCATCTCCCTGCCCGGACTGATACTAGTCTCAGTTGGATTGCGTCGCTTACGTCCCACCCTAGAAGAAGACACTATAATCAACCTGAAATTTACAATTAAAGAGCTTATCAATACAACATTAACGATAAAAATATTATAATAAATAACTAATCACGAAATTACATACAAATAACAATTTAATAAAGTGAGACATTAATAATTTTATAAAAATAATATCACATTATTTAATATTAATTAAATTAATATTAATAGAAATTAAATATTTAACAAAATGTGATAAATTTCTATATTAATTTAATTATAATATAATATATATATTCTCGTTAAGATTTAATAGAACTACAATATGGAATAAAAATAACGATTCAATAATATTACTAAATTTAATTATATTGTTCGAACGCCTAAAATAGTATTCGAATGGTATGCAAACCTGTTTGGCTCTTATAGTTCGACGTATAAAACAACGGTCGAACGGGGTACTGTTCGAACGTCTAAAATAAGGTTTGAACAATTAATTAAAAAACCTGTTTGGTTCGTACCGTTCAAACGGTATGCGAATGGAGCTCAGCGACGACGCTGAGTTGAATCAGCCATTGAAATCCATGGAATCCTTCGATTCCATGGATTTTTCAACAATGTAATACAAGAAAACTTAAATAAACCTTCCTATAATGGATTTAAGCAAATTTACGGTGAATATTGATAGATAAATTGTTTTATGAAAATTTAAACAAATAATCCATAAAAAACCTAAATTAAAACGGTAAAATGGTTAAAAAAATAACATACCGGTGCTTAGAGGAAGTGACTTCGACTGGGTACTGTTCAAGGTGGCGATGGCGGCTTTAAACGGTGGAGATGGACAGTTATGTTGGAGAAAATGACGTTTTGTGAGTGGTTCGGCGTTCGTGAAAATGACTGTCCGCGACAGCTTATATATGCAAGACCGCAACAACTTATTAACTTATATATATAGTTAATAATATATATTGTATTTTACTTTACTATACTATAATAAATATGATATTATAGTCTAATATCAATGATACTATATATATTAGTTATAGTCTAATTAGATGACACTGTATATGATAGTATATATATGTTATATATAGTCTAATATATTAACATATTATATTTTAGTTATAGTCTAATTAGATGACACTATATATGATACTATATATATGTTATCTATAGTCTAATATATTAACATATTATATTTTAGTTATAGTCTAATTAGATGACACTATCTATGCTAGTACTATAGATGACACTATATATGATACTATATATATGTTATATATAGTCTAATATATTAACATAATATATTTTAGTTATAATTCAATTAGATGACACTATGTATTTTAATTAAAATGCTACTAAATCTTTAAATAATACTTAATAATTATGTTTTTGTTGTATAAATAATATGTTGTTATTGTTTGACATATGTTAGCTTATCTTGCATTGTTTGTTCATCAAAATAAACCTTAGACCCGTTCGAGAGTTATCAATCCAGATGAATGCTTGATTGATAACTTTTGAATTGTTTAGAATGGACAGTTTGATATTGTAAGATCATTCTCACAAACTATCGAACTATATATGTTATCGTCCAACATTATGATGTTGGAAGATTCATCTCAGGCAGAGAATGCATGAACTTGTGTTCTCATAAGATAGACTTGGTGAGAGAGCATCTGTTTGTCAAAGGTATTGATAAGGGTTATACTGATTGGGTCTTACACGGCGAACATCCAACTTCATTTGAGGCTCCACATGAAGAAGACGAGATCGATGAAGATGTACAACCAGAAGTTGTTGGAGATGAATACGATGAGGATATGGAGCAAATGTTAGGTGACATCGATGCGGAAATGTTTATAGATGAAGGTGACACGGACACATCAAGTTCAAATGATGGAGGCCACAACGTGAGCTATATCCAGGATGCAGAAGATACAGTAAGTTGTCATTTACCGTAAGACTGCTTCACTTAAAATTAATGTATCGATTATCTATTAAGGCTGTCAATATGTTACTTGAGTTGTTTAAAGAGGCACTGCCAACAAACAATACTTTACCTTGTAATTTCTATAAAACAAAAAGGTTGAAATGAGTACTCGGATTTGATTACAATGTAATACATGCATGTAAGAATAACTGCGTATTATTTTGACAAGAGAATTAGCAGTTGAACGAGTGTCCCATATGCCACGAATCAAGATGGATATTGGACAAGCAAAATGTGCCGCTAAAGGTTGGGCGCCTTTTTCCATTGATACCTAGATTACAACGATTATTTATGTCACACGCAACGATTGTAGACATGACACTCATCAGGCAGAGTAAGAACGATGATATTTTGTCACATCCTGCTGACTCCCAAGTGTGGAAGGAATTTGATCAAGAACACCCATGATTTGCTGAAGAATTGCGTAATGTGCGACTTGGGTTGGCAATAGATGAATTTAATTCATTTAGGAACATGAGTACTAGTCATAGTACTTGACTAGTTGTACTTATGCCGTATAATCTACCACCGTGAAAGTGTATAAAAGATCCATATTTCATGATGAGTTTGCTCATTCCAGGTTCGAGATCACTTGGAAATGATATAGACATACACTTACAACTATTGATTGCAGAATTGAAAGATTTGTGGGAGAATGAGGTTGTCACATTTGATTCATCAACAGACAAGTTGTTCAAGATGCATGCTGTGGTGTTATGGACAATAAATGATTTTCCCGCTTATGGAAACTTGTTAGGTTGAAGTACTAAGGGGAAAATGACATGTCTAACTTGTAATAAGCATACAAAATCTGAATGGCTTACGTACGGGAGGAAATTATGTTTCATGGGTCATCGTCGATTTTTACCTGGTGACCATAGATGACGTGGAAATTCTAGAATATTTGATGAAACTGTTGAATGGAGCCAACCTCCATCATATTTGTCTGGCGAAGATGTACTTGCACAATTTATAGATCTTGGTTGTAATGAATTTGGTAAAAAACAACGAAAGAGAAAATGAGCTACGAATGAGTTGAATTGGACAAAGAAGAGTATATTTTTCGAACTCCTGTACTGGTCAAAGTTAAAATTGTAGCATAATCTTGATGTTATGCATATTAAAAAAAAATCTGCAAATCCGTATTGGGAACATTGATATCAATTGAAGGAAAAACAAAGGATACATTAAACTCAAGAAAGGATCTGAAGCGGTTGGGAATAAGACCGGAAATGCAATTGCAAGAAAATGGTTCGTCTGTCTACATGTCGATTGGGTGGTATACATTGTCAAAGAACGAAAGGGTTACATTTTGTGAGTGGCTAATGAAGATTAAATTACCAGACGGTTATGCCTCGAATCTAATAAGGTGTGTGAGAACAAATGATTGGAAAATAACTGGATTAAAAAGTTATGATTGTCATGTTTTCTTACATCGTATCTTGCCTATTGGTATCCGTGGGTACTTGACGAGAGACGTGCGCGTGGCTTTGACTGAGTTGGGTGTATTTTTTTAAAGACTTATGTGCTAGGACGTGGAATGTATAAGCTTTGGATCGAATGGAAAGAGAAATTGCTATAATATTGTGTAAGCTGGAAAGTATACCATCATTCTTTGACGTCATGGTTCACCTAGCCGTTCATTTGCCACATGAGGCTTGACTTGCAGGACCAGTTCAATATAAATGGATGTATCCCATTGAACGATTCATTGGAAAGTTAAAACATACAGTGGATAACAAGGTCCGCCAAGAAGGATTAATTGAAAAAGCATATATTGACGATGAATGGCATACCTTCTGTTCCAAATATTTCCATGGAGTTGACACTAGGTTTGATCGGCCTGAAAGAAACTTTGACGTTGACCGAACAAGACAAGGGAATGTGTTTTCCCAACAAGTATGTCCAATTGGTGAAGTGCGTGGTTATGACTTGTGTGGAAGAGAGTTCGATAAACCTCAGTGGTACGTGCTGAAAAATTGTCTTGAGATAGAGAACCACTTGAAGTAAGTTATAACTTTTTTTTAAATTTAAATTTGCTTATTTACTTTAAAAAAATTCTAAGAATATAAAAGATTTATGGTAATCATCAATTTCAATGATCATATTAACGTGCTCAAGGAACTGGGAATAAATGATATAAACTAGAAACATGAAGAGGAGTTCCCGAGATGGTTTGAAAAACAGGTAATGACACTACATATGCTTTACTCAATAACCAATGAAAAAATATTGATTTAAATTTTGATATAATATATGCTTTACTCAGTATGTAGGTTGTACAAATGCATGCGAATAATCCAAACGATATATCGGATGAACTGTATGCATTGGCACGTGGCCCATCGAGACGCACTGCTCGATATTCTGAATGTATTTCTCGGAAAAGTATGTATCACACAATGGATCGAGATTGTTATAAAAAAATCTAAAATATTGGTGTCCTAGTTGAAGGAAGTCATAATGAAGAAAATATTGATTTCTATGGAGTTATTGTCGATATAATTGGAATGAAATATTTGGGAGAGCTTGTGGTGTTTCTGTTTAAGTGTGATTGGTGTGATTTAAGCAATCCTCAAACTGGAGTCCGTGATGATGAATATTTTTTGAGTGTTAATACATAAAAAAATGGTATAAAAATGATCATTTTATTTTGGCTTCTCAAGCATCTCAAGTATTCTACTTAGATGATTCAGAGTTAGGAAATCAATGGCGAGTAGTACAAAAATATTCTCCAAAAAATATATATGATGTTATCCCTCAAGCGGAAGAACAGATGAAGAAGAAGATGACCCCTCTACTCAAGAAGCATACCAAGAGAGTCAACCCGCCTTAAATTTGTTTGTCGATTTGAGCCAGTATGAGATGATTCCATCAAATAGAGAAGATATTGAGGCTGAAATTGTTGATGCGACAATTGAGGAAAATGTTGAATCATCTAAAGTATCTACAGATGATGAGAGCAAATTGTCAAATGAAACTTATACAAATTATGATTAACCAATTATGTGTTAATATTACACTTGATGATAAATATTTTACTTATTGAATGTATCAGTGGTTTGAAATTATGCCACCAAAGAGGAAGGAAGTTTGCAACCCATCTCTACCTGTTCCTAGCTCTCCTTCAGAGTTACCATTAGAGATTGTCTCAACAGAACAATGTAAAAATCGAATACTCATAAAGGTTATTAGCTAAGGTCATATAATAGACATATAATAGAGATTAATTACAATGTTATATTTTATAGAGTCCACAATACAATTTCATCAAGGTCGAGGCACCACTAGAGGCATGATGTAGGAAAAATATCGTAAAGTGGATAAGATCAAGATTAACATTTTTGACAAATATACCGGAGGCGAAGGACAACTAGCAGCTTGGCTTACATCGCATGTGGGTGCTCTTACACGAACTTATGCACTTTTGGCAATGACTTCATGGTAGAAAGTCCCCCAAGATGTTAAACAGTTTATCAAGAAGCGTTGTTTGATAATGTTTAAAATATTGATTTAGTAGAATAAATTTCTATATTTTACTTAAATTTAGAATATTATAATTGATAATATGTTTGAGACTATATTTTTCAAGGATGATTTCGAATTAAATTTTGGTCGGAGAGAAGAGCGTAAGACTGTGGAAGAGTTTTTGGGTAATGCATTCCGTAAATATAAGACGATGTGTCATAAGTATTATAATAAGTTTGAGAACAAGGAAGATGCACGCCAACATCATTTTCAGGATGTCTGAGTGGAAAAAACTTTATGACATGTTTGAGGATCCATCATATCAGGTATAATTATATTAATTATTTTACTTATCCTATTTGTTATTTCGCTTCATAATATTTTCAATTTCTTTGTAGGAGCAAAGTTCTATAAATAAAAAAAATATATCAAAATTGAAGATTAATCATCATGCAGGCTCAAGATCTTTCCATTGCCTCTCTAAGAAATTGGTATTGCTATTTTTTTTATTGGATATAGTTAATTATTTGGATGAATCATAATGACTTTATATCTTAACACATTTATTGTAGCAAGATTCAGATACCAATTATGATCTGACAAATTTATATGTTGCATCGCAGACTAATCGTAATGGAGAGTGAACTCATCCTGATGCCTGTGAAAATTATATAAGTATTATAACCTGTTTTAATTAAATATATTAGAATATTTATGACGATATTAATTCTTTATCTTATATATGTCTAAGATAAAATGGTTGCCCTACGTGTTGAATCTGTATCGGATCAAAATTTCTCAACAAGTGATATTGATATTTTTACACAAGTCCTGGATCAACGTTCAGGATATTTGAGGGGTTTGGGTCGCTGTGTAAAGCCATCTCCCTCTTCCTCTTCTTCTGGGTTTGCCTCTACAACTTCTATAGCGCTAGAGAATGCTAATTGCAGAATCGAAGAATTGACTGCAAGGCAGCATGAGTTAGATGTTTAATTGGCGAAATAAGCAGACATGGAGATGTGCATCAAACAACATGAAGAACAAAAAGAAGAGTTTAGGAGACAAATGCAACTCCAAATGCAGTAGCTTATGCAACAGTACAAGCCTCCAAGCAACTGATGGTTTTTTACGTACCGATTTTGGGATTATCTAAATATGTACGAACAATGCTAGTCTCATGGTTATTTATTTAGTTTGTACTTATTATAAAACTTTTGTGAGTATTAAACAGTTTCTAATGTATTTTTTCAAATATTATGAATGTTTATTTGGTTTTTTTATTATTGAGTTTAAATAAAATAGTTATCGTTCGAATGACCACATAACGTTCGAATGCCATTTATTAAATCGTTCGAACGACCACATAATGTTCAAACGTCATTTATTTTTGTAGCATACGAACATAACTTTTCTCCCGTTCGAACAGTTATACCGTTCGATCTGTCCCATTAACATTCGAACGGAAAGCTATATTTATACCGTTCGACCAAGTATATAATGTATTTTTGTTCAAACATTTTATGCAATCGTTCAAACAAATTAATCTAGTTCGAACATAAAATTGTAACCGTTCGAACGATATTCTAGGATGAATTTTATCCGTGACAAAAACAATTTCCCGTTCAAACGTGTTAGAACGGTCTCCTTCAAATTCGTCCCAAAAGATATATTTTCGGACAAAATAGTGATTTTCGTCCCAAAATATCTTTTGAGACAATTTTGTTGGAACGAGCTCGGGACGAATTTTTTTCGTCCCAAAATACATTTTGGGACGAAATGAGTATAATTTGGGACACAAAATTTCATCCCTAAAGAGCGTTTATGTTGTAGTGTAATATATATTAGCCAATCAGGAATATAATTTCTTTTTATTTTTTTAATACTTCAAATAATATTTTCAATATATAGTTAAAATTATATAAAGGTATAATTTTAACTTATACTCGTGGAGTGAATTTTTTACAAATTTTATTTTTTAATTAATTTATCTTAATTTTATATTTACTTTTATTTAATAAATAAAAAGTCAAAACTCAAATTTAGCCAAACCTACTTTTAACAGATTTATCGAATAATCCTTTTTATTATTATTATTTTATTTTTATTTACATCTTTTACATTATAATTGTTCGAACGTTACTTCCGCCTTTCAAACGATTTTTCGGGACGAATTTCAATCATTCCAGAAAAAAAATTCCGTTTGAACGTGATCGAACAGTCTAGCTAAATCTGATCCCAAAAGATATTTTTTGGGAGGAATTTGTGATTTTCGTCCTAAAATATCTTTTGGGACAGTTTTATTCGGACAACCTTGAGACATTTTTTTTTTCCAAAATATGTTTTGAGACGAAATTTCAATCTTTTGGATGAATCCCTGTAGCGTAAAAGCTAGTTGTTGTAGGTTCCGAATGCACTGAAATTAACAAAAATGCTAATGAATTAGCTGTCTAGGAGCTGGTGAGAATTCAGCGATTTAAATTGCATGGCAAGCGAAAGGGTTATTAGTTCAGACAGATCATCAACTGACCAGACTAGCAGTGCTAATTATTACTTAAAAAATAACGATATATGTACACACATGCAATCATATTTGCAATTTAATTTTAATATGAGGATATTTTATATATATAAAAGTGATGTTATTTTTATAACTTATTTTATATAAATGATACTCATTTAAAATATAGTTGTAAACTTTGTTGTATCTATATTTTTTTATTAAAATAAACTGATAATTGGGACATGTACTGGAAATTAACCACGGTGAACTCATGTCCGAAAAATATATTTGCAGTCGTGGAGTTCAAGTACCATATAATCTCTTTGAAAAAAAGTAAATAAATACGGAATCATAAAATATATTTTGGGATAAAAATACAATCTTTTAGGATGAAAATTTTCATTTCAAAAAACCTTATCTATTGTAGTGACATGAAAAAGTTAATTTTTAAATAATAGATTCTAATTTTTTTTCAAAATGATTGTATGTAGCATGCATTACTCACGTTAAAAACTTGCGCGTGGATTTATTCCCATGTTTGCATAAAAATAGTTCTCAAAACATGACCAGAGGCTGATATTGACAGAGACTTAATTCGTCTAATTATAAACTCAGTATGTACATACAATTTTGGTTGATAATCTATCTTTCTCGGTTTTTCTGATATTTCCTCATCATGCATGCATGTGATGTGTACTGTTTTCACCGAGAATATTAATTAATACGTAGTACTTAGTTATCACTTAGAATTAATTATCAGAAGCAACTGGCCACATTGATAAGAAAAAGGCTAATATATATAGAGCAGAGTGATATTTGTCCTCTTGTTATAACTAGCTAGTATATATATATATATATATATACACACACTAATCTAATAAGGAAAATCAAAGCACATGTTAAAACTCTCCCGTGCCTTGGTATCCCTACTCCATATTCTTTTAAAATTGTCCAAACAGATGCCTCTGACTTTGGTTATGGCGGTATTCTGAAACAATTTGTTTCACCAGGCTCTTCTGAACAAATTGTTCGCTTCCATTCTGGAACCTGAAATTCTGCACAAGAAAAATATAGTACTATCAAAAAAGAAATTTTAGCTATAGTACTATGTATTTCCAAATTTCAATCTGATTTACTTAACCAAAAATTCTTGGTAAGAATTGATTGCATGAGTGCTAAATTTGTTTTAGAAAAAGATGTTAAAAACATTGTATCAAAACATATATTTGCACGATGACAAACTATTTTAAGTGTTTTTGATTTTGATATTGAATATATTAAAGGCACTAAAAACTCAATTCCTGATTTTCTTACCCGTGAATTCTTGCAGACACCCAACCATGACCAACAAGAAAAAGGGAAAAGAGAGACAGAGCGTAAACCCGCCACCACCAATTCCCAGTATAAAACTCATCAAGAATGAGTCTGGAACCACCCCTATCACTAGTGCTGTTTCTACAGCATTAGACATTGCCAACAGGTTTCAGCCACTTGGTAAACCTGTCCAACCATAGACTTTTGCGTCTACAGTTTCTGCCACCTTTGATCCATATGCGAAAACAATTGCATCAAAGGAAAAATCTATTGTCACTACTCAATATTTCCTCCCAAAAGGAAAATCTGAGTATTTGCAAAAACCCTTTGTCTCCTATCTGTTTCATATTGAGCCTAACAGGACAATATATACAGATAATTTTAAAATTTGTTCTTTTTATTTTCCTCCTAATTTTCACTGGATTCCAGAAGATTCTTCCAAAAATCTCCAATTTTATTCCAGTATTTTAATTCTCACAAATTTCTTGGTTATCAAACCTATTTATGACAAGGTTGATACCACCAAACTTATTTTCCACAGTGCCTATCTTCATCGAGTCATTTCAGAAGAAGAATGGGGAACAAATCCTCATACTCCCAAAAGACTCGCCAAAACAGACACTGCTTTTACTTATTTTGATTATATTGATGCTTGGAAGCTCTTCATGTTCTTCCAAACCCCAGATATAAACCACTCCTGGTTCATTAAATTTGATATCAAATTCAAAGGAATTTTTCCTCTTTGGTTTCTCCAATGGTGGAACCAGTATGGTTTAATTCCTGAAAATTTCCCTGGTAAGATTTACCAAGCTTACCAACATTTTACAAAAATCGTCGGGCCAACTTTGGACCGACATTCTTCCAAATTTCATCATGCTTTGCATTTCTGCCAGAGATACCATCTCCCATGGATTTTCAGATGGAGCTATGAAAGAAATGCTGATGTTATGACCCGGGCCTGTTTCACAAAATGGTGGGATAAGTTCGGAAACATTGAAAAAATAGTTGACCTATTGATCAAGGATTTTCCCCAAACTGCACCTGACTTGCAGAACAAAGAAGAATTTCCAAAGATCACTGCTGGGCCATCTACTCCTGGATATCCTTTGCTCCAGGCCCCTACTTCCCCAACAAATTCAGCCAGAGGAAAGGCCTCCAGCTCATCCTCAAAGAAATCCTCTAAGTCTAAAAAGAAGACATATATTCTTGAAGGATTTAATAAGAAGGATTTAATCAACATTTTAAAGAAATCACTGTCTAAATCTCTGAGTAATGGATCTGAAGAAGAAAAGAATTCAGACGCATCATCAGAGGCTTCATACAGTAATATCTTTGGTCATGATTCAGAAGACACCCCAAGATTTTCAGATGATGAATGATCACTATCAAATAAAAAAAGACCCATTAACAGGTCGCCTTTATCAGACTACTACTTGAGTTCAAAGAAGACCCACTGACAGGCCTCCTTTGATCCCTTGTCGTTTTGTGCCGAAAGCAGCAGCCACTAGACACAATAATGGCACCCGTGCCTAAACAGTACTGACGCTGTTCACTCACGGATTTACTTTTCTTTTACCCGTGCCTAAACAGTACTGACGCTGTTCACTCACGGATTTACTTTGTAAACAGGAACTCCTTATTCTATAAAAGGAGAACCTTATTTGATTTTAAGGCAGAGCTCATTTGGCCAGAAAACCTTTGAAAACTTTTGCCTACTTTCTCTCATATTTGTAAGTGCAAATATTCGCACTACCTTCTATCCTTGTGCCATAAACTTTGTTAATATAATAAAGTTTATATTTATGATTATGTTTATGTCTATTATCTTATTTATCTTATTTCGTATTGCATACATGCATATGGTCGGTTCAACCGCCTACCTTTAATTGTGCATACTCTTTTTTGTTTATTTCTTTCCCTTCCTTCTCTTCTTCTTCAGTCCATCTCTCCTCACCTCCTCATTCCACTGTTTTGTTACCTATTTATGTGTAGATATGCTCTTGTATCAGAAAAAGCGTACGAGATTATACCATCTGATATATTGTCCTCATTTGATAATTGATCATATCAACTCATGTTGATTGCATCATATATACTATACAAGGAGGTCATTGGTGTGTATATATATATATATATATATATATATATATATATATATACTAGTAGTAGCTAACGTCCAAGGGACGTTTGCCTAATTTAGTTAATTAAGTTATTTAATTTAACATATACATTAGGGACGTTTGCCTGATATATCATAAATAATTTAACATATTTAAATTATGTTAAAACTCTAATTATTTATATAATTTTACGTTTTAAAAAATATTGAACAAAATTTTATCATTTATTTAATGATGAAATATTAGTATTTTATAAATTAAATTTGATAATTTATTTATGATATGATATTTATATGTTGATTATCTATTTTAAATTAATTTAAATCAGTATTTAAATTTTTACCATTAGATCAAATTTAGAGATTTATGATGAAGGGTTGGATTTAAATCCCAAAAACTTTCATTTTCCCCTCATTTCCCTTTCTGCCTCTCTCTCCATCCGCTCAGCCACGTCTTCCCTCTCTCTCACCGGATCTCCTCCCTCAAGCAGCCGTGCGCCACCATGCGGTGTCACCGACCACATCACCGGCTTCCCCTCACGTCGGTGACTAAACCCCACCGTCGAAGACCCTTGGCAGCTCCTCCCTTAGCCGCATGCGAGCAACCCGAAATGGGTCTCAACGCACGGGTTCTCCACCCTTGCGCCACCGCGGCTCAGGCCCTGCTCCACCAAGCACAACCATCGAGTTCCCCTCACGCTGTGGACCACTTCCATGGAACTCACCACCCGTAGCTCCTCCCTAGCCCCACCACGCAGCGCCTCTACACGCACGGGTTTCTCCCCGTAGCTCCGCCGTTAGCCAAGCCCATGCCACCACACCACCACGACGTCCTAGATTCTTTGCCTACAGCCCACGACACCACCACCAGCCTTCCACGGCACCTCCCCTGCTCCTCCATGCCCAGCCCTCAACCTCTCCCATTTTGTGATTTTGTAAATCTGTGCATTTTGTGATTTTGTAGAATTAGGATGATTTACAGTGAGTTTGTGACATCCTACGGTGATTTTGAGATGATTTCGATGAGTTTGGTCTATGCTTGCTGTGATTTTGTGATCTATTGTTGTGATTTTTTGTGGTGATTTTGTGATCTGTTGTGGTATTTTGTGATAATTTTTGTGGTGATTTTGTGATATTTTTGTGGTGATTGTGTGATCTGTTGTAGTGATTAGTGGTGATTTTGTGGTATTTTGTAATATTGGTTTGAGGATGTAGAGATGGACGAAGAAGAAAACGTAAAATAAGAGTACTGTTCATCATTAATGTTCATACTGTTCATTATTGTTCATTGGACGATAGATGCTTTTAAGATATAGGAGATATAATATCGTAAAATCTGATGATGATCTTTTACACAATCTATGAATTTGATACGCGTTTGAAAATCAATGTATTAAAGATTGAGAAATCTAATTAATTTAATTACACTACAACAAAAATTCCTTTTTGGAAAGATTTTTGTGTGGGATGAAATGAAAATCGTCCCAAAAAATTAGATTTAGGGATGAAATTCAAATTTCATTCCTAAAAAATGACGGACGGTATTTACCGTTCAAACAGTATATGTAGGGACGAAAAAGTCTGTCCCTAATAAAATAACCTATCGAAAATTGACAAAAAATGTTCGAACAAAATAAAATAAATATTTGAACAGGTATTATACATGGTTGAATGAGAATCTGGGGCGCGTTAAGTAATAAAATTTAACGGGACATTTACTTATCGTTCGAACAACATACAACAACGTTCGGACGTTAAAATTAATCAATGTTTGAACATACATTATATATGATCGAATGAGAAATTGGCATGCTAAGTTAATAAATTTAGCGGGACAATGACTTACCATTTGACCAGATTATTATATCGTTTGAATGAATTTGTTAATCAATGTTTGAATGTAAAATAAAGAGTTCGAATGAAAATTTATTGCAAAAATATCTAGAGGGAATGAAGAAATGTTCAAACGTGATATATTCCATTTGAAAGGTTACATAATTTTTACAATTATTGATGGCAACAAAATACCTTACTTAATTATGAATAAATATTTAATTTATATAAAAATTAGCAATTAAATAATAGGAATTCTTAACGTCTTGTTTCACACTCATTTGGGCCTAGTTTTGGCAACTCAGGTTTTCAGATCTTGAACCTGCAAAAGATAGGACTGAAGGCAACTGAGAGAGGACGATCATGGGGCCGAGAAGTCTCTGATATCAAAGTTAGTAAATTCTCTTGAAAATTTGTAAATAAGTGAGAGAGTTTAGGAATCAGAGAAAGATTTCTTGTACCTTAAACTTGCTATTTATACCATAAGTCGGGTAATAGATCGTGTCTATCCCTACGGAGTTTGTGCCCTTCATACTGTTCTTTCTGTCAGAGTCCTTTAATGCAGCGTGACTCTGCGGCGTGGCTCCCTGGCCTTGCTTTTATCCTTTGTGATTCGTCGATGTTCCTATGTTAGAAGGTCGAGAGTTCTCCTGCTATGTTTTGTACAAGTTCCCATGACCTGAGTGTGACCGAGCGATGTTAGGTAGGTCTATCCCATCAGCTACTTGATTCATTTCTCTTGTAGGCATCTCGCTTAATGGGTGATCTTGGGACCCTATAGCCAGGTACTGGGCTGAGGCCCAATGGGTTTTGTGATGTGGGGAAAATCCCATTACAGGAATAATAGAAAATCAATAGTTAATTTAGAAAAGATAAAAATGATTTAATTCATAATTAAATAAATTTACAAAACACCAATTAAATATTGTCCATACCAAAAACAAAACAAATATAAATAAAAGATACAAGCTACTAAGATCTCAACTCTTTGCATACATCCTCGACTACAGTTAGGCATATCTCTAGCTGTGTCAGTCGAGTACTAATCATGACTTAAGTCGCAGACATGACATCAATCTCTGTACATAAGTAAGAGATGCTAGCATTAATTTCTGTACGTAAATCAGACATGGCAGTACGTATCTTCGTACTCACTGGATCAATCACTGCTGATGACTGTCCGCTGATCTTTGCACACACTATATTTGCCATTCCTCACGAGTAGTTGTGCGTGATGCCTCGGTCTGCGTTAATGTCTCATCGGTTGATACTCCACGATCTCCCTGGTATGCATCTCTCTAAGTATCGACCGGGTCTGGAATAGGACCACGGAGACGAAGTCTCGAGTGTCTCGTGCTTTCTGACAGGGTGGAGGAGTTGATCGGTCCCATCGACTCTTGGTCACGCTCAACAATATCTGGCAGGACCTCAACATGTAGTAGAAATCATGTGATCAGGATCCCGAATGACAATATACCCGTCGTAATGTACCGGGCCTCTGATCGAATCCTCTCAAATATATAACCCACTAGGTTGATGGGAACCCCACGAGCGATGCTCATTATAAACTTTGCTTGATCCATTCCAACCTCTGTCTTGTGCTACCGATGATCAATGTTGTTGGTGATGATCAAGTTCATGATCTTGAAGAAACTAGATAAATCTGCTTGTTTGATGCTCTTCGTCCCATCGTAGGGAGAAGCATCTGGACCAAAAACTAATTGCCTCACATCATGATCAAAGAGGTCATTGAGTTCATCTGTATAAGATCCTTCACCCTCAGTCGTCTCCCCATCACCTGAAGCTGGAGACTCTCTGGGCACCACGTTCGGGTATGCAGTGCGAAATCGAGAAATACCAATAAAATTAGCGAGTTTGCCCCTTGAAAATATAACTGAAGCTCCTCGAATCGAGATCGTATATGCCCCTTCATCATTTGGGCTAGTATCACCGAACTCTTTATAGAACTTAGATACGATGTCAATAGGGAACGAGGTTCCATACTTTGTCCTTCTAGTCAAGGATTGGTGTCCAACTACGATCAATGAAGACTAATGTCAAAGAATGACCCTCCCAGATAAGAGTCAGAAAGTCAGAAATCTTCACCTAACGCTTTAATAAAATAGTCATCTCTCGAACTGTTTCGATAGAAGGTTGCCCTAGTCTGCCACGCTTACATCCCCTATAAGACATTATCAATATGAAATTTTAAAAATAAAATATAGATGCAACATTAATTATAATAAAATACATGGATATTTACAAAATTATATACTAATTAAAACAATGAGAAATTGTTTTTTATTATATCGTTTGATCGAATCCCTAACCGTTTGAACGTTATAATTATTACAGTACAGTTCGAAACATATATGTTCGAACGTTAAAATTAAATTCAGTTAGAACATTTGGTATAAAAAATGCTTAAAAAATACTTAATACATAACATAGGGATAGTATAAAAAAGTACTTAAAAATTAATTAATGCTTAAAATAAGGATACAATAAAAAAATATTACAAAATACTTAATAGTTAAAATAAGGATAGTATAAAAAAATTAAAAAATACTTAATACTTAACATAAGGATACTATAAAAAAAGTATTAAAAAATACTTAATACTTAACATAAGAATAGTATAAAAAAACATTAAAAAAATACTTAATACTTAAAATAAGGATAGTATAAAAAATATTAAAATTTACTTGATACTTAACATACAAATAGTATAAAAAAAATATTTAATACTTAAAATAAGGATAGTATAAAAAAATATTAAAAAAATACTTATACTTAACGTATGGATGGTATAAAAAAAGTATTAAAAAATACTTAATACTTAAAATAAGGATAGTATAAAAAAATATTAAAAAATACTTATACTTAGCGTATGGATGGTATAAAAAAAGTATTAAAAAATACTTAATACTTAAAATAAGGATAGTATAAAAAAATATTAAAAAGTACTTAATACTTAACATATTTTTTAATACTTAGAATACTTAAAATATACTTAAAATAGGACCAGCAAAAAAGAGGATAAAATTTAATAATTCTTAGAATAAGTTATAAATTGTTAACTTGTTCTAATAATAATCATATTTACAAGAAAATCTTAGAAAATCGAATATTTAATAATAATTAGAATAAGTTAAAATCTTAATTAATTATTAAATTTAATATAACAATCGGAAATTTTTTTAGCTATTGTTTGATATATTCTTGTATTTTGCATTGTTGTTGTGTATTACTCTCGTGTCTTATATGTTACATCGAAATAAACCTTATACCCATTTGAGAGTTATCAATTCTATTGAACAATTGATTAATAACTTTTGAATTGTCCAGAGTCACAGAGTGGATAATTTAGGATTGTAAGATTATTCTTGCAAACTATCTAACTGTATCTGTTCGCGTCCGACATTATGATTTTGGTAGAGTCATCCATTGTTGTTCTTCGGAACATGCTAGTTGTCGGTGCACACGACAAATCTTTTATGTAATGAATGTTCAGTGTTTCAAAATTATGCCATCGATGAGGAAGGAAGTTCGCATCTCATCTCCACTTGTTCCTAGCTCTCCATCTGATTCATCACTAGAGATTAACTCTACAGAACAAGGTAAAGATTTAATAGTCATTTTGTTTCAATTAAGGTCATTCATACATATTACATTGTTTCTAACCATCATTTACTTCGTTTCTACAATGAATATTATATTTTATAGAGTTAACAGTACAATCTTGTCAAGATTGAGACACTACTAAAGGTGTGATGTTGAAAAAATATTGTAAAATTGGTAAGATTAAGGTGAAGATTTCTAACGAACATACTGGAGGCGAAGGACAACCAGCAGTTTGGTTTGCATCGCATGTAGGTGCCCTTACACGAACTTATGCACCTTTGGTTACGAGTTCATGGCAGAAAGTCTCCCAAGATCTGAAAGAGCTTCTCAAGAAGCGTTGTTTGGTAATATTTACATAATTGATTTATATTAATATTATTTAATATGTGTGCAAAATTTAGAATATTATGGGTGATAATATCTTTGTGTATATATTTTCTCAAGTATAAATTCGAATTAAATTTTAGTCGGAGAGAGGAGCGTAAGACTGTCGATGAACTTATGTGTAGTGTATTTCAAAAATATAAGGCGAGGTGTCATGAGCATTATAATAAGTTCGAGAACAATAAAGATACACGCCAATATCATTTTCAGGATGTCTGACCTTCCGATTGAGAAAAATTTTGTGACATCTTTGAGGATCCATCATATAAGATAAATTAAATAAATGTTTTTATTTGTCCTATTTATAATTTTCGCTTCCAAATATTTACAACTTTTATACAAAAACAAACTTATATAAACAAAGCAAATAGATCGAAATTAAAAATTCATCATCATGCAAATTCAAAATCTTTCCATCACCTCTCTAAGAAATTGGTTATTTTCTTTTTTTATTGTATATAGTTTATTATTTTGAGGTATTCTAGTGACTTTATATCTCAATAAATGTCTCCTGTAGCAATATCAGATACCAATTATATCCTGACAAAATTATATGCTGCATCACATATTGATCGTAGTGAAGAGTGGACTCATCCCGATGCTCATGAAAATTATGTAAGTATTATAATCTATTTTAATTAAACATATTTGTGACAATATTAATTATTTCTCTTGTGTATAGGATAAAATGGTTGCCCTACGTGTTGAATCTGTGTTAAATTAAAATTCATCAACAAGTGTGTTGAGATTGTTACATAAGTTCTGGGTCAACGTTTAGGATATTTGAGGGGTTTGGGTCCCTGTGTAAAGCCTTCAAACTCTTTCTCATCGTTTGGGTATGCCTTTAACACTTTTATAGCGTTGGAAGCGTTAGAAAAAGTGAATTTCAAGAACGAAGAATTGACTACAAGATAACATGAGTTAGATGCTCAATTAGTGAGATAAGCTGATATAAAGATGTGGATGAGATAACAAGAACAACAACAAGAAGAGTTTAGGAGAGAGGTGCAACTCCAAATGTAGATGCTTATGCAACGGTTCATGCCTCCAAGCAACTGATTTACATTATAGATATAGATTTTGGGATCTATTTCTGTACGAAGAACACTAGTACTATTATTTTATTTATTTAGTTTGCACTTATTAGACTACTTTTATAGGTATTGAACAAATCGTAATGTATTTTTTTTATCAATTATGTATGTCTATTTGATTTTTCATTATTGGATAAAATAAAATAGTTATCGTTTGAACTAGGGGCATAAATCAGTCAGTTAGATCTGGTCTGGGGAGGGGGTGATGGACCGAAATTTTTGGTCGATCATTTTCCCCGGACCGAACATCCATAGGGACTAGACCGGACCGGTAGCTATCAGTCCGGTCTGATCCTGTTGGTCAGTTCGGTTCGGCCCAATTTTTATTTTTTATTTTTTTCAGATAAATTAATAAAAAGAACTTATTTAAAATACTAAATTAAGATCAAGTGAACTATTAATGTGGATTAACTAATTACATTAATATTAATTTGTAATTACAATTTACATATTTAAGATTTTATATTGGAAATAGTGATAAATTAGATGAAAATTACATAATTAATTATACAATTATTATATAAATAATATGTAAAATATATTATTTTTATTTTACTATTCGGTTGGTCCGAGGTGGAAAAACCCCACCCCAGGACCAGACTGAAAACTTTTGGTCTTCAATTTCATAGACCGAGACCAACCGGTCTCAGCCTCGGTTCGGTCTGATCTGGACCGAACCAGTCGGTCTGGTCGGTTTCTCTGGTCCGAACCGACCAACTTTTAGCCATAGTTCGAATGACAAAAAATCGTTCGAACTTTTGTCGTTCGAACAAAATAAGTAAAACCATTTGAACATTGATACATAACATTCGAATGTAACTAGAATTAAATGTTCGAAGAGTGCTTGAAACCATTCGAACGAAATCATCGAATGTGAAATAAACATTCGAATGTCATCTCATATGAAATCGTTCGATCCTATCATGGTCCGATCGAACGTCTTACTCAATACATTCAAACATATTTTATTGTTCGATCATCAAATTGTTTGTTCGAACGTTTCCTCATGCCTATTTGGTCGAATGGACAGGTATCGATTGACCACTCACGAAGGATGCGTTCAAACATATTTGGCGTTCGAATGTCAAGTTTGTACCATTCCAATATGACTCTAGAAAGAAATTCAATTGTCCCAAAAAAAATATTCCATTCGAATGCGATCAAACGGTTTTACTCAAGTTTGTCCTAAAAGATAATTTTTGGTAAGAAATTGATATTTTCATCTTAAAATATCTTTTAAAACACTATTATTGAAACGACCTTGAGATGAATTTTTTTATCCCAATAAATATTTTGGGATGAAATCACAGTTTCAAAAAA